>OY856412.1:1278509143-1279059143 GCA_963693085.1 Alisma plantago-aquatica | reverse complement strand
GGAAAATCAAGCAAATGATGAAATCTATGAGTTAGAAAGCTTCGTGAATGTCCCTCAATCATGACCAGAGCATCAACAATCCTTAGAGATATATGGCTTCTCATTGTCAACCATCAGAGGGGACAAGAAGAAGGCAAAGTCCAAAGGATCTAAAGTCTAGGAAAAAGAAGGCAGACAGTCAAAGGAGGAAGTCTCCTTGCTCGTAGATGACTCATGACTGGAGTCCAACCCAGTCTTGGTCTCTATCTAAGGAGTTGTATGACACACCATTGCTAATTAACGATGACTGGACTAAAATCCACAAATATTGGGATATAGATCATTTACAAAACCTTAGATATTTAGGTTATTTCTTTCCTAACTCCAATTGGGACATCTTGGTAGTTCAAACCATATCAAAGTTGGCAGGCTACAAGTAGTCTGAAACTCTAACCAGATTCCATATCTGACAAACCCCATTATTTATATTTCTCCTTTTTAGACAAACATGAATTAATGATATATAATTATTTAAAAATAGTTTGGGGCTTATATTTTGGGAAATCCTGATATACACATTTAAGTTCATATAATTTTTTAGTCATGGTACTATTATTAATTGGGTCTATTTCACTTTAAGCCACTATGTATTACTAGTTGATTATTTAGGGTCATATTTGATGAGATTAAATTGCAATTGGATTGATAATATGCAACTTATCTCGAAATTTAATGGGAACATGGTCTAAACATTATATTTGAGTCTTGTGTCCACATTATGGCTTTGTTGATGCTCTAAATTAAAAAAAAATTAAAAATTAGGGTTCTAATTAAGGATCACACAAAAGATGATTTTTGGGTTGTTACAATTCTACCCATCTTAAAAATGATTTTTTCCTCAAATATATGGTACTACCCACCTTAGGATTCTACTAAATCCTAGTTTGAAAAACACCTCATGTGTATCCATCTAATTAAGACTTGGGTTAGAACTAACTCCTACACTCTTGAATGATAATATAAAACTTAACCCTCAAAGTTTGGGGCTTCCAACCTTGACCAGGATCTCTACTATCCTAATACATTAGGTTTGGGTGTCTTTCCAATTTAGGTCTTCTATATCAACTCTCTTAGTGGAACCTCTAGATTTTTGCTCTCCAAACACAATCTATCAGTGTGAGATCTCATCATGCTGCTCTCAAAAATCCAATTAGCATACTTTTCCCATACCACATATGCTATCAAGAATGAGAAAAGGTGCACAACAAGTCTTTTATGCTCTTGACATTTCCTTCAATATTCTTAACTAGTTGGCCATCACCATTAGATGACATGTCACTAGATATGATAGAGTAGAGTTAATGCAAATGATCTAAATTAGATAAATTACTATCCCAAACACATATGTCCTCTAATAACATATGTGCTTGTACTTATTTTAGGGTTTCTACCAGTACACATTCTTATAAACCATGGGCTATATATCCTATATTCCTAAATGCATGCCCTCTATACATGTGTTTTCTATCATCAAGGGAGGGATGTAAGATGTACCAAGGGAATCATGACAAAAACCAATGGACAACTATATTTTTCGCTATGATACTAGATTGTAATATCCCACTTTTCTAAAGCATATAGATGAGTGGGTGGAAGCATAATCCTCATTGGTAATTTCACAAAATGATATTCACTTGAATAAAAAATAAAGTTAAATGAAACAACGCATGACACATTATGCAATTTCTCACATCTCAAGCTCATAACATAAACCTTGCACTCTGGGATAAAACATATGAATCATAAGAATAAAGGAAATCTAATCTATAGACAGTTGGAACCCCACCAGATCTAGCCTCATAAGTCCTTGAGCTCTTCCTTAAGTTGGTACTCCGATGGATCTATCCTTGATGTTGCTCCTTTCTTGTGTGCATCGTTCCCCCCACCATGCATACACATTTTGCAAATGGAACTAAATATTGTATAACATAAAAATAACATATACTTTGAAAATAAACATCAAAAATCATAAATACTAAAGTGCCTCTTCTCTTTGTACCAGTGTGCCTCTTAATTTCCCCACAAAGAGCCTCTTGGAGTGCACTAATGTTCATATTGAATTGTACTAAAGTGCCCCTTATTTTGCTCCAAAGAGCCTCTTGGAAAGGATCTTATACAAGGTTTGTCATATTAATATTAAATGTAATCTTGAATGTGACACTCAGGTGCGCCACAAAGCGAGATCACTCAAAACAAAGAGTGGAATTAAAACTTTTAACAACCAGGTTACCAGAAAACACATGACATTAAAACAATTTCCTCATGATCACAAAAGCTGAAACTTATCACATCTGAGTCCACAAAAACTACTTGTATCATGTATCCATACTAAAAGATTATTACATTACACTATTCACTGACTCGTTGGACACAACTTGTACATGTAATAACCTATCACATACATACATTCCATATCTGTACAACAAGAGAATATAGACAAAACATCATCTCGATATACAACAACTACAAAATCTCACCAAGGTCCAGAGTGTACATGGATGACACATAAGACTCTACTACAAAACACAAACAGATTATCCAATCTTTACGTAACTACTGCTTCTCTTACTGCTCAACCTCAACAACACGATCTCTTCCTCATCGTGTACAACCACCTAAAAGATGAGTAAACCCATAGGGTGAGACCAAACATGCCAGTGAGAGATATAACTCTCTTCCATAACTATTATAAGAACAAAAAAACTTAAAGCAACAAGATAACATATATTATCAGTTTGAGTAGATTCATCTAATTAATATGCATTTAATAGATAATGCATGCTATGCAATTAAAGAAATTACCACTGAGAAGTAGAACAATTATTACTTTAAGAAGTAAAATGAAAAACATGTATAACAGTTGATTTCTCTTACCGTACAATAGTTCAAGAAAAAAGTACAAAGATAAGGCAAGGGGTCATCCAATGTGAAGCATATTTTGACCCTAAACAAATATACTATACAATCGTATTACATATTCTATTATGCCCTGAGGATTCGAGTCATTCCACCCAAAATCCAACCAACCACTACGAAGTCAAAATTGGTGTCATACAAGGTCTATGGAAGATTCAAAATCCATGAAATCTCCAACACCTCTTGCTCAGTACAAGAGAAACACCACAGAGACATATCAGTCAACTACAAATAACAACACATAGTCAAACTAAAGGATCAACTCACGCATGGCCATCCTTATGAAACACCTAGCCCGCCTTGGTACAGGTCACGACACTAGAAGAGCAGGCTCACACATGGTCATTCTAGAAAGAGGCATCAAATGTAGTTAAACTACTGCCTATCACATATCACGAGGAGAACAACTCACGCATGGCCGTCTCACACAACGGGCTAGGTATGACCACAATCATCCTACCCAACTTGTCATTGTGGAAACAAGGAGATACTTGACTTGTACCCCAACATATTCAAAAATATACACTCTGAGTTTCTCATTGGATTGACCCGTTTCACCACACAACATGTTCTGATATTGGAATGAATCTATGTACAAGGCACCTACATGATTAGGGTTTACCTTGATCAGTTAAGACAATTGGGTATCTTTTATCATCAATCAAGTTACAATGCATAAACCCTAAAAAAACTCTACAAAGATAAGGGCATGACACAACTCCAAAAGATATACAATGTAAAAGGTGTGAACTTGTCACATCATCTCATGATACTTGCAACACTGCCATTCACAAGGCCATCATCAATGTCACGTCACTATGGGATATCCATCCCTCAATCACATCACTAGAGGATATCACCTCACATTAGACATTAGGCCTCTTCCAGGTCATAAGACCCAACACAAAATCCATGTGTTATATCATCATATCTCATCATGACTCGTAAGAACTCACAATCAATATCCTTTATCAAATATACATCACCTTAGCCATCACTAGCTATGATTTTCATCAGCTGCATGGTTAGGATCATACAAGTAGGAGAGAGAAATAAAGTATCATCACTGCATACTATCACTTGCATAAGGTAGCCAACCATATTATAGTTCCACATTAGGGTTAGGGTTGGGGATTCAAACATCTGATTAGGGTTTTATATCACAAAACTATAAAAAACCCTAGGTATCTTAACCTTCCAACATTCTTATAGCATCAATGCCAAACACTATCATCATAATAAAGCTACGAAGATAGCCATGTAACCAGGGAGTATCATTCGACACAAGAGGAGTTAAGTCACCAAAACCATGCAGTCGAATAAATCATAACTATGGTCGAATACCATATCCCAACCAAGTGATAGGTCGAATGAAAGCATCAAACCATGTGCTCGAAGAGATCAACACCATTCCCAATAGTTAAAGGAAAGCATCACTTTCAAGAGGTCAAAGAAGACCAACAATTCTTATGCGACCAAAAGATATTGATGGTCTATGCGACCAAGACCAAGAGAAACACGATATCAATCGACCATACATCACTAAGCATTCAACCATTTAGGTACCAACATGAAAAACATATAAGAGAGAGAAAACCACTAGCAAGTCATGAGCAAGATAGATAATTAACAACATGAAACGGTACCCCAAAGAGTGATGCAAAGACTTGGGAAAAACATGATTTAAACCTTAGAATCATGTACCACATGTGATCAACATGAAAACCATTTGTTGAGGGATGAAGACCCAAGATCAAGAACATGAAAATAGAATCAAAACTCCACCTTAAACAAGGTAACCTAACCATGAATCAAGATAACAAAAACCAAGGTTTAGTGGCATGCCAAACCATCTTCATCTCCATCACTTAGATTTCATATAGGTGGATTAGGGTTTAAGGAAAGGAACAAGTTCATGTAAGATCAATATAGAAACATAACCTTCATCAAGATATCATTATTATTAGCAATTATTCACATTTTAGAATGAGTTGCATGTAGGATTAAAGTGCTATAATAGAGAGGAAAGAGAGTTATATAACCTGCTTTAGATGATTGTTGCACCAACTCCAAACAAAACTCCACAAGCAAGAAGGAAACCTAGCTTTAGTCTCCTCCACAACCAAACTAGTCACCACCTCAAAAGAAAAGAGAAAATCCTAGGTTAAAGGGAAATAAAGAGAACCAAAACAATCAAGTCCGAAGAGACATGTAAATATCTCTTTTAGCCTTCCTTCTTCTCTATCCCATCTTATATTCAGCCTTGGGTTCTTGGTGGTGTGCAGGAGCTCATCCTTAGTGCTTGGTGGCCAATATCCCTTTCATGTGGTGATCCAAGCTTGGAGAAGCTATTCATTGGTGATCGTTGGTGGTTCCTTGATCCTTGTTAAGTGATCCCTATCTTGATCTCATTTTCTTGAAGAACCCTACCCCTTTCTCCTCTTTTGGGTGTAGACTATGGCATAAACCATGATGGCTATCCTAAATAGCTTCTCTTTACAAAGATCGAAGACTATGTCTGTCCATGGTGGTATCTAAGTGAAGAGAAGCTCTCTTCTCTCTTATTTCTCCTTCTTTATGTGTAGGAGAGAGTTTATATACTTAAGAGTAGGAGGTATATGAAAGGTGGGTAGGTGTCAAGATATTAGGGTTCATCATGACACTTGTCCAGCAAAGAACAAACATACATCTACTAAAACCATGAAAACCACTAAGGTCATGAGAAACAATAAAACCAAGAGACCTCACTTGGTCACGGATGAACATCGGTTGAAGGAAGTATATGGCCATAAGGGATCATGGTCGCATAAAACCATGCGACCCAAGGCACCTCAAACCCTAGGTCATACGACCCAAAAGAGCTCCAAACCTAAGAGACCGTGGGGAACACAAAGCACCATAAAAGCCTCATTCAACCGCAAAGAAAACACCAAGGATCATCAAGGGTGGTCACTGAAAACCAAGAACTCAAATGGTTAACACATAGTCAACATCAACATAGGGCATCAAGGCAAACCCTAGAAACCATACTCAACACATAACCTCTTCTCTTCTCATTAAACCAAGGAACAACATGGCACCCCAAGGCACCATTATCTCTCTCATGATGCTAAGGTATCAAAGGTACAACCTACATGTGACAAATTGCAAGATAACCCCTCAACATGGGTAAATTACAAGTTGGTCTACAACAATCACATATATAGAAAAGATAGCTCAAACATAAATCAAATTGGACCAACTAAAACATAAGCATGCCACATGTTATTAAGGGATCTCAAGAGATTAGATTAAGGTTCTAACATCTTATTATGCAAAGAAAACAAATCAAGATTTAATCTAGGTTAGGGGTCTTACAACCATAAATCCCTAACAAGGATTTCACCCTGAAATCCTATGCGCAAAGAGATGGGTGCTTCCTACGCATCTCTTACTCAATCTCCCATGTGGCTTCCTCTACACCACGATGGTGGCACAAAACCTTAGACAATACAATGTCCTTCTTCTTCAAATTCTTGATCCTCTTATCTAGGATCAACATAGGACCCTCCACATAAGATATATCCTCATCAAGTTCTACCTCTACTGGCTGCTAAACCAGCTCAATGTCAGGGTGACACTTCTTCAGCATAGACACATGGAACACTGGATGCAACTTGTGCAACTCAGGTGGCAACTCAAACTTATAAGCCACCTTTCCAACACATGCCACCACTGGATAATGTCCCATATATCAAGGAGTCAACTTACCCTTATTTCCAAACCTCAAAACACCCTTACAAGGAGAGACCCTGTGTGGCGACGAATCCCGCTATCACACAGACAACGAGGTGCCACACGAAAACGTGCAGAAAACACCATAAACCACTTATTACCAAAACCACGGGTTAATTAACACCGATTTCAGAAAGTGGATAAACCAAGAAACTATTACATCCATATCCTTATCCTACAAGAAAGTAGTTTATAGAAACATGTACAAGCCTAGATACGTGTCCACAGCTTATCAGATCAGCTGTCTTGTCATCACATGAGTTCATCACCTGTTTACTTACATAACGGGCCACATCTGGCCAACAGAGGGATATACAAAGCTTCATCAACTACACATCATAAAACAACATCAAAACACCTCTAAGGACCTGAGGGTACAGGGATGACTCTAAGACACTACTACAAAACAACCAAAATAGCAGCATATCCATCTCTTGCCTTCTACTGCTCGTCTTTCTGCTCGGCCGCAACCCCACGACCACCACCACGTCTAGCGCGGATACCTAAAAAGAGGTTGTAAACCAGCAGGATGAGACACATAGTCCTAGTGAGAAACATAACTCCCCACCAGAACCATAAAACCTCAGAAGGTAAAGCAATAGCAACAGTTAAATGATAAAGCATAGCATATTGAGCAAGGTGTATGTAAGGCATATAACCCAACATTTCTTTATGGAACATGATTCATAAGATAAGATTTATAAGATCTTACCACATAACATAAGGAACGTATAAGTAACTGCAAGGTATAACAAGATTAAGTACACAAGTAGGGCCTCAACCAATGTTCCGTGTTTTGCCTTAAACAATAAATACTATTCAGCTGTATTACATATTGTTATTATGCCCTAAGGAAGTGATGATCTTACCACATAACATAAGGAACGTATAAGTAACTGCAAGGTATAACAAGAGCAACTACACAAGAACGACCTCAACCAATGTTCCGTGTTTTGCCTTAAGCAATAAATACTATTCGGCTGGATTACATGTTATTATGCTCTGAGGAAATGAGCCGTACCGCTTAAATCCAACCGACGGCTGCGAAACACGGAGCAGTGCCATACAAGGTCAATGGAATAGCCAGACTCCATGACCTCCCACCTCGTGGTCAGTGCACGAGAACCAAAGTAGGACCACAGTCTCATGCTTAAGTGGCCTCAGCCACAGGGTCAGCTCCCGCAGGCTACCCTTCCTCTAGCCCGCCTTGGTACAGGTCTCGACGCTAGTATATCTGAACCACGGGCCAGTTCACCGTGCTCCTTGATCCATGAACGCATTCATGCTTTATCACACTGAGCCATGGGCCTGTTCACCATGATCTATCTATCCTAAGTCTGCAACCGCAGATGTACTTGAATCCTCTCTATTTTAGGCTAGGAGAAACCTCGCATATTCAACAATATGCGCTCTGGGTTAACCCGCAGGAGAACCCGTTTCACCATCACCAGCTACTGACGATGATGGATCTATGGCCAGGGAAACTACATGATATGTTCCACTGTGATTAGTTAGTATATTTTAAGTGGATTGTTGAGGCAACCAGGTTGTAACACATGCATAACATAAATCTACATTATTGTTACCACCATCATGTTATTCCGGGATCTCAATCCCTCATCACAAGAAACCACTGCCTCATAAGGCATTCTCATCACTTGGGATAACAATCCCAGATCATCATTAGAGGATAACACCTCAACTTAGGCACTTTAGCCAAACTCAGGTCCTCAGACCAAAACACATCATACATGTGATGCATGTTATCTCATCATCAAGAGTGGCCATCAAAGCAGTGTTATTCAAACATATATACCTCATAGCCCTTTACCTGGCTATGCATCTGTATGAAACACCTGCATGGTTAGTATACACAATCATCATGGATTAACAGAAGGATCATATTATCATATATAGGTAAACATTGATGATTATATGATTTATTATTCATGCCTCATACCTGTGGCCAAAGACATGGGTCACATCATCATGTGAAGCAGCTCATATACTTCCAAGCTTATCACTTACTCATCATTATATATATACATGATTCAAGATGACCATAAACACTTGTAATATCATGTCATTAGAGTTTCAGATATGTCATGCTTACATATTTGCGTTCTACTATATCAACCACCTTACCATTACCAAACATGTCAAAGGTTCACGAACCATAAAGCATAGCTCTTAATCAACAAAGATGGGATCGCATAAAAAGGAACTAATAGATGAGTTTTCGGGTGGAACATGACCCTCACTAAAAGTACCCACTACCCTCACAAGAAGTGTGACGGGTAGGGCACCCTCACTAGTAGTGGTATCAGGCAGGGTAATTTCCTCCAGACAGCATATCGACTCATCACAACAAGGGTGTCGGGCTACCACCGCAAGGCATGTCGTGCAACTATATGTATCGTGCATCCATGGATGTCGGGCATCCATGTGTGTCGGGTTAGGGTCACCACATGCCACACTATCGGTCATCCTCATCAAACCATCGTGCCCCACACAGAACTAGCTTACAGAGCTCCATATCATTCAAGGTGTAACGGGCACCAAGCCACTACGCAAGCTAGGTGTATCGGGCAGGGCACTCAACAAGACATAACGCCTGACACACAAGGGTATCGGCGAACAACCAAACACATCTAGGCACAACGACCAAGGGTAAAACTCAAACGGGAAGCAAGGGAAAGCCTAACTACCAACCAAGCTAACCTCATCCTATTGGCCGACACACAAGGAAAGGACCAAGGTATGTCGCCCAACACAACCTCATCACATCAAATCAAACTCTAGATCAAGAGAGGGTATCGGGAAACACCATCCCCAAGCCATATCGTGCAAGATACATCCCAACAAGATCGTCCTCAACCTCAAGCACAAGGGTACCAAACCCTAGATTGATCAAGAAGATCATCTCACCTCTCAACAACCATGAGAGAGGGGTCTTGCACAATCTCTATCACAACTTGGGCAACTACAAGGATCAACCTCAACATGGGTCTACATATACCAAAAAGCTCACCTCTCGAATCCATGGTGAGAGGAGGGTGTTGCTCAAGCAACTAGAACATAAGCTCACCTCTCAACTTAAATGAGAGAGGGGTATTGCTCATATTACTAGAGCTCAAGATCGCTTCTCTAGACCAAGGAGGGAAAGGAGTGTTGCTTAATAAGGAAACCCTAAAACATAGTTCAGCCAACTAGGGTACAACTAAGCAAGAAACTTAACTAACAACATACATAGCCGATTATGATCATAAGAAAACATACAAGAACATAGAAGAAGGTAATATGATTAGAGTTAGGAGTTATGTTACCCGCCTTAAGCAAGCTCCAAGCTCCTAGAACCAAGCTCCACCCCAAGAAGGAGAACAAAGCACTCTAGGGTTCGGCCACCGCTAGAGGAAGAAGAAGACTTCAAGATAAGGATCGACCACCAAGATTGCAAAGGAAGAGGTGTCGTGCAACTAAGGGAGAGGGGAAACTAAGGAACTAAAGGGATCCTTAGCAAGACAAAGGGAACACATATATAGGAGAGGATGGAGGAGAAACCAAGGTAAGACAAGGCAAGGTGTCGCCCACCTAGGGACACTTGTCCATGGGAAATGCCTCCACTCCAACTTGCCTTAAACACATGTCCAAGGCCATTGCCACATGCAAGCATCAAGCACCAAGTGTCCACTAGTGGTGACACAAATGAGGTCAAAGAGGTCAAAGGGGTCCATGGGCGACACACCCCAACTCCATGCCCGACACACTCCTTGGGCGACACACCTAGGCCGATACAAGGCACTCCTGCCCAACACAAGATCCAACAAAGCAAGGGTAAGGTTCAAACAAGGCATCTCAAGGCCCAACAAGCTCATCCAAGCCCAAAGCAACTCAAGCAATGAGCCCAACCCTTCCTCTCAACACTAGAGGAAGCAAGCAGAGAGAGGAACACCTCTCAAGGTGACAAACTTGCTCAACAACCCTAGGCTTGGGTTAATTGCAAGTAGCACCTCTAGCTCTCAACAAAGCACAAACAAAACCCTAATCACCACTAAAGGTGATTAACATGCAACTAAGCATCAGGGTTAGGCAAAGCAAACAGGATAAGCCCAAAATGGAGGTCAGGGTCCTTACAAGCTAACCCTCTACAAAGGGATTTCATCCCCAAAATACAAAGAGAAAAGCGAGGGATACTTCCTCCTCAACTCTTCCTCAAGCTCCCATGTGGCTTCCTCAATGCCACGATGATGCCAAAGAACCTTCACAAGAACCAGGTCCTTCCTCTTCAGCTTCTTAACTCTCCTATCAAGGATTGCCACCGGACCTTCCTCATAGGTCACATCTTCATCTAGCACAACCTCAACTGGCTGTATCACTGGTCCTGTATCTGGATGAATTTTGCTCAGCATGCTTACGTGAAACACTGGATGTAACCTGTGCAACTCTGGTGGTAGCTCTAACTTGTAAGCTACCTTGCCAACACATGCTATTACTGGATATGGCCCCATATACCTGGGTGCTAGCTTACCCTTTTGGACAAACCTTAACACGCCTTTCCAATGTGAGACTTTAAGATACACTTTATCTCCCACTTGGAACTCTAAAGGTCGACGACAATTTTCTGCATAAGACTTCTGCTTGTCTTGTGCTGCATTCAGCTGTTGCTGTATCACTTTGATCTTTTCTATTGTCTGCTGTACTAACTCAGGACCCAAAAGCTGATACTCACCAGACTCATACCAACATAAAGGAGATCTACACTTCCTGTCATATAAGGCCTCATAAGGAGCCATGTCAATGCTCCGTTGGTAACTATTGTTGTAGGCAAACTCTATCAAACTGAGATGTACATCCCAACTACCTAGGAACTGTAAAACACAAGCCCAGAGAAGATCCTCCAAAGTTTGAATACTGCTCTCAGACTGTCCATCGGTTTGCGAGTGGAAGGTGGTGCTGAACCTTAACTGCATTCCCAATGCTTTGTGCAATTGTTCCCAAAAATGACTTGTGAACTGAGGACCTCTGTCGGAAACTATCGTTGCTGGCACACCGTGCAAACGTACTATCTCATCTACATATATCCAAGCGAGCTTCTCGACTGTATATGTTGTCATTACAGGTATGAAATGGGCAGACTTCGTCAATCTGTCCACTATCACCAAAATGGAATCATGATTTCTAGCTGTCCTGGGCAGACCAACTACAAAATCCATGGTTATCTGATCCCATTTCCACTGCGGTATTGGTAGGGGTTGCAACATACCTGCCGGCTTCTGATGCTCAGCCTTGACTTACTGGCATACCGCACATCTAGCCAAAAACTCAGCTACATCTTTCTTCAAGCCAGGCCACTAATACAGGTCCTTCAGATTGTGATACATCTTGGTGACTCCTGGATGCATACCATACATTGATGTGTATGATTCCTTGATCACTAGATTCCTTAGATCATCAACATCGGGGACCACCATCCTAGCCTGATAGCAAACTATTCCATCCTCGAACTCATGGAACCCATCACACTTTTCGCTGCCAAATTCTGATCTAATTAATTGCACTATATCATCTATTTGCTGTGCATCTTTGATCTGCTGTCTCAATGTAGGCTTGACTTGCATATGGGCCAAAAGTCCTGATAATAAGGAAACTTCGATCTGCACATTCATCTTCCACAAGGAGACCAACATATCCCGTCTATGGCATACTAAGGAACTCAACTGTGCCTTCTTTGTGGGGAGGGAAGAAGACTTTCGGCTAAGCGCATCAGCTACCACGTTTGCCTTACCAGGGTGATACTCGATGGTGCAGTCGTAATCATTGATTAGCTCCATCCAGCGACGCTGTCGCATGTTCAACTCATTCTATGAGAAGATGTACTTCAGATTCTTATGGTATGTAAAGATTTGACACACTTCCCCATAAAGGTAATGTCTCCAAATCTTTAATGCATAAACCACTGCTGCCAACTCCAAGTCATGAGTCAGATAGTTCTCCTCATGTTTCTTAAACTATCATGAAGTGAAAGAAACCCCATGGTCTTCCTGCATCAGCACGCATCCTAAGCCCTTCTTGGAAGCATCGCCGAAAACAACATAGCCCTTCCCAGGCTCTGGCAGCACTAGCACTGAAGCACTAGTCAACTTTTCCTTCAAACTTTGGAAAGCTTGCTGGCAACGATCATCCCAGAAAAAAGGTACATCCTTTCTGGTCAGCTTTGTCATTGGCAACGCAATCACACTAAAGTCCTTTATAAACCTCTGGTAGTACCCTGCTAAACCCAGGAAACTATGAACTTCTGTCGGAGTCTACAGCTGTTCCCATTCTACAACAGACTCCACCTTCTTCAGATTCACTTTAACTCCTTATGTAGATATCACATGACCCAAGAAAGTTACTTCTTTCAACCTTAACTCACACTTACCAAACTTGGCATACACCTGGTGTTGGCGAAGGAGAGTCAACACTTGTCTAAGATGCTGTTCATGCTTCTGACTGTCTTGACTGTAGATCAAAATGTCATTTATAAAGACTACAACAAACTGATCTAGAAACGAACAAAACACCATGTTCATCAAATCCATGAAAGCAGCAAGCACATTGGTTAGCCCGAACAGCATAACCACAAACTCAAAGTGACCATACCTCATCCTAAAAGCTGACTTTGGTATGTCATCCACCTTAATCTTCAACTGATGATATCCAGACCGTAGATCAGTTTTGGAAAATACCGTAGCACCACGCAATTGATCGAACAGATCATCTATCCTTGGCAACGGGTACTTGTTCTTGATCGTGATTTTGTTCAACTGCCGGTAATCTATGAATAGCCGCATCGATCCATCCTTTTTCTTAAAAAACAACACTGGAGCACCCCAAGGCTGTTGGGTTTTTAGAGGGAGGCAGAGAAGCAGCGGAAACAAAAAATTTTTTCTCCCAAACCCGGAACAAAAGGAATCGCGTCGACATCTATATGATAGGAAATAAGGTTTGTGAATCATACCTTGTCCCGAGGCTTGCTCGGCGACAATGCCACGCGGCTGCGCGGTCTTCACCTCCGGTCTTGGACGGTGTCTGTGCAGCTCCTGGTCGCACCGGGACTGAAGACTCCTCCTCCTACCAGACTGTCGGATGACAGTTGTCCTCCTAAGCGGCAGTGTCCTCCCGCCTCTGAAGTAGTCCACATGGACCACCCAGAACTCCACTCTCCTTGTCCCACAAGGAAGTGGAAGGATTCGCACCCTCCTGTTGACGTACTAGTCGCCAACACACTCTCCTGCCGTCGACTGCAACTGCAGTTGTCCTTCCCTTGCTGCACCTCCCTTTGCGGGAAGCACTTGCTCGGGCTCTCTCTCGGTTACCAAAACCAGAGAGAACGACAACTTTGCAGAGCAATCAACTTGCACTGAGTTGTACCTTGAGAAGCCCCCAATACCCCTATATATAGGCGGGTCATGGGACAGGGTTCTCTGTGCCCGACAATACGGGACTAATGCAGGAGTAGAAGGGTTCGAGAATTTTCCACAAAAAGCAACCGGTTCGCAACTTGAAATGATCGGTTCACAACTGAACCGATCGGTTCGGCCATTGAGCCGATCGATTGGACCTGAGCCGATCGTTTGGGGCACTCCAACCGATCGGTTGATGCCATGAACCGATCGGTTCATGGTCCTGATCCGGCTAAAAAAGACTTTCCTTGTTTCTTTCCCAATTGGTATCAAATACCAATTATATTCCCAATCAAATTGGGCAATTGGAAACGAAAGGAAAATTTTTGCCGACATGACTTTTTCCCAACTGGTCGGTTGCACCAGTTGAGCCGATCGGTTCAACCCTTGAACCGGTCGTTTCAACCTGGGCATGAGCCGATCGGCCTGGACACTCCAGCCGACCGGTTCAGCAACCTCAGCCGACCGGTTCATCACATGAACCGATCGGTTGGGAGCACAGGTTGGGCAAAATCAGTCAATTGCGATTTCAATCAATCCGATACTCCAATCAATGCGTCCAACACCTTGAACCATATGATATTGAGTCATTGACTAATTGAGTGTTTAATTGAACTACTAAACTCTTTTAGTAATCAATCTAAACATTGCTTTGTGGACAAAACTCCTCTTCCAGGTTAAATCCTATGTGTGTGACCCTGCAGGTCCATTTCACGTTGGCAGTGAAAGTCCATAACACTTATGACTTCACAAGCAAAGAGCGGTGCCTAGTCACACATCATTGCTACCCAAGTGAAAGTAGAAAGTTGGAGAACAACTTTCATCCTACAATCCGTGAATGGTGTTACAGTGAATGTATAATTCCTTTGTCACTGATATCCAGAATGAACTTGAGGCATGGAACAGTCATCCTGTCAATGTTCATTCATTTCCTTGATCTCAGAGTAGACCAAGTGAGATGTGTATGACATCAATATCACATATTGATTCACACGTGCATGCGCATGCCTTTCTCAATCCTACTCATCAAGTGGCCAAGGATATCAAACTCCCTTAGGAGGGACAAATCCCATATCTATCACTCACCCCTCAAAAGCCCCATGTGTCAAAGTCACCCAATCATCACCTTTATAACAACCCATGTTTCAGGATTGCGTTTGATGATGTCAAAGTGTACCCAACGACGTGTGTTGAGTGCAGTGATTTCAGGTCTAAGAATCACACTCACCACCATCACTGTGAGAGCTGACTGTGACTACCATGTCATGGTTCCATGTGTCACTCTCACGGTGGGTCTGTCCGGTACCTTGTTCTCTAACAAGTACCTATGTGCTTGGTTTGATATCACCATATCATGACTAATGAGATTCTGTCATCAACCAACACACAATCTAGTCTTTAGTGTTATTGATGTCTATGGTTATTTCCACAATAACAACCGACTAGGGACTATACAAGAATGTATACTCTTAACATCCGTATGCTCTCATCGTTTAGGTCCTTAACCTAAAAGCATACGTCATTGAGTAAAACAATCTTTAGTCATCTATCATGTTACACTATCATCTCAGAAACAGTTTAAACATATAGATTGGAAATTGCCTTTATTTTTATTCAAATCATTTACAAAGTATCCCATTACAATCATCATATGACTTGCTCTATGGGCATACATACCAACAGACTCCCACTTGCACTTAGAGCCAGTCACCAAGGAAACGCAGTCCTTGTGACCTAGCATGACCATCATGCTTCTGTTGAGAAAGGGCCTTAGTCAGTGGATCAGCTATGTTGTCTTCAGTTGGTACTTTGCAAATCTTCACATCTCCTCGCTGTACGATCTCTCGTATGAGATTGAAGTGCCGCAGTATGTGCTTGGACCGCTGATGTGATCTGGGCTCCTTAGCTTGTGCAATAGCTCCATTATTGTCACAATAAAGCTCAATTGCATCACAGCTACTGGGAACTACACCAAGTTCAGAAATGAACTTCCTGATCCACACAGCCTCCTTTGCTGCATGCGAAGCAGCAATATACTCGACCTCTGTAGTAGAATCGGCAACTGTTTCTTGCTTGGAACTCTTCCAGCTCACAGCTCCATTATTAAGGCAAAACAGAAATCCTGACTGCGATCTGTAATCATCTTTATCAGTTTGGAAGCTTGCATCGGTGTAACCCTTTACAACCAGCTCTTCCTCACCGCCGTACACAAGAAACTGATCCTTAGTCCTTCGCAAGTACTTGAGGATGTTCTTCACGGCTGTCCAGTGAGCATCCCCGGGATCTGACTGGTACCTGCTCGTCATGCTGAGAGCATATGAGACATCTGGGCATGTGCACAACATAGCGTACATGATGGATCCGATGGCTGATGCATATGGGATCCCATTCATACGCTCCCTCTCTTCACAAGATTGGGGACATTGAGCTCTAGAGACGGTAACTCCATGTAGCATAGGGACGTTGCCTCTCTTTGAGTTCTCCATGCTGAACCGTTTCAGCACCTTGTCAATGTACGTGCTCTGACTTAGTCCGAGAAGCCTTCTAGATCTATCTCTATAGATCTTAATTCCTAGAATATAGGATGCTTCTCCTAAGTCCTTCATTGAGAAAGTTTTCCCAAGCCAAGTCTTTACCTTCTCTAAGGTTAAGACATCATTCCCCATCAAAAGTATGTCATCCACATACAATATGAGGAATGTGGTCGAGCTCCCACTAACATTCTTGTACACACAAGGTTCATCTTCATTTTGAATAAAGCCAAACACTTTGACTTCTTCATCAAATCGAAGATTCCAACTCCGAGATGCTTGCTTCAATCCATAGATTGACCTTTGCAGTTTACAGACTTTATTGGCATTCTTTGGATCTACAAAACCTTCAGGCTGTGTCATGTACACATCCTCATGAATATTCCCGTTAAGGAATGTGGTTTTAACATCCATCTGCCAAATCTCATAGTCATAATAAGCTGCAATAGCAAGCATGATCCTGATGGACTTAATCATGGCAACTGGAGAAAAGGTTTCGTCATAGTCAACACCTTGAATTTGTCGAAAACCCTTTGCAACCAATCTGCCTTTATAAGTTTGCACATTGCCATCCATGTCGGTCTTTTTCTTGAAGACCCACTTTCACCCTATGGGTTTTACCCCTTCGGGTGGTTCCACCAAAGTCCATACTTTGTTGGAATACATGGATTCCATCTCGGATCTCATGGCTTCTAGCCATTTCTCAGAATCTGGTCCCTCCATAGCCTCTACGTAGGTAGTTGGATCATCATCTATGATCAACTCTCCACCTTCCTGAGTTACAAGATATCCAAACCTCTCAGGTTCAAGGCGAGTCCTACTAGATCTACGAGGTCCTTGTGTTACCTGAGGAGACTGAGATTCCACAACACCTTGTGAATCTCCATTTTCCTCTGGTACATCTACCGGTTCAATGTTTTCTTGTTGGGCTTGAACCTCTTCAAGCTCTACTTTCCTCCCACTGTTTCCTTTGGAAATAAATTCCTTCTCTAGGAACACAGCTGTCCTGGCAACAAACACTTTGTTGTCAGTAGGGTGGTACAAATAGTATCCCCTCGTTTCCTTGGGGTATCCAACAAAATAACATTTATCGGATTTGGGTCCAAGCTTATCAGGAAACATTTTCCTAACGTAAGCCTCACAACCCCAAATCTTCAGAAAAGACAAATCGGGATGCTTCCCAGTCCATATCTCATATGGTGTCTTTTGAACCGATTTAGATGGAACACGGTTAAGAGTAAACACGGCGGTTTCAAGAGCATGACCCCAGAAAGAAATCGGAAGATTAGCAAAACTCATCATTGATCGCACCATATCTAACAATGTGCGATTCCTTCTTTCAGACACACCATTATGCTGTGGTGTTCCAGGCGGAGTCCATTGTGATACAATACCACGGGCTCGCAGAAGGTCCTCAAACTCCTGGCTCAAGTATTCTCCACCTCGATCAGAAAGAAGTGCCTTAATACTTTTACCATGCTGGTTCTGTACTTCATTCATGAAATCCTTGAACCTTTCAAGGGGTTCTGACTTATGTTTCATCAGGTACACATAGCCATACCTACTGAAATCATCAGTAAAGGTAATGAAGTACTGATACCCATTTCTGGCATTAGTTCTAAAAGGCCCACATACATCAGTATGTATGAGTCCTAATAGATCACTAGCTCTCTCACCTTTACCTGAAAAGGGAGTCTTGGTCATCTTTCCCAACAAACAAGATTCACATGTCTCTATTGATTCACAATCAAAAGAGTCTAGATAACCATCTTTATGGAGTCTAGAAATGCACTTCTCATTTATGTGCCCTAGACGACAATGCCAGCGATATGTTTCGTTTGAGTCATTGGGTTTATGCTTTTTGGTGTTTACGTTGTATACACTTGTCTCCAACTCTATCAAGTATAGACCATAAGACATAGGGGCACTGCCATAAAAGATCCCATCTTTGGAAATGGAACACTTTCCATTCTTAATAAGAAATTCAAATCCATCTTTGTCCAAACAAGAGACGGAAATTATATTCCTATTTATGGCATGTACATAATAGCAGTTCTTCAACTATATTATTAGCCCACTAGGTAGAGTTAACTCATAGGTTCCTACGGCACTGGCGGCAACTCTTGCCCCATTAGCAACACGTAGTTCAACCTCGCCTTTCCCCAAAGGCCTACTTCTCTTAAGATCCTTCACATTTGAACAGATGTGAGATCCGCATCCGGTATCAAGTACCCATGACGAAGAAGTAGTAAAGTTAATCTCTATAACGTATACACTAGAAGTAGATATCTCTATCTCTGACTTCTTCTTCCATTGTTCCTTCCATCCTCTCCATGTAGAAGAAATTGGTTTGGCGAGAGAACACTTCTCTCCCTTACCTTCTTTCTTCTTCATCAACGCATTAAGCGTACATAGAGTGGATTCTAAGGCTCCTGGTATATCTGGATTGTGCAGAACACTTCTCACAGTCCTCAACCAGTTATGGAATTTATTCTCAATTAATTTTCCCATTTTAAAAGATGATTCTTTTGCCATTCTACAAGAGAAAATTTGCATTTGTCAAAACCCTTTTGATTTGATTTGAATAAAATTTGACGATAGTTAATTAGGCCTTTAATTAATTACCGCTCCCACTATTTTGACTCAAATTGATAGCCCTCACCATCAATTCGGAAGATTGCAGCATACAATCTTCTAGTGGGTCAAGATCCTGAAATCCTCTGAGCCATGGACCAGCTTGGGCTGTCACCCACAACTCAGATCTTCCAGGTAGGCAACTCTTGTCAATTGCATCATATGCAACTCTTGAAAGATGTCATATGCAACTCCTTGCAATGATCATCTCCATGCCTCAAGGCGCTAGATCCTATCTAGGTCACCTTGTTAAGTCCAACCCAAAGCCAACACGATGAACATGCACCCTGCTTGGGAAGACCCACATATTCATCCTTCACGCTTCCACGAGATAGACGGTGCACCACGCTTGGGCGTGCCCACACTTGGTCGATCAAGCTTTTCACGTGTGTCACATTTGGAAGGCATCTAAAACTTAATATTTAATGAGGGATTTGGTTTTTATATACATATACATATCCAATCACCACAATATATAGTACGTATCATATACATGCTATATCCCACATAAAACATGCATAAACGATAAAAAGCAATGATTATGGCCATCCTATTTGTGATTCCTCGAGCCAAGAGGAATCATGGTCATCTAGGTCTACATCACATGCAACCTGTACAAGATGAAATCTGTGCCTGCCTTTCTGGGTTAGATCAGCTCATCTCCATGATTGATCGGCTCGCCATCAGGTTGGTTGTTCGGGTGCCACCAGCCGATCAACTGGCGCCTCCAGCCGATCGGTTCACCGGTCATCGTGCATCTCCTCGGGTCGCCACCCGCTCATCTCGTTCCTCGAACCGGCCGTCTGGATCACCAACCGATCAATTCACTCCTTGAACCGATCGTCTTCAGGTTGTCCGCCGTTCTTTGACATAACATGAAATAAAATCTATCCTATTTACATTTGAAAAGAGAAACCCCGAGTTACATTCGGGGGGAGCAAAGGTAGGAAAGAATTCTCGAATTATTTCGAGTTACATTAGGAATATGAGAAAGGGAATCGGTGCGCAGATCGAGATGCAAGCAACCACACAAACAACCACACACAGATATAGGGGTTTACATGCCATAATCATGCTACACATCCACCACAAAACTCATTTAAGGGTGACGCGTATCGAGTGCATTAATATTACATATCATATATGTATATTAGGGATTTGTGGATTGGACATGTATAAAGCCGATATTATTCGCATCGCATGCAATAAATAAATGCGACAAACCAAAATCGATCACATCGATAATCCTAAAATATAGAGAGGTCGATGTGGCTCTGATACCACTGTTGGGTTTTTAGAGGGAGGCAGAGAAGCAGCGGAAACAAAAAAAAATTTTCTCCCAAACCCGGAACAAAAGGAATCGCGTCGACATCTATATGATAGGAAATAAGGTTTGTGAATCATACCTTGTCCCGAGGCTTGCTCGGCGACAATGCCGCACGGCTGCGCGGTCTTCACCTCCGGTCTTGGACGGTGTCTGTGCAGCTCCTGGTCGCACCGGGACTGAAGACTCCTCCTCCTACCGGACTGTCGGATGACAGTTGTCCTCCTAAGCGGCAGTGTCCTCCCGCCTCTGAAGTAGTCCACACGGACCACCCGAAACTCCACTCTCCTTGTCCCACAAGGAAGTGGAAGGAGTCGCACCCTCCTGTTGACGTACTAGTCACCAACACACTCTCCTGCTGTCGACTGCAACTGCAGTTGTCCTTCCCTTGCTGCACCTCCCTTTGCGGGAAGCACTTGCTCGGGCTCTCTCTCGGTTACCAAAACCAGAGAGAACGACAACTTTGCAGAGCAATCAACTTGCACTGAGTTGTACCTTGAGAAGCCCCCAATACCCCTATATATATAGGCGGGTCATGGGACAGGGTTCTCTGTGCCCGGCAATACGGGACTAATGCAGGAGTAGAAGGGTTCGAGAATTTTCCACAAAAAGCAACCGGTTCGCAACTTGAAATGATCGGTTCACAACTGAACTGATCGGTTCGGACATTGAGCCGATCGGTTGGACCTGAGCCGATCGTTTGGGGCACTCCAACCGATCGGTTGGTGCCCTGAACCGATCGGTTCATGGTCCTGATCCGGCTCAAAAAGACTTTCCTTGTTTCTTTCCCAATTGGTATCGAATACCAATTATATTCCCAATCAAATTGGGCAATTGGAAACGAAAGGAAAATTTTTGCCGACATGACTTTTTCCCAACTGGTCGGTTGCACCAGTTGAGCCGATCGGTTCAACCCTTGAACCAGTCATTTCAACCTGGGCATGAGCTGATCGGCCTGGACACTCCAGCCGACCGGTTCAGCAACCTCAGCCGATCGGTTCATCACATGAACTGATCGGTTGGGAGCACAGGTTGGGCAAAGTCAGTCAATTGCGATTTCAATCAATCCGATACTCCAATCAATGCGTCCAACACCTTGAACCATACGATATTGAGTCATCGACTGATTGAGTGTTTAATTGAACCACTAAACTCTTTTAGTAATCAATCTAAACATTGCTTTGTGGAAAAAACTCCTCTTCCAGGTTAAATCCTATGTGTGTGACCCTGCAGGTCCATTTCACGTTGGCAGTGAAAGTCCATAACACTTATGACTTCACAAGCAAAGAGCGGTGCCTAGTCACACATCATTGCTACCCAAGTGAAAGCAGAAAGTTGGAGAACAACTTTCATCCTACAATCCGTGAATGGTGTTACAGTGAATGTATAATTCCTTTGTCACTGATATACAGAATGAACTCGAGGCATGGAACAGTCATCCTATCAATGTTCATTCATTTCCTTGATCTCAGAGTAGACCGAGTGAGATGTGTATGACATCAATATCACATATTGATTCACACGTGCATGCGCATGCCTTTCTCAATCCTACTCATCAAGTGGCCAAGGATATCAAACTCCCTTAGGAGGGACAAATCCCATATCTATCACTCACCCCTCAAAATCCCCATGTGTCAAAGTCACCCAATCATCACCTTTATAACAACCCATGTTTCAGGACTGTGTTTGATGATGTCAAAGTGTACCCAACGACATGTGTTGAGTGCAGTGATTTCAGGTCTAAGAATCACACTCACCACCATCACTGTGAGAGCTGACTGTGACTACCATGTCATGGTTCCATGTGTCACTCTCACGGTGGGTCTGTCCGGTACCTTGTTCTCTAACAAGTACCTATGTGCTTGGTTTGATATCACCATATCATGACTAATGAGATTCTGTCATCAACCAACACACAATCTAGTCTTTAGTGTTATTGATGTCTATGGTTATTTCCACAATAACAACCGACTAGGGACTATACAAGAATGTATACTCTTAACATCCGTATGATCTCATCGTTTAGGTCCTTAACCTAAAAGCATACGTCATTGAGTAAAACAATCTTTAGACATCTATCATGTTACACCATCATCTCAGAAACAGTTTAAACATATAGATTGGAAATTGCCTTTATTTTTATTCAAATCATTTACAAAGTATCCCATTACAATCATCATATGACTTGCTCTATGGGCATACATACCAACAAAGGCGACGTACTCGGTCGGATGAAACCTTTCTCCAACAACTCTTGTAACTGTTTCTTTAGCTCTGCCATCTCTACTGGAGCCATCCTATACAGTGTCTGTGCAACGAGTTGTGTTCCTGGAACCAGATTGATCTCGAAATCAATCTCTCGGGGTGGGGGAACACCGGGGAACTCATCAAGAAACACATCTGCAAACTCTCGGACAACCGTCACCTCCTCAAAGATGGGGACTTTCGCCTTGGTATCCACAACGTGAGCTAAGAACGCCTTACATACTTGTCGTAACAATGTTTCTGCCACCAAAGATGATACTAGACACATCGGAAGAATCTTCCTATCTCCTTGGAAGATCCACTTCTCTCCACAAACCTCAAACACTACCTGCTTGGAACCACAGTCCAACACAATCTTATACTTCTCTAAGGTATCCATCCCAAGGATCACATCGAATTCATGCATATCAAGTGGTATAAGATCCACTTGTATACTGTGTCCCAAATAAGATAAGACACAATATGGGCACTCCTCTTGAAGCATCGAGGAACCATCAAGAGGGGTTTCTAACAATAAGCTATCTCTCTTACAGCTAACATGTAACATACAATTATCAAGCATAGAATGTGCGATAAAAGAGTGCGTAGCACCCGGGTCAACCAAAATAGATATAAAGCAAGAAGAAGACAAATTAGAATGAGATAACTCCATCTGACCTGCCACCACTCTCGGGTTGACTAACGCCTTCGACTGACTCATAGCATAGAATCGAGCCGTTTCTTGCTGTCCACGTCCTCTGCTTCCTTGAGCAGACGATCCCGCTTGTGATGCTTGATCGCGTCCTCGCCCTCTTCTACTACTGGGTTGCTGTCAGTCTGACCCTTGTTGATTCTGCCTCAGGTGCTGTGTCACTTCAACATCTTTACTTGGGCAATTCGATTTGAAATGCCCTGTCTGACCGCAGATATAGCATGCTCTATCCTCAAAATGTGGCCTAGATGGCCCTGTCACTACTACAGAAGCAGTACTATGTGCCTTTGACGGTGAAGAAACATATCTTCTTTCCTTACTCGGGGACCACTGTGATGGTACACTAGAACCTCTTAACCCTAGAGGTGCTGAAAACCTTGGCTTCTTGAAACAACCAAACCTTTGTCCTTGGAACTGAGCATGCCTCTTCTTAGACATGGACTCTCTCTTCTCCCTGACTGACCGTTCAATCCTCCGGACAGATTCCACAAATGTGGAAAACCGTTCTCGGTTCTATAACGCAGAAGCAGGTGTTGTCAACTCAGCACTCATGCCTTTCTCAAAATGTCTGATTCGCTCATCATCTGTTACTGCCATGTGAGGACAAAACCTCAACATGTCCATGAACTTGGCTTCATACTCAGTGATGTTCATCGCTCCTTGGCGTAGGTGTTCAAACTGGCTGATCTTTTCATCCAGATATGTCTTCAGAAAGTATCTGCTGATGAACTTGCACCGGAAAACCTCCCAACCGATCACCTCACCAGGTCACTTCTCCTCCTCGATGGTCCACTAGTGAACAATACTACCCTTCAAAAGGAAGACAACGTGCTTGACTTTGTCCGCTTTGGGGATGTTGAGGATCTGAAAGGCCTTCTCAAGACCTGTCAGCCACATATATGTATCTGCTGGATCAGCCGTCCCAGCATAGTCCGAAGCTATGACTCGGCGAAGCCGCTCAAAGGTCTTCCCAATACCCAATGTTTCACCATGGGGAGCCTGTGCTCTCGGCAGAGGCACTAGAAATCTCTCTACTATGAGATTCATCATAGCCATCATCTGCCCCATAAGATATTGTTAGGCAGGATTTTTGAGAATGGCTGGGTCAAGTTGGGGAGCCTCAGGCACCCGATCTTCATGTGCTTGCCCTCCTGCTCCATCAACTGATGCAACATCGCTGCTCTCGATAGCATGTTCTTCATGGTTTCCAGACATCTTGTCTTTTTCTTCGGCTGAGGGCTGAAGATAATCGTAAGAAAATCTGGAGGACTCACAAGAACAGACGCAACCTAGTCCTAGATCCCTGTAGACTCAGAGAACCTAGAGCTCTCATACCAAAACTTGTGGCGACACATCCCGCTATCACACATACAACGAGGTGCCACGTAAAAACGTGCGGAAAACACCATAAACCAGTTATTACCAAAAACACGGGTTAATTAAAACCGATTTCAGAAAATAGATAAACCAAGAAACTATTACATCCATATCCTTGTCCTGCAAGAAAGCAATTTATAGAAACATTTACAAGCCTAGATACATGTCCACAGCTTATTAGATCAGCTATCTTGTCATCACATGTTTACTTACATAACGGGCCACATATGGCCAACGACGGGATATACAAAGCTTCATCAACTACACATCGTAAAACAACATCAAAATGCCTCCAAAGACCTGAGGGTACAAGGATGACTCTAAGACTCTACTACAAAACAACCAAAACAACAGCATATCCATCTCTTGCATTCTACTGCTTGTCTTGTTTCTCGGCCGCAACCCTGCGACCACCACCACGTCTAGCGCGAACACCTAAAAAAGGTTTTAAACCAACGGGGTGAGACACATAGTCCCAGTGAGAAACATAACTCCCTGCCAGAACCATAAAACTTCAGAAGGTAAAGAAATAGCAGCAGTTAACTGATAAAGCATAGCATATTGAGCAAGGTGTACATAAGGCATATAACCCATCATTTCTTTATGGAACATGATTGAAAAGATAATATTTATAAGATCTTACCACATAACATAAGGAATGTATAAGTAACTGTAAGGTATAACAAGATTAAGTACACAAGCAGGGCCTCAACCAATGTTCCGTGTTTTGCCTTAAATAATAAATACTATTCGGTTGTATTACATATTGTTATTATGCCCTGAGAAAGTAATGATCTTACCACATAACATAAGGAACATATAAGTAACTGCAAGGTATAACAAGAGCAACTACACAAGAACGACCTCAACCAATGTTCTGTGTTTTGCCTTAAGCAATAAATACTATTCGGCTGGATTACATGTTATTATACCCTGAGGAAATGAGCCGTACCGCTCAAATCCAACCGATGGCTGCGAAACCTAGAGCCGATGCCATACAAGGTCAATGGAAGAGCCAGACTCCACGACCTACCACCTCGTGGTCAGTGCACGAGAACCAAAGTAGGACCGCCGTCTCATGCTTAAGTGGCATAAGCCACAGGGTCAGCTCCCACAGGCTACCCTTCCTTTAGCCCACCTTGATACAGGTCTCGACGATAGTATATCTGAACCACGGGCCAGTTCACCATGCTCCCTAAGCCATGAATGCATTCATGCTCTATCACACTAAGCCATGGGCCTGTTCACCATGCTCTATCTATCCTGAGTCTGCAACCGCAGCTCCACTCGAATCCTCTCTATTTTAGGCTTGGAGAAACCTCACATATGCAACAATATGCGCTCCGAGTTAACCTACAGGAGAACCCGTTTCACCATCACCAGCTACTGACGATGATGGATCTATGGCCAGGGCAACTACATGATATGTTCCACTGTGATTAGTTAGTATATTTTAAGTGGATTGTTGAGGCAACCGTGTTGTAACACATGCATAACATAAAGCTAGATTATTGTTACCAACATCATGTTATTCCGGGATCTCAATCCTTCATCACAAGAAACCACTGCCTCATAAGGCATTCTCATCACTTGGGATAACAATACCAGATCATCATCAGAGGATAACACCTCAACTTAGGCACTTTATCCAAACTCAGGTCCTCAGACCAAAACACATCATACATGTGATGCATGTTATCTCATCATCAAGAGTGGCCATCAAAGCAGTGTTATTCAAACATATATACCTCATAGCCCTTTACCTGGCTATGCATATGCATGAAACACCTGCATGGTTAGTATACACAATCATCATGGATTAACAGAAGGATCGTATTATCAAATATAGGGCAACATTGATGATTATATGCTTTATTATTCATGCCTCATCCCTGTGGCCAAAGACATGGGTCACATCATCATGTGAAGCAGCTCATATACTTCCAATCTTATCACTTACTCCTCATTATATATGTACACGATTCAAGATGACCATAAACACTTGTAATATCATGCCATTAGAGTTTCAGATATGTCATGCTTACATATGTGCATTCTACTATATCAACCACCTTACCATTACCAAACATGTCAAAGGTTCATGAACCATAAAGCATAACTCTTAATCAACAAAGATGGGATCGCATAAAAAGGAACTAACATATGAGTTTTCAGGTGGAATATGACCCTCACTAAAAGTAACCACTACCCTCACAAGAAGTGTGACGGGTAGGGCACCCTCACTAGTGGTGGTATCGGGCAGGGTAATTTCCTCCCAGACATCATATTGGCTCATCACAGCAAGGGTGTCGGGCTACCACCTCAAGGCATGTCATGCAACTATATGTATCATGCATCCATGGATGTCAGGCATCCATGTGTGTCGGGTTAGGGTCACCACATGCCACACTATCAATCATCCTTACCAAACCATGGCACCCCACACAAGACTAGCTTATAGAGCTCCATATCGTTCAAGGTGTAACAGGCACCAAGCCACTACCCAAGCTAGGTGTATCGGGCAGGGCACTCAACAAGACATAACGCCTGACACACAAGGGTATCGGCCAACAACCAAACACATCTAGGCACAACGACCAAGGGTACAACTCAAACGGGCAGTAAGGGAAGGCCTAACATCCAACCAAGCTAACCGCATCCTATCGGCCGACACACAAGGCAAGGACCAAGGTATATCGCCCAACACAACCTCATCACATCAACTCAAACTCTAGATCAAGAGAGGGTATCAGGCAACACCATCCCCAAGCCATATCGTGCAAGATACAGCCCGAAAAGATCGTCCTCAACCTCAAGCACAAGGGTACCAAACCCTAGATTGATCAAGAAGATCGGCTCCCCTCTCAACAACCTTGAGAGAGGGGTCTTGCACAATATCTATCACAACTCGGGCAACCACAAGGATCAACCTCAACATGGGTCTACATCTACCAAAAAGCTCACCTCTCAAATCCATGGTGAGAGGAGGGTGTTGCTCAAGCAACTACAACACAAGATCACCTCTCAACTTAAACGAGAGAGGGGTATTGCTCATATTACTAGAGCTCAAGCTCACTTCTCTAGACCGAGGAGGGAAAGGAGTGTTGCTTAACAAGGAAACCCTAAAACATAGTTTGGCCAACTAGGGTACAACTAAGCAAGAAACTTAACTAGCAACATACATAGCCGATTATGATCTTAAGAAAACATACAAGAACATAGAAGAAGGTAATATGATTAGGGTTAGGAGTTATGTAACCTGCCTTAAGCAACCTCCAAGCTCCTAGCACCAAGCTCCACCACAAGAAGGAGAACAAAGAACTCTAGGGTTCACCACCACTAGAGGAAGAAGAAGACTCCAAGATAAGGATCGGCCACCAAGCTTGCAAAGGAAGAGGTGTCATGCAACTAAGGGAGAGGGGAAACTAAGGAACTAAAGGGATCCTTAGCAAGAGAAAGGGAACACATATATAGGAGAGGATGGAGGAGAAACCAAGGTAAGACAAGGAAAGGTGTCGCCCACCTAGGGACACTTGTCCATGGGAAATGCCTCCACTCCAACTTGCCTTAAACACATGTCCAAGGCCATTGCCACATGCAAGCATCAAGCACCAAGTGTCCACTAGTGGTGACACAAACGAGGTCAAAGAGGTCAAAGGGGTCCATGGGTGACACACCCCAACTCCATGCCCGACACACTCCCTGGGCGACACACCCAGGCCGATACAAGGCACTCCTACCCGACACAAGATCCAACAAAGCAAGGGCAAGGTTCAAACAAGGCATCTCAAGGCCCAACAAGCTCATCCAAGCCCAAAGCAACTCAAGCAACGAGCCCAACCCTTCCTCTCAACACTAGAGGAAGCAATGAGAGAGAGGAACACCTCTCAAGGTGACAAACTTTCTCAACAACACTAGGCTTGGGTTAATTGCAAGTAGTACCTCCAACTCTCAACAGAGCACAAACAAAACCCTAATCACCACTAAAGGTGATTAACAGGAAACTATGCATTAGGGTTAGGCAAAGAAAACAAGATAAGCCCAAAACGGAGGTCAGGGTCCTTAAACCCTGAGGTACATTTTGTCTCCCACTTGGAACTCCAATGGTCTACGATGATTATCACCATACTACTTATGCCTGTCCTAGGTTCCCTTCAACTTCTCTTGAATCACTTTGATCTTTTCTATCATCTCCTGCATAAGCTCAAGACCCAAATGTTGATATTCACCGGTCTTGTACCAACATTACAAGAATCTACAACCTCTGCCATACAAAGCCTCATATGACGCCATATCAATGCTACTCTGATAAGTGTTGTTATATGCAAACTCTATCAAACTGAGGTGCACATCCCAACTGCCCAAGAACTACATAACACAAACTCTCAACAAGTGTTCCAAGATCTAGATTGTCCTCTCTGACTGTCCATCTGCCTGTGGGTAAAACACTGTACTAATCTTCAACTGTGTACTCATAGATGTGTGCAGATGCTCCCAAAAGTGACTCGTGAACTGAGGACCTCTGTCAGATACGATGGTAGCTGGGATACCATGCAAGAGAACAATCTCATCAACATATACAAGTATACGATTCTCTAATGTGTACATCAATCTTCACTGAATAAGTGTGTTGACTTTGTCAACCAGTCAACAATCACCCATATGGAATCATGACCTTTGACTGTCCTTGGAAAACCAACCACAAAGTCTATCATAACATGATCCCATTTCCACTATGGTATATGTAATGGTTGCAAAGTCCTTGCATGCTTCTAATGTTTTGCCTTAACTTGATGACATACATGACACTTTGCCATGAACTCAGCTACGTCACGCTTTAGGCCTGGCCACCAATATAGGTCTTTCAGATTGTGATACATCTTGGCTCTACCTGGATGCATAGCGTACATCAAAGGGTGATCCTCTTCCAAGACCATCTTCCTCAGATTATCAACATCAGGATTCACAACTCTATTGTGAAAACATACTATCCCATCCTCTAATTTGTCAAAACCATCACACTTCTCTATGCAAAACTCTGTTCGAATATGTTGTATCACAATATCACCCTATTGTGCCTCTCTAATCTACTGTCTCAACGTAGGCTTCACCTGCAACTATGCCAACAGTCATGCTAATAAGAACATTTCCAACTTCACATTCATTTATCACAAGGAGACCAACATGTATCTCTTATGGCACACCAAAGAGCATATCTGTGCCTTGTCAGTAGATGATGACAATGAATATTTTCTACTCAAAGCATCTGGAACCACATTCGCCTTCCCTGGATGGTAGTCTATGGTGCAATCATAATCTTTTATTAGTTCCATCCAACATATCTGTCCATGTTCAACTCCTGTTGCAAGAAGATATACTTAAGGTTCTTGTGGTCGGTGAAGATCTGGCACTTTTGACCATATATGTAGTGCCCCTAAATCTTCAAGGCATGGACCAATACATCTATCTTCAGATCATGAGTAGGATAGTTCTCCTCATGCTTCTTCAACTGTCACGATGAAAAAGAGATCACTTTCTTGTCTTGCATCAACACACAACCCAAACCATTCCACAAGGCATCACAAAAGACAATATTGCCTTTTCCTTGCTATGGTAGCTTCAACACTGGTGCACTGGTCAACTTCTCCATCAACAACTGGAATGCATGCTGACACTTGTCATCCCAAACAAAAGGCACATATTTCCTCATCAACTTTGTTAGGGGCAATGCCATTGTGTTGAATTTCTTAATGAACCTCCTATAGTAACCTGTCAAACCCAGAAAACTACAAAATTCTATTGGCGTCTTCAATTTAAATAACCCAGTAAATAAAGTATCTTAACATTCATCGAAAAATGCATAAACAAAATGTAATGCCATTTTAGTGTCAAAAAGTACTCTGTTATAATCATAAGTACCTACAATGTTAATAAAATATTTCAAAGTTTGAGAGGTGTATGCTTCTTCATTATTAACACCCCAAGTGTAAGCACGTTGACATAAGACAAAATAAAGTACCCTATTTTTGAAGAAAAAAGATACTAACACTGACAAAAAGTACATTAAATCGTTAGAAATGCACTCCAACTCTGGAAACAATCATAAAAAATCTATTGTAACTTAAATTTAAAGTTGTTTGAACATCCCAACTATGTTGAATTAACAAACCAACAGTAATAAAAGTGGCTCAAGTACCTTAATTGAATTTATACTTCATCATTCCTGATATTAAATACAATATCTCATCATTGAGAAAAATAGAATTATAAATTGTACCATCGATTATTAGAGTTGGGTAATCAAAATTTTAATGAAGTTCACAATTTTTTAAACCCGTATGCAAACATCTGCAAAAGTGCAAGAGAGAGGGAGAGGGTCGCGTACCCGAGGTGGCCCAATCAGGGCTGACCAACTCGGTTGGCCTCTCATCCAACTCAATGATTCTTGACACAATGAAAAGCAAAGTCCCGTGAAATGACCACACTGCCCTTCGACGAGAAATCAAAAATAAAAGGATGAGAAGGGCATAATAGGGATTCAAGAAGCGAGTATGTTCTATGAGGGAACTGCTTCGATAGACACATTTGATCATTGTAAAATAGAGATTCAAGGAAGATTTCAAGAAAAAAACCTCAGAACTGTGTTCCATAGAAGCTCTCAAACTTAGCAAGCTCCTGGTTGAGTTTTAGAGACCAAAAGGAGCCCTCCGCCATGATTGGCAGGTGCAAGATTACGAAACAGCTTGTTCTTCAAGAACCTATGCAAAATAGCCATAGACAAGGCTTCATGGACCAACACTAGACTCAGACATGTAACTTACGCTCCCCAACATCAATTGATGATGGCCGCCGACTGTGTTGCATAGATGATAACCAAACCAAGTACGTATGAGCGTTGGGCAAAACTGTGAGGGATTTTGAGGGTAGGAACACCTTTGACAAACACCTGGGAGGTATCAGGGAAACCCAATTAGATGGAGGTTGGCTGGAGTACCGCCGACAAATTGGGAAGTACAAGGAGGAAGAACGAGTTGGTGGAATCAATGTAGGTGAGTATCGCCAAATTGGGAAGTACAAGGAGGAAGAACGAGTTGGTGGAATCAATGTAGGTGAGTATCGCTGTAATTGAGCGATGGGGTAGGTTCCAGGAGGTGTGACGATGGTGATAGGGTGTTTATATAGGAGTTCCAAGAAGAGTAGAGGCTCATAAAGATTGGGGGTTTTGAGGTAGGCAACTACCATTTTGGGCATTTTCATGATTAAGAGATATAGGGTTTAAATTAGGGCTCGATCAACTCGGAAATTTATCACGAACACAATGCACGATAAATCTGCAGGAAAGGTGGTCCAAGGACGGAGAACGATCAGAGAAGGCTTGTGTTTACTGTACACACGTGGCAGCTTCTCCTACTCGAGACAAATCATGATTAAAGGGAGGAGGATAAAATGCGCATAAGTTAAATTTAGTAACAAAGAAATAATAACGTGAAAGTGATATAATTATAAAATCAATTTTACTTTTTATAAAGTGGAGTCACATTATTTTCCTTTCTTCTCTCTCTTCAATAAAGGGTTCAAACATTATCCAAATTAAGTGAAATTTTACACAAAGACTAATAAAGCTTGTAGATTCTGATTATGCAATTAGATTTGCCTTTTGAGAACTTTTGATGTGTCTAAATATATCAAATACTATTTTATCTTTCCTCATGCATTAATGATACTAGGATTATCCAAATTGATGAAACTTCACCCACAAGTCACATTAAGTGCCTTGGATACCAATTTGCCATCAATTTACATGTTAGAGTTATTTGTCCATTTATTTAATATTTTGAAGGTTCTACACACTTTCTCTCTCCTAAATTCACCATTTTAATCAAACTTTCTCCAAATTGAGTGAAAATTCACCTGAAGTCATATTTTAATGTGTAGATTACGAATCTAAGAATATTTTCCAATTTTGAGGTCATTCAATACTTTATTTGATATTATGGGGAAAACTCAGATCTTCTCGTTCCAAGTCAAATTAAATTAATTTTTATTATGCAAATAATGTGAAACTTGACTCCCAAGGCAATTAGGACTGAAGGAACATGATTTTTAACTTAGATTCCACTTTTAGGATTTTTGTTACTGAGTTATGTCACAATTAATATTTTTTTCCATTATTATCACATTATCTCATTACTATTACCATTTCTTAGCATCCAATTATGTTCCATAACTTAATGTTATCACAAAAAGAGTTATGTGTGATTATTTGCATGAATTTTATATAATTTATTATTATCTCATGTGACATATTTTATGTATCTATTATTGGCCCAAAACTAATGTGAGACCATTATATTACATTAGGGTGATTTATACATGCATTAACACATTAAGGTTATATTAAACCTCATCTAGATCTATCCTCAACCTTGTTTGGCTAATTCCAAAAAGTCAAACTTCCAGGGTAGGGTCCAATATCCAGTATATTACAAAAAGTTTGATGGGGATGAGGGGCCACCAAACATATATAGTCCCAACTTATTACACTTTTATGAAATAAGAGAAATAAAGTTATTGTAAGTACATGCATATATTAGGTTCCACGAGTATACTCTTCCAATATCTGTAGTGTTTGTGAAGGATCTAAACTTGATAGGTCTTAAATCTCATGATTTTCATACATCAATGAAATAAAATTTTCCAATGATCTATACTATTGAAGCATGTAAGGTTTTTAATCATAAATCTATGTGTCTTTTATTGAATTATGAAGCAAAGTGATAGATCGTGGTACTCTCAACAAATTGGGAAAAGTTGTGATTTTTACCTTGTGCTAGCTTGAAACGTATTTTCCTCTTTCAATATCTAATATCAAGGTTCATATTGTAGTCCATTTAAACAGGGAGGTGACATGTTGGTCCAGTTTTCTTACACTAGATGTATCCATTTCAATGGTATGTGAGTGTATCTAAGGGAGATGTTCAAAGTTGCTATCATCTTGAAGGGAATATTATTGAGGGTTATTTGATTAGGTAGGTAATAAACTTTTGTAATGATTTTTGAACTGAAAGAAAATTTGTAGCGATGTAAATTTTTTTCACACTGGATCTTATTGTAGAAAGGGAACTCCGGGACACTATTAAAAGTAATTAGCCATGAGTTTTAGAAACAATCAAACTTGTACATTTTAACAACATCGATAAAGTCAGTGTTTGTATCACCGAACACACCGATCATGTCAAGAGATAGTATCCTCAAGCAACTTCATTGTGGCTTGCTAGAGAGCATAATCAAACAATTATTCAATGGTTTGAAAAAAAAGTCTTTAGTCAACAATCTTGAGCATCAATGAATGTTGCTCAAAACATCAAATAACCGTTTTTAAACTAAAAATAGATATCATATATATGAAATGTACATCATAAATGGATTTTTTACTATACAAAACATCAAGACGGAAGTAGTCTAGTCTAATGTAGAGGGTCACCATTCAAGATTCTTCATTTTATTTTACTAGTGCTAAAGATAAAAGATCAAGAGAAGTTAAGATGCAATATTACAGTTATGGGAATTTGACAAAAAAATTTAGAGTTCTGGGTTAAAGATGCACTTGGGTTAATAACAATAAAGAAGTTTTAGTGGATAAGTTGGGTTTCACTTTGGTGAATTTGAAAGAGTGGCGAGAAAGATTTTTTTTTTTTGTAGAAGCCAGGGGGTACTCTTATTCATCCCATCCCCCTCGTCTGGGCAAACGATAGCCAAAACATCTTACATCTCCTGCTTATAAAACGCAGGTAATCACCCAAGAAAAACATCGTACAACCAAACCAAAAACCCAAAACCAATCAAGCATCAGTCTTAGACACCTCCTTCACTATGTATGGAGTACGAAGCTTCTCCAAACAAGCCATGCCACAAATCTTCTGAGGGAGGCTATTGCTGTCAGAACATATGAATGGGGTTGTGAGATGTCTGCCCCATATTCCAATCTCTCTGGCCAACGAGTTCATGACTTTGTGGACTAAACTACTGGTGATATTCCTCTCCTGTAACTCTTCTTTGAGCAGCCTGACCACATATATCGCTTTCCATGGAGCTTCACCGCTGTTCCATAAGATGTTATACAGATTACTGTCATCGATTTCAGTGGATGAGATATTCCTATGGTCTACAGCCATCGACACCCCAACATAGCAGGCTTTGATGTAAGCTTCAAGATAGTCCTTTGCCTTCAACCAGGCGCGGAAGACCAAGCATATATCAGCTCTATGATTGCGAATGATACAGCCTACCCATCTTCGCTGTATGCCATTAGCATCCGAGCATTTACCGACGGTGAGGTTCATCTTCAGGTTGTGTAGATCCGGGGGGTTCCATCTGAGCAGTAAGATTCTTCTAAGGAAATTACGGGACATAACTATCCCCACTTCATCCATCGCTGCATGCAACTGCATGTTGTTTGAGATGTGAAGAGCTCTGGTCCGCATCATACTATTCAATCTGTAAACAAGCTGTTCCCATATTCTACCATAGGACAGATTGGTACCTTCGAATCTACGGTGACATCTGATCCTCCAAATATGATTAGGTATAAGAGTAGCCATAGCTCCGGCAAACCAATCATCTATGGTGGATTTACCCCCCAAACTGCATAGGTCAAGCAAAGAGTGACAGTCATTTGGCGCTTTTCGTCCCGTAATGTTGGTGAATCTACACCAGAAAGATCGAGTGAGGTGACTCGAGAACAGGAGATGATCTGTATGCTCCTCCTTAGGTTCAGGACAACAGTTACAGCAAGAGGCGATGGGGATCTTACATCTGCGGATATTATCGTCAGTAGGTAAAGCCCTGCATGCAACCTTCCATATCAAGGCCATCTCCTTAGGTGCATCTATCTTCCATAGGCGTTCCAGCCCGAACGCATCAGGGAAAGCATCTTGTAACAAATTTTTCTTCACCGATTTAAGCGAGAAGGCTCCAGTAACTGATAAAGACCATATCAACTTATCTTCTGTATCAGAAATTGTAACACCTGCCTCCTTAATCAAATCAACTCCATCGGGGTTTATGATTTGAGTGAGAGCACTCCAATTCCATCCAGTTTCCTGCTCCCAAAAATCTTTCACTAGGAACTTGAGATTCCGATCACTTCTATGAAGGGCGAAATTTTCCAGCCTGCTACCGCACCAAGCGTCATCCCAAAAAGATATCTCACCTTGACCAATGATCCATTTGCATTGTGGAAAAACCTTTGGGAACATGTTCCAAATTCTTCTCCAATAAGGCGAAGGATTAGCACCAAGCTTCAAAAAAGATGGATGGGTGGACGATCGACCACCAACGCCACACACGTATTTGTCTCTGCAAAAGATCGCCCAAATAGAATTCCCATTCAAGATCTCCCAACAGGCCTTAGCTGTAAAGGCATCATTCACCATCTTGATAGGCGTCAGACCCAGACCTCCCATGCCCTTAGGCCTCGCCACCTTGTGCCAACTAACCCAGGCTCTTCTCGAATGAGCATGCCTATCGGCCCACAGAAAACATGAAAGGATTTTATCAATCCTCTGAGTGATACCCCTCGGAACACCTATAGCCACCGCAGAATAAACCGTAATAAAGGACAAGGCATGTTCAATTAGGAGGTGCCTCCCTGCAAAAGAGAGAAGACGCGCCTTCCAACTTGCAATCTTAACATTAATCTTCTTAATCAGGTATTCGTAGTCGCTCAACTTGGCCCTCCCCTTCTGAATCGGGATACCTAAGTAGGTGATAGACTCTGACGCATCAAGGATCCCAATCTCGTTGGCCATCTGTTTAGCCAACCTTGAATTAGGAGTACCAACCACGCAGGCCGATTTCGATGCATTCACCTTCTGCCCCGTTGCTTTCTCGTAAGCGATAAACGTGTTGGTAATGTGTTGTATAGATTGTTGATCAACGTTCACCGCGATAGTGATATCGTCAGCATAAAGAAGAATCGAGGGTGCCACCCCACCACTCCGAGTATGGAACACAGATAACATGTTGCTCTCTTGCATAGATTTGAAGCGTCTACAAAGGATTTCTTCAAATAAGATGAACAAGAACGGAGATAGGGCGTTCCCTTGCTTCAGCCCTTTTTGAATATGGAAAAAACCAGCCACTGTATTTCCCAGAGAGACTGTCGCCCATGTATCCTTGAAGAAGCTGAGGCACAACGAGATTGACTCCTGTGTAAAACCAAATCTTTCCAGGATTTTATTCAGGATCTCCCAGCTAACTCTGTCATATGCCCTGGACATGTCCATCTTAATAATCATGTTAGGATGATTGACCCCCCAATTAATGTCATGCATCATCTCCTTGATGATCGTCACATGATTGGTAATATCATTACCTCTAATGAAAGCCCCTTGCTCTTTGGAAATCAGCCTGTGCATAAGAGGAGCCATTATGTTGCTAAGGGTACGAGCAAGGATTCTCAGTGAGACGTTTTCGATTGAAATAGGTCTGAAACCCGTGTCGAGGTTCACCGGCGCATCCACTTTAGGTATGAGGACCATTATACAGCAGAATAAACCTCTATGACAAGGTTGTCGCTTGAAGAAGCACTCCGTCATCTTCATAAAATCCCGACCAACTATCTCCCATGCTGTCAGGAAAAAAGGTACCGTGAAGCCGTCTGGACCAGGCACGGTCTTGTTGTCCATCTCTTTCAAGGTCCTAAGGATTTCTCTCTCCTCCGGAGGAGCCACGATGGAGAAGTTATCATCAATCGATATGCTCTCTGGAATCTCTTGCAAGAAAAGGCCCAAATCTTCCTCTAGAAAATATCTGTCTTCCTCATAGAAGTGCTGGAAATGGAGAGCTACGGCCTGCGCCATCTCATCTGGATCAGTGATACTTGTCCCGTCCGAGGCAATGATCTTGGAGACACTTCTCTTCTTCCTTCTAGATTTAACAACTGCATGATAGAAAGCTGTATTCCTCTCCCCATCTGTAAGCCAGTCAATACGCGCCTTGTCCCGCCAATGCTTCTCTTCTTGGTCGAGAATATGTTGCAGTTCTTGTTCCGCCATCCGAAGGTTTAACTCATTAAGACTACTGGGATTCTCGTCAAAAGCGATCTGAGTCGTATGTACGATATCTTCAAGGTCTTGCTTTCTCTGGTGGATATCTCCAAAAATTTCTCTGTTCCATCTTTTCAAAGCTTGACGAATCATTTTGAGCTTTTGGCAGAAAACGAAAGATGGGTGACCCACCACATTAGCCTCCCACGCTTTACGGATAACCTCCATGCATCCTTCATGTAATAACCAAGCAGAAAGGAACGTGAAAGGGGCTCTAGTCTTCAGTGGAGTACACCCACCCGGAGCAATCAGCAAAGGACAGTGGTCTGACACTCTAAACCTTGTCAAATGCAAACAACGGCTCATCAACTTAGCTATCTCCCAAGCATCATTACAGAAAGCTCTGTCTAATCTTTGCCACAAAGTAGGAGTAAGGTATTGCTTATTGACCCATGTGTATCGGCTACCTTCGAAAGGGATCTCCTTTACATTCGTATCAATCACCGCAGAGTTAAACTCTAGAATCTCTTGGAAAGGAGTGGGCGTGCCACCTCTCTTTTCATTCTGTTCTCTTATCACATTGAAATCTCCTGCTATGATCCATTTGGAATCCCCAATTGAATTGGAAATATCGTTAAGTTCCTCCCAGAGCTGTTTCCTATCTCGGTGACTGCAACTAGCATAAACAGCGGTAATATAGCTATAAGATCCATCAGCTTCGTCAGTAATGATGGTGATATGCTGTCGATGAACCCTCACCACCTGCGGATTCCTTGCTAAATCGGCATAGAGCCAGATCTTACCTTCTTCTACCTGGTTATCCGCCGTCCAGTCCAGCCTAATGAGATCAAGCAACTCCACCGCCTGGTTAGCATGTAAGAAAGGTTCTAACAATGCAACCACCGCGGGACGATGTCTTTGGCAAAGATTACCAAGGACCTTACGAGTCTTGTTGTTAGCTGCTCCCCTTATATTCTAGAATAAAAGAGACTGATCCATATAAAGATAGACAATCACTGCGGTATCCTCTGGGCAGTCGATTAAAAGCTGTCCCTCCTGTCCTCGCCTTCCTCTTCCTCGTTGAAGCATGATATGTCTCCTTCCGAGTATCTTCTCCTGGTGTATCCGTATCGATCTGGTGTGCGTCTTCTGTGTTGGGTGTAAACAAGAGGTTCATCTCTTTGGGATCTGGTACGGGTTCTGCTGCGCTCCAATCTTCTATGAACATCTTCTTCGAATTCTCCCATAGAAATTAAATCCGCTACTGTATTGTTCTACAAAAACCTTCTTGTGCCTTCTTCGTCTATGATAATGTGGTGATTCCTGCCCTGGTTCATCGTCCTCTCGTGATGTTGTTGTTGTCTACTATCTTCCATAAAGGCTGTTGGTGTGGGAATATCTGCCACCGATGCAATAGTATTCCCTGAGCTCGTACCATCAATCAGTGCTTGTTCAGGAATATACAGTTCCTTTCCCGTTTCCGTAATCTGCATCTGCGATCCCACTGATCCCCTCTCCACCATATGGAGTCTCACCGATGCTTTGTTATCTCCATATGTGAGTGAGACGAATTGGGGTACATCCTCGCTGAAAGCCTCTACCTTGACAAGTATTCCGGATATGTCATTCACACTCCGCTGCCATGGCGATATTTCAATAATATTGCCAAATGGCTTGATCAAAGCCTCAATTGCTGCATCGTCCCTACAAGTAATGGGAATCTCCGTGATCCAGAACCAGAAAAACTCCATCTTCATGCACGCTTCTCCTGTTGCCAAGTACCTTATCTTAATATGATGTCTATCATAAGGGAAATCCCCCGATTGGACACAGGCTCTGACTTCGTCGTTGTTATTAAAGAAAATAACCGCTTTGCGATCTACGAAGCGGTATATGTCTCTTGCTTCCGGCCATCTTTCTTGTAGAAACTTGCAAAGGTGTTCCCATGGAACTCCTACGGGCCAGCTTGCCTCCACTGCAAGTTGTAGCGCCGCTTCTTTCCTCTTCCTTTCCTCATCTGCAGGTCCCAAGTCGATGTGGATCCTCTTTGGAACATGATTCATAGCACCCCTAGCCGGTATACCCACCGGCAGTGGGGGGAAACGCCGCTAATGAGAGCAGGTTCGGCGGCCTTGGTCGTGCCAGACAACTTCTAGCAAGGTGACCGGGGCGGCGGCAAGTATAGCAAACCTTATGGGCTCGACACTGGGACTGCCAGTGACCCTTACCCATGCACCTGTAACACGTATCCTTTGGGATGTCATATAAGGGTTTCCTTCCTCTCGGCTGTTGAGTCTGGTATTGCATATTCCTTTGCTCCGTTCTTTGGACTGTCGGCGGCCGCGGCATGTTGCTCGTCTGTGCATTCTGCACTGTCACCGGGATGGCGACCATATTGGCAAGTGGGTTCTCCGTGGTCTGCGCAACTTCCCCTACCTCGTTCTCGGTGGCTCTCCTTGCATCTTGGATCACCTCTTCAGGGTTTACGGCTGATGTTGCCGTCACCGATCATCTCTGTGCCATCTTGCGCGGTGCCCTAAGATCCGTATGGGTCCTAGGCGGTACGTGCGCCGTATCTTCAGGGCTTCCGCCTTTACGTCCTTCTTCATCGGAAACAGTAGGCGACGGTTCTCGATGATCCTCCACGCCGTTCTCCAATACAACCCTAAGATCCGGTAGAATCTCCTCCGTGGGCACGTTGGAAACCTGCCTATTGGATCTCCTCTCCGCAACAGCTTGCTGGGCATGCCCTCCGCGCATACTTAGCCTAGTAACCCTCCTCATCAAAGGCGAAGGTAACATCTCTTACCGTAGTCCCAGCGACCAGAGATGGTAGTCCCCGACTGGCGGAGTGCCAGGCCGAAGTGGCTGGCGGCGGCGCCGCCAACAACAAGATTGCCCTAGGGATCAGCGCCTATCACCCTATCGCCAAGATGGGTACGACCAGAGATGGTCGTGCTCCTTAGCACGGTCTTCCGATTCAAGTGGCGAGAAAGATGAGCCATTCATCATGACATCAGAAACAATGCAAGTATTCTATCTCAATGACCTGAAAAATAAAAAAATATTTTGTCATTATTCATGGAAAAATATAGTTTATTGAAGATCCTATTATTGAAGAATAATATTGTGACAACTTTTATTATTTTATCTCATTTTGAGTTGATTTTCTAAGTGTAAATGTTGAAATTAACACCGATCAATACTATAAATGTCAAGATCAAGATGAAGCAATTTTAGTTGATTGGAAACCCAACCAATACTAGAGACATGTATATTTTTAAATCTATATTTTATTATCAGTCAAGTTAACATGCATTTTTACAAGTATACATTTTATTATCACTTGTGTATATATTTATTACTTTGCATAAAAATTGTTCTAGAGTGGCAACTGAAGATGAGCACTTTGAGAGTGAGCACCATGAGGAGGTTGGCACTAATTTTGATGGTTCAGATAGTGGTGATACTTCTTGTAGTGCTAAGAATACTAGAGGGCCAACATTTTTGCATAGGTTACATGTGCTTAGCCCCAAAGGGGAGAAATTGGCCATGTAGTTTGATGAGACCTTAGCACCTATTGGAAAATGCTACTATTTTTGGGCACTATGTAGGGGACACTGTACATAGTAAGGCGGAAATAAATATAGAAAGTTGGCATAAAGTTGATGTTTCCTTAAAAAACCTCCCATGGAAGGACTTATGATATTAGTTTTACTAAACTTTTTTGCTTTGCTTTAACTAATTTCATTTGTTTTTGCATTCAACATCGTTTGATAATTCTTGTTGAAATAACATTATTGTTTAGGATATTTTCCATCTAAAACAAAAAGATAATAGGAAAAAGGTTCTACAATGATGTACCATATAATGGATGGTATTTAAGACCAATCTAACCAGGGATTTATAAATAATCTTTATAAAAAAGGTTGTTAGTGGACAATATAGTTTTATTGATTTTGCGGGATGTGACCAGTTTGTTTCCCGTAGGCACTTGGATGAGTTCAAGGTATTGATGATTTTGATATATTGTATGAGTTTTTCTTATTATAATTTATATTTTTTTGTATAAGTGTACAATATCTCATTTTAATTTAGTAGACTATCCATGGACTAAAAAATAATGGTGTGACACAAATGTACATGACCATTGTCTGGGTGTGGTGATTATGGCTATAGAAGAAAATACAAGAAAAATAATTCTCCTCTTGGGAAGCGTCTAGCATAACTATGAACAAAGCTTTGGATTGATACGAGAACAAATAAATCAAGAGAAATTTACTACCCTAAAACTAAGGAGGTGGCAAAAAAAATAGTAAGTAATGGTCAACTATGATAACACTGATTTAGGAGTTTGATATCCAATATGAAGACATCACAAAGAAAAATGGTAGGTTTACTAATCATATAGTCAAATTAAGAAAATTGACATTGTCATGATAATGTTGGAGGTTAATTAATACACATTTTCAAGTTCTATATCATTATTTATGTATCAATTAGGTGTATTCTAATTAGGCGATGGAACATATATTAATTGACCTATTTGAATATCTAACGTGAATGATGGACAACATGAAGCTACACTTCAATTTTCAATTGATTTGGAGTTACCTTTTAGAAGATATTCAAATTATAATTTGAGGATTATTATATGACATAGACTTCATTTTCCATTTTTGGCCCATAAGAATCAATCGCACTTTCTCTGTGGAGAGGTTGTTGGGGGCATCTTAAAATCTTGAGATGATTGGCTGAGATTTGAACCTTAATAAAAGAACTTTGGTTAGGAAGGTCATCTCTAATTTCTGATAAGCATTGAGTGAATGAGGATGCCTGAGTTGTGACCCTCCTTGACATCAAACAAGAGATATGGAGACTTACCAAATATTTCAGGCTTGAAGTTGTTTCCACAACATCTAGACCTACTCTTTAATATCTCAGACACATGGTTGAGTAACCTATAGTGAAAATTTGATCTTATCTCCTCCCATTGTTCTCATATTATTGTATAATAGGGGGAAGACTTGCGTTGTGCTGATTTGGCATTTCCTCCATACGAGAGTCCTTAGTGATCCTAGAAAGTCACAATACTAGTTAAATGGCTTGTCTTGTTCCTGGGGAATCAGATGATGCTCCCCTTTGCCTCCTTTCCTAGTGCCATCTTTTAGAGTTGCAAGCTCTTCATTAAAGGGTTTGAGATTCCATTTTGAGTGCCAAATCAGTTGCGAGATGACGGTGAATAAAAAACTAGGTTGGATGGATCTCTACTAGTTGCCAAAGATGAAAGCATCATGTATGAAAATTAATTCTAATGTAGGACTGCCAAAGTTTATTAGAATAGGTAGAAGGGGCTTCAAAGGCATCTATTGATCCAAATTAGCCCTTGGAGGTCACTAGTTGCTCTAGATGACCCTAGCTACAAGCTTTGGTGCATAGAAACCAACCACCCATCCTTCTCCCACACAGAGGAAGGATGTTGCAAAACCTTCTTGATTTTGAGCTCTACATCCCCCCCCCCCTATGAGATAAACTTGGGGACCAAAGCTCCACCAAGATTCATATAGACTATAAAGTAGAAATTTTTGGATTGAAAGGGAGTAGTGTGACTAGTGGATTTTCTCACTGGAGATCTAGTCTTCTGACAACCTACACACAAACATATGGATAGAGAATCATGAGAAAGAGTGTGAACGAGGACAAGAGGGGAGCTGAGGACTATTCACCAACCAGAACCCATCCATATTGCCCAATTCTACGTAAGGTAGGGAGTGGGCCACGCCATGTGGCCCATATCTTGAAACCAAGAAAGATGATCAAACAATCCCTACTTATTAATATAAGGTGATGGGCATAAAATCTATATGGTCTAGGATAAATTAGTATCTCTTAATTTAGGTACATGGGTATTATTGAAGTATACAACTAGTTTTCTTGTATGAAACCCAAATATGATGTATTGCTTGTTCATAATTAAAAATAATCCTTGTATGTGATATGAATGCAGAATTAATATATGTCATGTCACTAATTCGTAATTGAGAATATAACTTGCATGTTATATGAATGCATTATTAATCTCTATCACGTCACCAAGAATGTCAAATAGAAGGATGGTTTGTAGCTACTAAGTGTTATATACTCTCTTCGTCTCTCTCTAAATATAAGGCCCCATTGACCTACAGTGGGGATCCCCATAGTCAAAGGGGTAGTAAGGGCCCAACATAAAATTAAATATGAAGTGATGACACCACTTAGTAGCACATTTCATCAAATGTCTAATATAAAAGAATGATTTCCCTAACTTTTGCATTAAACAACATTACATTTTACAATTTGCATTCTTTTCTCAAACTATTCAAGTATACATGTATATATGTATGTATCTTTCTACACACATACACAACACCTCGTGTGTTGATCCATTGCTTTATATATTTTTTAGGTTCATAGATGGCATGGGAAAAAAACTGGAAGTAGGATATGTATAGATTGTACCTACTGTGCAAGATGCTAGTTAGTGTACTTGTCCAACTTGTATAATTATCCATTAAATGTGTAATTGTAAGTTTCTACTCATCTGTATTATACTAGTATGAATGTTGAATGTTCATAAATGTTTTGGTGTATGCTTTGGTTTTTTGTCCATGTATACGTATAATGCTTCTTCATCACACTCTGAGTAATGTGTTCATAGAGTGTCATCCTGACCCCATAGGGTTTGAGACAGGCAGAACTCAGGGATGTTAAAGTTGGTATTAGAGAATGAACTATAGCTACACCTGGAAATTTTTCACAATGAAACATACAACTAAATTCAACTTTCACTTTAAGCCCTAGAAACTTATTAAGTTATTCTATAAGAACTAGGTTGGACTTAGCCTCTAGGTTAGAACCTAGATGTTCAAGAACTAGGTTTAGACAATGAGTAAAACCCTTTCTATATAGAGCTCATATGTATTGGGTAGTTGTAGTAGTCTACATCTTGTTCTGACCATTTCACTAGGTGAAATGACACGACTCCCTATTGTGTGTGGGACACTCAGTTTTTCTGATTTGGTTTTCTCTCCAATCATCTCAAGACTCAATTTTGTTCTCTAAAGCATGTCTTCTTGGAGAAAAATGATATAATAATTTCTTATATATGTAAGTAAAAATAAAAATGAGTCCCTACACACAGTATAGTAGGAGGTGTTCATGCAACCTAAGTGGAAAGGAGTGACATCTATTTAGAAGAGAGACTAGTTATAGACTAGATGTCTAGAGCCTTATTAGGATATGTGATAGATAGATAGTCAATAGAATGCTAAATGATATAAGCATGAATAGTCTTATCTTAGTTCAATATCTGATGATATAAATTACTTCATAAAGACCTAATTTGTATATGAGGTCTGAATCAAATTTTGAAAAATATGAGCTAAGTCTAGATGATCAAAGTATGTAGTCTTTTTCTTGCATAAGGTAATATCTCTCTAGATAAGGTTAAATGTGCATGATCTTGAAGCTCTTTTACAATGAGGACATCTAGTATTAGCAAGAGATACACGTTAAACTGCAAGGAAGGTGAGATCCATGGGGAGAATATCAGAGACCTAACCTTCAATATATGAGAATTATGAGATATATGAAAAATGATGTGTCCTAAGCAAGATTACTCCTGGGTAGACAAGTTGAATACCTTGTGAATGATTCTTGAAGTTGATCTTAATCATAGAAGTGAGAATTGAGTAAACAAATGTGATGGGTAGATAGATGACTCATAATGAGAAAGTCAACCCTTTGGTTGAGTTAGGTCCTAGCTTGAGTACTTAGGTTTTTAGAGCTCATCATTAGCTATAAGTGAGGTGATAGATGAAAATCTAGTTTGAAGATTAAAATGCCATGTGTATAACATACTCATAAATGTTTTTTTCCTTCCACTTTTATTTCTTGATATATGATACTAGAAACCTTACTTGAACTATATATATGATATATATACATTAGGATTCAATTATATAAGCTTGATCTATTCTATATTCCCTTCCTATATCAAACATGAAATATCCAAGTTTGAAATCATGATATTCTTGACGTAGTAATTTTTTTCCTTTTATAATATAGAAAAGATGTAGGTTTGAGATCCTGATAAGATTGACTTAGTATGTTCTATTTCCCTTCATATCATATATGATAGACGTAAGTTTTAGATGGACATCTTGAAATAAATATATTTTTCAATCATAGATTACATGATTGCATAATGTAGTGCCTAACCTCAATTCTTATAAACCTAAGCTTTTAGTTTCATGGTAACTCTTAGACAATAGGGTGAAAGTCTACTACTTGAGCATGTCACATAAGACTTTCTCTCATGATGAAATCCTAGTATGACATTAATCATAAACCAAAATAATGATATTAGGTTTGAAAATTCTATTAATGGATGATACAAAATCTTGATATCAACTTAGATAAGTGAATGGGGTGAAAGATGAATCTTGAGTAGTACCTTCTCAACTTCATATGTATAAATAAAACCCTAATTATTAATGATAAGAGATCTAAATCCTAAACAGCAAACGACAAGTTATGAGTAAACCAGTAAGTGATACATTGATCCCTTATAAAGAGAATATGACTGACACTTCAAGCTATATATGGTGGAAAGGGTACACCCACCAAATTTTTTTATTTCCTAAGATGACAAATAAGGGTGTATCTAGAACTAGGAAGCCTTGTAACATAAAAGTGGTGGCCTAGAGGTAGAATAAACTCCTTAATATTAACATGAGTACAAGATAAGTTTTATTTCAAGGAAGGAATTCCATAAGAGGTGGAGTGAATGCTATGGCCTTGATTTTAGGAGTTTGATATCCAATTTGAGGACATATTGGGAGTGAAATGATTGTGTTTATAGATCATATAGTCAAATTAAGAAAGTTGATCTTATATTGATAATTTTGGAGGTTAATTTTTGTAAAGTTTTAAGTTAAATATCAATATATATGTATTCATTTGGTGTATCTTATCTAGGGATGAAAAACATAATATTTGACATGTTTGAAGATTGAGAAACATGAATGATGGACAAGGTCAAGCTACATTTCAAATTTAAACTGATTTGGAATTACCATTTGGAAGATATTCAAATTATAATTTAAGGCTTATTATATGACTTAGGCTTTGATTTTCAATTCTGGCCCATCAACTGGTCGGTCCTTTCTATGTGAAGAGGTTGTTGGGGCTGTCTTAAAATCTTGAGATGTGTGCCTGACATTTGACCCTTAGTAAAAGAATTGAGGGAAGGGAGGCCATTCCTAACCTCTGAGAACCATGGTGTTAATGAGAATGATCGATTTGGGACTCTTCTTCACATCCATCCTGATATAAGGATACCTACTAGATTTTGGTAGGAAATTGTTTCCACCACATCTAGAACTACTCCTCAATACGTCAGACACATGGTTGTGTCACCTATGGAGACAGATTGAGCATGTCTCCTCCCATTGTTCTCACATTGTTTTATAACAAGGTGCGAAGAGTTGGGGTGTTGTTATCTGGCATTCCCTCCTCAATACAAGAGTTTTTGGTGATCCTAGAGAGATACAATGCTAATTGAATGGCTTGTGTTGTTCATGAAGAATCAAATGATGCCCCCATTTGCCTCATTAGTTGATGGCAACTTGTAGAGTTTCAAGCTCTTTGATGAGGGGTTTGTGACCCCACTTGAGAGCCAAATCAGTTGCAAGGAACTGATGATACAAAGCCAATGTTACACTAATCTCTACTAGTTTCCAAATATGAAAGCATCAGGCGTTGAAACTTGTTTCAATGGTGAACTTGTTGGAGTTTATTTCCTTAGGTAGAAGGGGTTATGAGGGGATCTGTCGATCTAGACAAGTTCTTGGAGGTCCCTAGTTTCTATAGTTGTGCCTGGGTACAAGCTTCAGTGCATAGAGACTGGCTGCCCTTCCTTGCCTGGCATAGCAGAAGAGCCTACTCAATTTTGAGCTCTAGATCCCCCTCTCCAAAGGTACACTTGGGGATCAAAGATCCACTGAGAACCACATAGAGTCTGGAAGCAAAAACTTAGGACTTAAAGGGAGCACCGTGACCTATAGATTCACTCGTCAGATATCCAATCTTGCAATAGCTTACATGCTTATGCAAGGATAAATAATCATGTGCAAGAGTGCAAAGGAGGATAGGAGTGGATATGAGGCTGGTTCACCAACCAGAACCCAGTTGTATTGCCTAATTTTATGCATGCCAAGTGTTCCATGCTACATGGCTCATATCCAGAACCCAAGAAGAGGATTAAATGGCCCCTATATATTAGTATAAGGTTGTGGAAAAATATCTAGATGTTCTATGAAATAGGAATATCTAAATTTAGGTACTTGAGTTTTATCTAAGTATATGACTAGTTTTATGTGTGAAATCTATATATGATGTATTATTTGTTCCTAATTGATATGTAAGAGGAACGTAGTAGTGATCTCCACCATGTCACTAAGAATGTCAAATAAATGGATGGCTTGTATCTACTACGTGTTTTGTACTCTCTCTAAATATAAGGTCAATACACCCCCATAGACTTAGGGATGAGGAGCTCAATAGCACAAGGGGTGGGGACTACCCAACATAAAAGTAAATATGAAGTATTGGGACCACTTAGTAGTACATTCTCATCATAAGGCTAATATTAAAGAATGGAAATCCTGATTTTCTCATTCAATAATGTTTTCTTTTATTCCTTTCTTTTCTCAAACTATTCAAATATGCAAGTATATTTGCATGTATCTTTCTACCCACGTACAAAACACCTTGTATGTTGATCCATTATTTCACATATATTTTAGGTTTAGAGATGGAATGAGATAAATCATGGGATGAACTTCGTAATGTTGTGTAAGATCCTAGTTAGTATACATGTTCAAACTTGTATAATTCTTCATTCAATGTGTAATTATATATTTGTGATTGAATGTTGTAATTTTATACATGTAGAACATTGAGAAATATATTGTTATATGCTTGTGGTTGTTTATTCATGTATGTGCATAATGCTTCCGCATCACACTCTTAGTAACTACTTTGGAGTTTCTCCACTCAGCCCCATGGCGTTTCGAGAAGGTAGAATTTACAGATGTTACATCAAATCTCACAATTTTTTTTCTTGCTAATTAACAATTTTGTTGAATTATTTCTAGTTAGTTATTTTTTTTACCATTAATAGGAGATCCATGAGAAAAGGTAGGATGGAGATTTCATCCTGAATGTTCACATGGATAAATTAACAGTTACTCTTAGTACGAAGGAGCGTCCTAGCCATGTTAGGGCATTAGGAGATAGTGTAGGGACGATGTCCTATTTTGGATCCTTTTAATGCAATATAGACATGGTTGTAAAGGAGGTCTAAAATAGAAGGAAGTAGAACAAATTGTATCACAAAAATTAAATTTAGCAATATTCAACCTATTCAATCTTTTGAAATTGTATGCTCAGCTCAAGTGATGAGGTACAAGCTAGTACAGTCGTAGAAGATCGGAGGTGTACTTCCAATGACACGTCAGAGCAACCCAATGTAAGTTCTTATATATGTTGTGTCAGAGTATGATACACACATAGTTATAGGTATACTTATATTATTTAAATTGTAACCATGGAGCATGAATATGATGTAGTGGTAGGGTACAAGATTTATAAACTTGGTGATATATTGAATTTCCAACCAAGGCCACTGGCATTTTCATTATCTTCACCAATGATGTGTATGAGGGAATGGGGAAAAATTAAATACTCAAATATCAGTGTGAATGTCACACAATCGAAGTAGTAAAGAACGTTGGGGTGGGGTGTCCTATCAAATGGTTTTTTATAACAATTTTCATTAATTTGTTATTATATTAGTTTCTATTTGTCTATATATATGTACTCTTTAATACAAATATGAGATCTAACATATCCATAAACCAAAAAGCATGAAGTATGTTGTTATTCCTCCTATGCCTAAACCATCACTAATCTTGAACTCCATGTTTGACAAATTCAGGAGTAAATGTAAAGGTTTGTGCCGATTCTTAGTCAATAAAAATCGGGAGTGAATATGTTGATCAATTTTATTGGGGATGCAGTAGGGCAAGACTTTAAGAATTATTTTTTTCTTAATCCAACATGCTTAGAAATACACTCCTATATTTGTTTTTAGTTGATCTCTTTATATTAAATGGCTATGATTGTTTTTACAAATACTTATATGCAAATACCTTAAATTTTATAATTAAACATATCGGATTCGTAGTTTCCTTTGGTTATTATCCCAATGCAAAAACATAGTATTGATGTATTTGAATAATTTAGAACTTCATCTAAATATTTTATTAGTACGAAGAAGGACATCATTCTAGATCCTTTCAAAGTCGAGTAATTTTATATTTTTCAATTTCATTTATTAACTAATAACTTTGATATCGAGTAAGTTTCTGTTATTTTGTCTATGCTTTTAATACTTGCCTTTTTCTTATTCAAATCCAGGCAGTCAGATTGTCCCGAGTTTAATGATTATTTCCTATCTTGATCCAATGGGTAAAATTTCAAGGGTACACAAACTAAAATTCTCAGTCATACAATAAGCATAAATATTATGCATCAACACATTGATTAATATGTCTTCGTTATGATATGTCTATTTAGTCATTTATCTTAATCATTTGATTTATAGTAGAATACGATAATTCAAAGGAAGTGGAGTAAACATAGTGTCAAAATATAAGACAATGAGTTTGAATAATATCAAGGTAGTTTGATGACATAAACTTTTATGCCAACTTTGCTTATAGTAATTTATTAAGGTTAAATATAAATTAAATTTTTAGCGTACTGTACTAAAGAATGACTGAGTTTGTGGATATTATGTAACTAAATAAATGGAAGCCATTGAAAAGAAAGAATCACAAGACATTATGATTATATATTAAGTTAAGAATAAAAGGATCATCAATTTATGATTTAACTTCAATTATGATAATATTATATAATACACATATTTCTTATCCAAACTCTGACACTCAAAGTTACATACTAGAGATTTTAGATAAACTTTGGGAGAAGTGGGTAGATACTTTCTGAAAAGAAGTTTAGTTTGGTTTTTTTGACTTGAATGCACAATTTTAGGTCAAGTTACCTAGTTCAAAACTCACAGTTACAAATTTGTTTTTGTATCAGATATGAATTTAAATACTATGCCAGATTTGGTTAATACAATCTTCTTTACAATTTGTGAATGATGATCTTCTTCACAATTTATCCGTGATGTGAATTATGTGTGAATGATGTGGAATATGTGTTGATGATGTGGATTATGTAAATGCATATATATGAAATTGAATGATGTCATCAAATCATTATTATTGTGTTGATGTGTATGCTTTGGTGGTGAATGTATCACTTCATTGAAATGAGAGTGTATCTAAATTCTAACGAGTCACTTTAGTGAGTATTTTAGGTTTGCACATTAGTACTATATGCTTTCTTTCTATTGCAAGTCTGGATCTTTGTATAAGAGATTTTTGCAAGAAAAATATTTCTATTAGCGGTGTCGACTTTCTTTAATAAAAATGAGACTATAAGTGTGTCATGTCAATTTCTTAAATTGATGATATATATCTTTAGAAAAATTAATTGGCAAGTTTTGACTAGTTGTGTTATCTCTGTATAAGCTGGATCTATATCTCAACATATTGCGTCATTCAAAAAAATTGATGTTATATATCATAGCTCAACTATATTGTCAGTTGTTTTAGAATAACCAATGGTGTAAGCATTTGCAAAACACACTGCATAAACATTATTGCATTGATCTTTTTTTTAATGATTAATGTCATATCTTAACTAAGGTTTTAATTTATTTCAATAACCAATGTTTTGAGTATTTACCAAACTCACAAATATAAAATATTGCATTGTAGTTTTTTTAAAATTGGCTTGTTAATGTGTCTGTTGTCCAGACTTCTTTATACTGGAAAACTGAAGCTGCTCTATTGTGTCAGTCGTGCTTGGTTTTAAAAATTGACGTTGTATGTCAATTATTGTAGTGTCCATTGCTTAATGCCATTTTTAATATGACGCTATATACATAAAAGGCAACGCTATATCCTACTTTGTACAAGTGCATTATTATTTTTATAGGCTAATAAGGTTATGATGCAAGTCATCTATAAGTTAAATATTTTTGTTAGAGAAATTATTACCTATGCTCCAAATTCTAATTTCCGAACCTTCTCTATTATCCAAAAGTCATTGCTCCTTTCTTTAATAACAACGTTTAAACTACTTCTAATTTTCAATCATGTGCCAGGAGGAGTTGTTGTATTCTTATTCTATAAAATCAGTATCACATGCATTTATTTTGTCTCATATTGCTTTGCTTGGAGTAATACATCAGATGATTTATCTTTTATAGAATAAATTAATGTTATTTGTTTTGTTTTCTAAAATAGTTTTTGATTTTCTATTTGAGTTGTTTGGAGTTGTTGATAGTAAAAAAGATAGCAATCATTATTTCTCTTGATAATATTTAAAAAGTCGTCCATGTATGCGATGTTAAAGACGCGTGTTAGAAAAGACTAACATGGACAACAACAACTACTATTCTTGATTATTCATAAAAGTTCCCCATTAATGTGACATTAAAAATGTATGTTGGAAAAGCCCAACGTAGACATCATGAATTATTCCTCTTGTCCTTCAAATCTACCCACTAATATGGCGTTAAAGACACACATAGAGAAAGATCAACCATTGCAATATATGCAACGTGTATCAGCTATTACCGCAAGGTGTGCCCAAGATTATTCCTTATAAGGAGACATTTTTTTCCTTTGAGATACACATTGACATACATAGTTACAAATGCAGAGAGAAAAGGAAAAACCATTAGACAGAGAGAAGTCTACATTCTAGTTTTCCCTAATTGGATCACTCTAGCATTCTACCTACCATGCTTCAAGCTCTTCGATCATTCACTGAACTCATATTCTCCTGTTTATTGTTTTTATTGCACCAATGATGCTTTGTGGTATCCCTATTTTCTTCTACGATAAAGATCGTAGTACGATTTTGACTCAATCCACTCGTTTGCACCGAGTGATTATATCAAAGTTGGAGTGGCCGAATCTTAAAGATAGAACACTATAAAAGCTCATGGTAGGAGCAAATGAATCTGCTCTAAAGACAATATTTCACACATCTTCGTTCTCAGCTCTAAAGTTTGCATCTCTTAACTGTTCGCTATTTTCTCGAATCCATTATTGTTATTATTACTGCTGTAATTTTGGTGTTCGTTACATACCTAAAATCTAATTATCTGTTGTCTAATATCCAATGACGGCTACAATGTATCGACCATGCAATGATTCAAACATAAATTTTGACTCATGTGTGGGGGTCCTTAACAGTTAGGATGATAACATGTATAGAAGATTTGGAATCTTAATCATTTTGTATAAAATATTTCATCTTTGATCTAGTAACGCGTATATCATTATTACAATAATATAGATTGATTAACATATTTTTATATGGACATACTATCAAATAAGTCAAATTGGCTATCTTTTCTATTGAATTGTATGTTTTACTGACTAAAATACTATCGGATATGAACATTTTAAATATTTGTATAACCATCAAATCACACATTTTACCATAAGCATATTCAATCGCAAGAGAAGTATACAAAATAAATTGTATCTTCAGCAATAGAATATCATACATCATTAAGAAAAGATGCAAAACTTTATGTCTAGAATGAATGAATGGCTCAAATGGTTAAAGAAGCTTTTGGGATCCAAACAAGATTCCTAGGGTAACTTTTCCTGTAGAGGAACTAATACATACAATGTCCAAAATGGTTGCAAACAGAAGAAAAAAAAAGAACTTTGAATTTTGGATGAGTGACTGATCTAACAATGAGTTTGATTAATATCCTCATTGGAGGATGATTCTTGGCTTTGTAGGCAAGGCCAATTCAACCTATTTGTTTATTAAAGCGATAAGTATCTTATCTAACCAATGCATCCAATTTTGGGTTTTGGAGATTGTATTTTTGTGGAGAGTGTATTTCTTATGGACTTTGATTATCTTAGAATATAAAAAGCTGAGGTGTTAAGAATAAATATTCTAGAAGATGGGTTGTTATTTTCATCACATGTGTGGTTACAATATTCATGATTGCATATGATACATTGAGATTGGTAAGCATTCAATTTTTACACAAGAGTAGTATTATGTCTATTCAAATAGGAATTGCCAATCTCTACAACATACATCTTGGACTTGAGTGTCAGAACAACATAACTAGTTAAGTAGCAAATTTGAGGTCATCCATTTCACTAAAAATATCCTAAAATTTTCTCTCCTAAGTTAACCACTAACCTTTCATTAATTTGACTACTTGTATAACATAGCATTTCACTTCTAGTAAAGGAGATCAAATCAAAAAGTTCTTCTTTTGAAAAAAGTTACCTCATTTAAATCTTCATCGCTTTTCTTTTCCATATAGCACTTTAGATTCATATCAACATTTCTTCTTCATCTTAAATTTTTGTTGAGAAATGGTTTTCCAATTTTTTGATGAGTTTTGACACCTTGGAGTTTCCTTTTGAGTCATCATCTATAACACAAAATTTAAAAATAGTGTTGCAAACATCATATTGTTCTTCTTCATTTGGGTTTCACTCCAAGATTGAACCCCAAGTTGTTTTATGTGCTCTTTCATTCTTGTCCTACCTTTTTTCCTTTTACTTCAAAACCTTCTTACCTTATTTCTTGATGTTAAATATCATTTTTGGGATGTCCTTTTCATCCAAATTCATACACATGCAAGAATAGGTAAGTAACGTTTTGTTATAAAAGTATGTACATGCTTATCCTTTGCATAGTTTCCTTCTTTGTTGCATGATTGTTTGAATGAAGAGTTTGAAGATTTGAAGGAAAGACTTCTCATCTTGGGTTGATCTTATTTCTTCCCTATCATCTTGATCCTTCATATTACAATTATATATTTTGATGTTTCCAATCACCTATTCGGTCTTCAAGACATTTACATCACTAGATTCTTCTATTATCATCACCCTATTTTCATACTTGTGGGTGAGGGATCTCAAGATCTTGATCACTGGCTCTTTTTATGTAACTTGTTTTCCAAATGATGTTTGGCCACTAATAAATATGGAATTCTATAACATATTTGAGAAGTGGCTTACCTCTTTCCATTTGAACTAATTCTACTTATGGCCAAGCATGTCGATATTAGAGTCCTTGATGTGCTTGGTTCCCTCATAGATAACTGAAATTCTTTCCGAATCATACATGTGAAATCACAAGAGTTCATTTTGGAAAAAGGCAGTGTAGAGTAGAAAATACTTAAAGCTTTGGTGTTGTGTGTTCCATGATTTTTTTGTATTTGTATCCCAATTGCCAATTAAATTTGTAAGAGTTTTGTATTCCCTGGACACCATCTTCCTTAAAATCATTTCTGATCCCTTATATCATAAACTGCATCCTTCTCTTCCAATAATACTAGTTTTGTTCCAACAAAGAATGGAGGTTTTGTCAGGTGATTTTGCACTTCTTACAAGTTGAACGTTCCTGCAACATTATTTTTCATTCTTCTAGATTGTTTAGAAGTTTTCCTAGATGACCTACTCTAATACCAATTGAAAGAAGATTCTACATGGGGGTGAATAGACTCTAAAGACCATTTGCAATTTATCAATAATATAATTATTAAAACATAGAATGAAAAATCTTGTAAACATTGGAATGAGTAGATACAAACATGGTTATTTAATTTCATTTAGAAACCACAAAAGTTTTCCAATCTATGCCAAGTCGTGTTTTCAACCACGAGGTCTGAGAAAGTAATCATTATTGATATATAAGAGGAAATATAATACCAGATTATGTACTATACCACTTAAAATAAACCTTTATTGGGCTATCGAGATATCACCTCTTTACATTCTTTTGTTCGTGGTTGAAGGATGGTTGACACCTATGTCCTCTTTGTCGAGATGAAGGAGGACAACCACTTTCTTGTAAATTGATTTTTTGTAATTTACCTTGACACGCCCATACAAGAATTCTTTGTAGAGAACAAGGTTAAAAGAAACAAAATTAAAAAATAAATCATAAAGGATAGTATTGATGAGCTTCTCAGGATGACGTAAGATCTCCTGGATAAGGAGAAGTCATGCTTGAAAACAAATCTAGAGTATTTTTTAGTTTAAACTATGCTCTTTTCAACAGTTAACACATAGGTATTTTTCCCAATGTATTACATTGTGTAAAAGCACATGAGTGAACAAAAATGGTCCCTATGTATAGGAATGGGATATATTAGACAAGGGAAGAATCTTGGAGCATACCTAGTAAATTGATGTATTGGGTGGAGTCAGAAGCGAAGTTAGGATTCCAGTTGTATATTCGACTGGTCAATTGAATTCATCTTTTGATTGAGAACACTTTGTACAAACTATGACTTTAACGGAAGTGTATAGGAATGTGTATAGGTGCAACAAAACAACACACATGTTAAAGTTAAGTAATTTTGATTACATGTTGATTAAATCAAAGTTCATCCATGACAGCAGTCCACCAAAATAGAAGTTTGATTGAGAAACATCCTTAGCGCATTTTCTTATTCAATGTATCTTGGTTGAACTAAGAATTTTTCAAATGCCATCTAGGTCAATCTATGAGTTTGAGAAAAAAATTTGTTGACCTAAATGTCACGAAAAAAGAATATCCTCTCTAGACATACAAGTAATATAATTTCACAATTTTAATGGATTCACATGGTCGTAATCTAGAATAAAATGACATGAGGGCCCACAATCATTAATCCTTTCATATTTAAATAATAAATGGATGTATACAAGATTTTAAATGCCTCAGAAAATAAAATTATGTAATTAAGTTTTTCCGGTATGTAACAAGACATTTGACATTATCTAACTCATATATTTTTTTAAACTTAACAACATAGTTAGGAGCAAGAATGATAAGAAATCCATAATAGATCTAAGTAATGCCTTTGGGCCAAGATTGTCACCTTTAGAATCCCCAGATTCTATCAAGGAATTCTTGTCGTTATCCTATATTTATCAAGAGATTATCTATATAGACAAATGGACACAAAGATGGACTACAACTTGGTTTCTTGACACCCCCATAACATATTTGTTTGCATCTCTAAATGGATATCCCAAAAAGTTATGCATAGTTGGTGTCATATTGGAGTATGGCCGTTGATTTTTAAGGATGCTTTAGAAAATCAACATAGTCGAGATCCCATGATGTTATTACCAAATCTAACCTTCTTGACATCTACAAATAACTGTCGTTCATCATTATGGATGTTTGAATTCATAGAGAGAGATCAACATATGAATCCCCAAAAGCACACAAATATCATTATGAAAATCCTAGGAAGCCCCTTAATGTTAGAGTCTTCTTCTAAATGTAAGTGACAAACTTGATGTCATATATATGGAAAGCAATGGAATACATATTTTTTTCATATCCATATCATACAAGAAATATAAAGGAAACTCTATAAAAATTTAGGCCAATTCTCTCCCTTTCTTACCTAGTCCCAAGTAGTGTTGTAACACCCTTAAACATACACATTACAGAGCGGAAGCATATTCTCAGTGGGATGTCACAAAAATGACAATCATAGCATAAAAACTTAGGAAAATAACTACAAATCTCATGTCTCAAGTATCATGACATAAAACTTAAACTTTGAACTAAACTAAACTAGTATATAATCTTGATACTGATTGAAAAACTAAGCTAAACTCCATATGATAGTTGGCACCCCACTAGATCTAAACTCTTAGTCTACCTTTTAGATGTATGCTCCTTAGTTAAGCTCCTCTCTTATTCTTTCCTCCTACAGACATCGCGTCCCTAATCATGCATTGAAAATGGAAAACACGTTGGAGTAAGCAACATTGAGTATTATTATAGCAAAATATTAACTTGGCAATAAGAAAACAACATGAAGATAATTTATCAATAATTATGAATTCACATATTATGATCTTAGTGGTTAATTAAGATGTCCTCTACTCTTATGCAATAACTATGCTCATAAGGCTTGTAGGCTCAACTGATGTTCCACTGGAACTTGTGATTTGCACCTGAGTGCCATTATCTATGCTCCAATTGAGCTCATGATTTGCACATAAGTGCCATTAATAATGCTCCACTTGAGCTCATGATTGCACATACAAGCCACTATGTTCTATTTCAACTCATAAGGCCCAAGGGCTCAAAATTAACATAATGAGGACAAAATAATACAAAAAATTACATGATTAATCATTAACTCGACCATTCTTTACTTTAATTGAATTTCATTTGATCATGACATAAGCTCTTGAAAGTAAATCTTGAAAGCATAAGAAACATTTAATAACATTGATGTGATTCAAATTGAAATACATAGTTATGCATACAAGTCATATTGATCATTATAATAATCATAATATAATCATAAGGAGATTGAAAGCCATTATTGTATACTCAAAGTGCATGGACCTGCTAACCTTTACTAGAGTAAAGTCCTAATAGTTTCCCTATCCCTGAGTGAATCCTAACTCTCCTAAAATTACTTGACTTACACTAATCACCACCTCAAGTAGCATTCTAAACCCTAATTTGGGTCTTTTAAGGAAACATGGGTAGAGACAATGAAATTAGGGTTTGATAACAATAAAAGTAGACCCTAATAAAAAAATTCTTTCCAAAACATATTTGTTTGTATTTTTATGACTTCATATGAATCAACCAATCAGAAATCGACAAAAAATCCACGTCATGCTATTGATATGAGTTGTAAAACCTTGCAGGCCAACCCAGCATGCTGATGTGGCCCAGTTCAACACGTCTGTGTGTCTAGGGCTCCTGACATGCCAGAGCACATTTTCAAACAACTAGAGACGCAAAATTGAGAAAACACCCTTGAAGGTGCGACACAAAAAATCTGACAAACTCAGTAAACCAACCCCTGGCATCTTTGTTCTCCCTAGAAATGAAGAACATGAGAAAATCAGTAAAAACTAGGCTTTGATCTTGGTTTCACAATGGAAACCAGGGTCTTCACCATACGTATTTGATTCCCTTAGTCAAGGCATTCACAAAGACCCTAGACTCGGGTCCCATTGCAGCTATATCAAGCATATAGTGTCATCTTGCCATGGCCAGGAACAACTGAAGAGAAAGGGTGCTCCAGGAAAAGACGAAAGGGAAAACTACCCAAACATGTAGAATCACCACAACCTCACAAAGGGGATAAAGCCAAAAAATTGGAAGCAAAAGGATGAAATCCTGTGATCAAGACTATGATGACAAAATAACAACCATGAAAATCAAAAGGGGGAAACTGTGAAATACCTTTGGTCAGAATGAATTGAAGGAAGGGAAAGCTCTGTGAGGATTTGTTGAATCCCAATGTTGTATTAACTAGGTTGGGGGTGTCATGTGCTCTCACCTCAGGCCACCTCTATGGTAGAGGGAGAACTCGAGGTTAGATATAGGGTTGTAGGGAAAATGAGACCAAAACAAGGCTAGGATTTGATTCGTTGAAGTTTGGAGATCATTTTCAGGGTCTGATATATAGGTTTCGAGACCTGAGGGAGATAAATTTTCTTGTAGAGGAAGAAATAGGGGAAAGGAGATAGGGTCCTAGTCGACCCGGGGCTCTAGGGAATGAAACCTTGATGTTTAAGGGATGAGAAGGTTCTGGAAGGAGTGAGGAAGGTGAGGGGGAGATTTATTTCATTGAGGATGCACGAGTAGAGAGATCGTGAACAAGGAAAGTCCCCGCTACTATTTCAATCCAATTAGGAATTAGATGGGTAGGAGAGATGGCTGAGGTCATCCGATGTACTTGCAAGCTAGGTGATACGATCTCGGTCATGAAATCTTATCCGAGATAAAAATAGGTAAGAGTTCATGCATGACACATTGACTAGTCTGGATTATAGGTTAGGTTAATTAATTGACCATATTTTTAGTTTTGATCCATTACTAACTATACATAGATTTCCCTATGCCAACTAGATGATCAAATAAGGTCCACTAAGTATCAAATTTAAAACACACACCATATAGAGCCTAGAACCTTCCTATCCTATTAGATCTAGGTTTTAGTTATCTTTTCTACATCAACCATGCATAAATCATTATCTTAATATTTATGTATTTAAAGGTGAGATAAACTAAATTATCACTCCTTATATTTTAATTCCATTAAGTTCATTGTTTGAATTATATCATAAAACTCCATTAGGATTTCTAAATTATATGTGTGGAAAATGGGATGTTACAATTCTACCCATCTTAAATAAATTTCTTCCTCAAAATTTTCTTAAATTACTACCCAACTTAGGGTTTTTCTTACACCTAGTTTGCAAAAACTCAACATGTATATCCATAAAACTAAAACCATGACTAGAACTAGATCATACCTTCTTCTTCATCCTCGCTATCAACCATTGCAAAGATCCTTGCTTGCCTCTTTTCTCATTGCTCTGGTTTAGGGTTTTTCCCTACATCATTCTTACCTTTGAGCTTGGGACATTCTGCCTTCTTATGATTCAAGTCTCCATAAAAGTAACAAACTCCAAGCCCTTGCCTGCATGGTCCATCATGAAGTCTACCACAAGTTGCACAAGGTTCCCTAGAAAGTTATCCTTCTGGAGGTTTTCTCTTCTTGTCATTATGGATTTTGGGCTCATTCTTGCTTCTTGAGGATCCTCCATTCTTCTAGTGTCATCCAGGGTGGTCCTCCAACTCTAGGGCAGACTCAAGTGCCTCTCACACTATCTTGATGCCACGTCCAGTCAGAGCATAGCCCAAATTAGGCTTCAGGTGATGCATGAACTTCTTTGCCAGACAAGTCTCATCTAGACCAAACTCGACTTCTAAATCATATGGAGCTTCATTGCATACTGGATTACTATTGATTCATTATGCTTTAGGTGCCTAAACTCCATATCTTTCTTCTCGGCCATAGCTTTTGAAATGTAGTGGTTTCGAAAGGTAGTCATAAACTGCTCCCAAGTCAACGGCTCACATTGGGTCCTCAAGAATTGGTAAAGTTCTTCCACCAAGTGTGAGCTGCACTCTTCAACATATGTGTCCCAAAGAAAACTTTGGATTGCTTAGGACATCCTAGATCACGAAAATAGTGCTTAATGTTGAGTAGCCACTCCTCAGAAGGACCCACTACATCGGTCTCATCTTCTCTAAAGAATGTTTCTGGCTTAATATATGTGAAGTCTACTAAGGTCAACTCTTGGTTCCTCAAGTGATGTGTCTTTTGTGTTGACCAGTTAGGGTATCAATAAGAGCCTTGATGAACACTTTTAAGGTTCATTAGGGTTGCCATTAGGGTTAGCCCCTCCAGAATCAATATGATCACTTCCCCCATTGGAAGAGCTTCCCTCTCCATCTACGTGCTCCTTGCCTTTATCAGACTTCCTTTTGGGAGACATCTACAAAAGGGAACATAAATTATATGAGATTTTGAGAAAATCACGGTGGATAACTATATTTTTTGCTATGATACCATATTGCAACACCCCAATTATCTTAAACATACACATTATCGATCGGAAGCATATTCTCATTGAGATTGACAAAAATGATAATCATTGCATAAAAATATAATTTTATTCAACCAACTCAGGAAAATAATTGCAAATCCCATATCTCAAGTTCCACAACATAAAACATAAACTTTGAACTAAACTAAACTAGTACATATTCTTGATACTAATTGAAAAACTAAGCTAAACCATATGATAGCTGGCTCCCCACCAGGTCTAAACTCTTAGCCTGTCTTTAACATGTATGCTCCTTGGTTAAGCTCCTCCCTTATTCTTTCCTCCAGCGGACATTGTGTCCCCAACCATGCATTCAAAATGGAAAACATGTTAGATTAAGCGGCATTGAGTATTATTATAACAAAATATTAACTTAAAAAACATGAAGCTAATTGATCATTAAATATGAATTCACATAATATGCTCTTACTGGTTAATTATAATGTCCTCTACTCTTATGCACCAACTGTGCTCATAAGGCCCGTAGGCTCAACTGATGTTCCACTTGAACTCATGATTTGCACATGAGTGCCATTAATTATTCTCCAATTGAACTCATGATTTGCACATAAGTGCCATTAATAATGCTCCACTTGATCTCATGAATGCACATACATGCCACTACGTTTCATTTGAATTCATAAGGCCCAAGGGATCAACATTAACATAATACAGACAAAATAACACAACCAAATACATGATTAATCATTAACTTGAAAATTCTTTACTTTAAGTAAATTTCATTTGATCATGACATAAGCTCTTGGAAATAAATATTGAAACCATAAGAAACATTTAATAACATTGATGTGAGTACTATTCAAATTGAAGTACATAGTTATGCATATAATTCATCTTGATCATTATAATAATCATAAGTCAGTTGAAAGCCGTTATTGAATACTCAAAGTGCATGGACCTGCTTACCTTTATTGGAGTACAATCCTAATAGTTTCTCTATCCCTGAGTGAATCCTAAGTCTCTTGAAATTACATGAATTATATTAATCACCACCTTAAGTACCATCCTAAACCCTAATTTGGGTCTTTTAAGGAAACATGGGCAGAGACAATGAAATTAGGATTTGAGAACACTGAAATCAGATCCTACTTGAAAAATTCTTTCCAAAACATATTTGTTTGTATTTTTTGACTTCATATGAATCAACCAATTAGAAATCGACAAAAAATCCATGTCATGCTATTGATTTGAGTTGGAAAACCTTGCAAGACTACCGAACACGCTGATGTGGCCCAGTTGAACACGACTACATGGCCAGGGACCCTGACATGCTAGACACACATTTGCAAATAACTAGAGACATAAAATTGTGAAAACACCCTTGAAAGTGAGACATAAAACAAAGTTCAATAGGGACAATTTCGGTAAACCAACCCCTGGCATCTTCATTTTTGCTAGAAATGATAAACATGAGACAATCAGTAAAACTAGACTTTGATCTTGGTGTCACTGTGGAAACCAGGGTCTTCACCATACATATTTGATTCCCTGACTCAAGGCAGTCACAGAGACCCCATAATTGGGTCCTATCATGGGTGCAACAGCCCTACGACGCCATCTTGCCATGGCCAGGAACAAGTCAAAGAGGAAGGACGCTCCAGGAAAAGCTAAAATGGAAAACTACCCATACACATAGAATCACCACAACCTCACGAAGGGGATAAAGGCAAAAAATTGGAAGTAGAAAGCTGAAATGCTGGGATCAAGACTATGATGACAAAACAACAACCATGAAAATCAAAAGGGGGAAACTGTGAAATACCTTTAGTTGGGATGAATTGAAGGTAGGGAAATTTGTGTGACGATTTGCATAATCACAACATTGTGTCAATGAGGTTTGAGTACCATGTGCTCTCGCCTAAGTCCATCGCTAGGTAGAGGGAGAACTGGAGGTCGGAGATCAGGTTGGAAGGAAAATGAGACCAAAATAGTGTTAGAATTTGGTTCCTTGAAGTTTGGGGATCATTTTTAGGGTCCTATGTATAAGTTTTGAGACCTGAGGGAGATAGATTTTCTTGCGGAGGAAGAAGCAGGGGAAAGGATAGAGGGTCCTAGCTGACCCGGGGCTCTAGGACACGAAACCCTGAAGTTTAAGGGATGAGAAGGTTTGAGAAGGAATGAGGAAGGTGGGGGGAGATTTATTTGCACTCAAGATGTGCTGGGAGAGAGATCGTTAACAAGGAAAGTCCCTGCTACTATTCTGGTCTGACTGGGACTCAGACAGACAGGAGAGACGGTTGAAAGCCATCCGATGTACCCGCGAGCTAGGTGATACGATCTCGGCCATCAGATCTAATTCGAGATAAAAAAGGTAAGAGTACGCACGTGACACATTGAGTAGTCCAGACTATATATTGGTTAATTAATTGACAATATTTTTCAATTTAAATCCATTACTAACTATATACTGATTTCCCTAGGTCAATCAGATGGTCAAATAAGGTCCAATAAGTCAAATTTCAACCACACATCATATAGAGGGCCTAGAACCTTCCTATCCTATTAGATTTAGGTTTTAATTATCTTTTCTACATCAACCATGCATAAGTAATTATCTTAATATTTATGTATTAAAAGGTGAGATAAACTGAATTATCACTCCTTATAGAGCTATTGTATGTAATCGATTAAGTTCGTTGTTTAAATTTTATCATAAAATCCATTAAGATTTCTAAATTATATGTGTGGAGAACAGGATGTTACAAGTGTGACATTATGAGAACCTAAGATCAAGAATTTGTTATAATATAGATTATTTTGACCTTTTTGACACATATTTTATAATAATGCACAAAGTACATTGTCATGTCCTTACTTTCACAATTAATTGCTTACTTGATCCCCAGGTAGGAAATACCATTTTTTCATCTTGTTTGGGTGCCTAAAACCATGCTCACATGAAATGAGTTTATCTTTGGATATTTGTCTGTAAATCTTCCTTATCTAATCAATTTCAAAAAGTTTTATATGGATGTATGTATTTCCCCTGATAAAATGGTGGTTAAATTATATGATCTAGTTTTATATTTGCTAAAATATGCGTACATTATCTGCTCTTTTTTGTCAAGTAGAACCTTTTGATGTTGCTTGAGTAGTTTAATGTGTGGTTGAAGTCTCCTCTAGATATCTAATAAATTTATTTCAACAAATCATTATATATATTTACAAAACCTATCATTGAGTGAGTAGTAAAGTTGGTACATTAAGCAAATAAGTTGGTCTTATTTATTGAAAAACCATCACAACACCAAAAGTTGTCTCTGGATGTGTCTTTTATGTGATGGTTGGAGACTAAAACATGTGGACATACTTTAAAACAATGTTTCTAGAAGCAATTCTTTCAAATAAAAAAATACATGACATCACTTGTGTGATGAATTTTAGTCGGCATTTTGAAATTGTAAACCATAGTTATTCGTCATTTTTTCCAATAAGTGTCGCGTTAGGAATTTAATACCCCTAAAAACAAATCCTTCCATTCAATCTTTCACTTCATTGTGTGAGATTAGGACTTTTTGTGTTTGTGATTACAATGTAAGGTTTCATTATCAAATCATTGGTCATTGCTGAGTGATGCATCCTTTTTTGTTGTAGTCTTCATTTCCTTCTCCTCTGTCACTTAAATATCCTTTGCTAATGCAACCTATGAAAACCCATTTTCTTACCAACAAACATCCAAACATCACTGGATGATCTATTTTGAGAAAGCTTCAAATTACACCTTACCACCTTTAGTTACTACTGGCAATGTTGTTGATCCTCCTACTCCAACATACTTCCAACACCATCACTAATCTTCCTTGTTGCTAGCGATGCCGCTACTCCTCCTTGGTAAGACGTCCCAGTTGTTTTTTGTGTTTAAATTTTGGATATTTGGCACAGACGACTATATATATGTCATTAATTACTAGAGTGTTTCTATTTCTCTATATTATGGTCTGCATTTGAAACTTGATAATATTATTCCTCCACATGATGTCCACATAATAATCTTTGTCTATGTTAGAGCTAAAATATGAGGTTAATACTTCTACTCATAGATATTGTTACATGTGAATGACATCTAGATAGATAATAATAATCATCTGTAAGTGTTTGCTAGTTAATTCTCTTTTCATGTTAATGAAGAATGATACAACAAGTATCAGTTTTAATTTATGGTCAACCCTTTTAACAACTCTTGGCATCATCAACTTAAAAGGTTAAAAATAGAATACTACTTCATCAAATGATATGCTTATCCAAGTTGTTTATAGAAATTTCCATGGGATCCTTCTCTTTTTTGTATTTATGATAATTGACCTTCATCAATTAGCAAGGAAACAAATGTGGGGGTTGTATAGTTAATTGTCTATATCAATTATACAGATTTTAATTCTCCAATTTGCAATCAAATATTTGTTATGCTTGTATGAAAATATGGTCTTACATTCACAATTAGCTATACATCTATTACATTGATTCCAATAATGGTCAGTTTAAATACAACTACCCACACTGACCATAGTATACCTTCTAACGAGTAATTCAAAATAAATAATGTATATATCAGTCCACCACCAGAGTATAACTTGATCACTTTGGCAACACTAGGTAAAGAAATGATAATATAAAGAAACTATGCAATAAGTGGACACAAACAACGACCAATCAGCTGTAATTACATATCATCTTTGGAAGTAGACGATGATGTGAACATATTAGAAATCGATACTATTAGTCTAAAATGCACTACCTATGATGAATGACTTCAACTCTCAAAAAATGTTAGCACATCCTCTAAGGAGGGATATAATAGTAGCAAGTATTTTTATCCTAACTTATGTGTATAGGTTGTAGTGCTATATAAAAAATAGGCCAATATTATGTAGGTAGCTCACTAACTATAACAAGCCTAACGTGTGATTTAACTAATTAATTATGTTGTTTAGCGATATGGTGTATCTAATCGCAATGGATCCTTCTCATGGGCATAATTTCCTATATGGGAAATCAACCAATAAGGGTGAACATGGTGGATGTTTGTTTACATGAGTTTAGCCACTTGAGTGAATGATCAGGAGAGTTGTACTACAATATTTCATTCGAAGAGGTAGACAATACTATTGTAGCATTATTTAGTATATGCTACATATGTTGGTCACAAATGATAAAAATTAAATTTATAGGATAAATATTAATGTTCCTTCTTTCATTGGAAATTAATCTACTGGATACTTAAGAGTATCTGCAGGTTGAATTAAAGTTATTTCCAAGGAATGAAATTTAGGTTGGGCCCAAGCAAAGCACTTAATGGATATTGGTGAAATTTATCACAATGTTAAAGATATTTATCGATCATATTAAACATAATACAATGAAATATATAAGTTGAAGAACATGGATTACATTTTGGATCCATAATCACATTTATTTCATCCAAGTTAGATTTGAATATACTAATTTGAGCTAAACTACAATTTGATCTAATTTTTCAAAAAATGTTCCTATCTTACTTAATATAACAAAATATAATGTATTTTTAAAAAAATCAACAACTTGAAGTCTATATGCTATTTGCCTCTGATATACCAAATTATACTCTAAATGTAATTATTTTGTTTGATCATAGAGGAAATCAAGGTTATGCATGAGTGAATTCAGCTAAACCTACAAGATTTATTGTATCTTTGAAAATTGATTTTATAATCTTTACTCTTAGGTCCCACAAAATAGTATTTTGAGGATTACCTATTCTTTAAATTTTTGGTTAGAGCTTTTATGTATCCAATATTGTTTTAGAACAAGAGGCACTCCCTCATTAACCATCATGTATTCAATATCCATGTTTCTTGATTTTATCTATGTGTCTTTTGAGATCTTCCCATCAATCATTCTTTCTAGGATAGAAGGACCCATCATTCCACCAAAAATTAGTGTAACTCCTAGTTGTTTGACATTCCTTTATACCCATGTCATCGGGTTTGTTCCAATATTATTCTTATTTATTTGTATCTCCCTTTCTACTCTCACTTCTCCCCCTTATTTTCCATGGGTACTAAAATGGGATACCTTAGACTAGTACCAAGAATGTGATCCTAGTTACCATTGTCACCCCCTATCCCACCGATAAGACATTGATATTCATTGCATCAACAAATTTTTTTAATGGAAATAAAAAATTTGATTCTATTGTGGCTATGTTTAAATATATCAAAGGGTTAGTTTCTATAAGGAGTGAGAATCGAGAAGGGATCCACTCCATACTAAAATTGAGGAATGAATTCATGTATTCCAAACACCACTAAAAAGGTATGCTGGAATATATAGGTGTACATTTTCTCATTTCTCAAATGATGATATAAAAAATAACCAAAGAAGCAGTGGAATAATATTGAAGGACTATATTCAATTTTATGAAAATACATTATCATCTCCCATAAATGGTTTGCATGAAAGTTGCAACATAAGGCTCTAAGAAGAGGGATATCCAACTATCTCCAGTCTGTCTCCCAAAGGACTCCACCTAGCCAGTCCATGTCACAGCTCCAGCCTTCCAAGTCCTACACCTAGGGCTGGAAGTATACCCCATAAGGGAAGACATAGGTAGAAGTTATCTGCATAATTGATATGTGCATATAAAATATGGATTGAGAAATATAATAATAAAGGACATAACATATAACAAGGTCTCCCATAAAAGAGGAAAGTACCACCCAAGTGGGTATCAAAAGAATATGGATTTCAAAATTATGAGAAGAAATTCATAGATGAGGCATATATTAAAAACAAATATGATTAACAAAAGAATTCTTGCCACATAACAACATTAACAGATCATAATTAGTGCATGTAAAAAAATTAGACCACTTTTATTTATGTAGGGTCGAGACCCATAAAACCTCTAGCCCCAGTCAGGTGCAAAGGCGCACCCTGGGAGGAAATGTGTGCCACAAATGTATGTGCACACACACACACACACACACACACTCACACACACACACACACACACACACACACAAACACACACACACGCACGCACACACACACACACACACACACACACACACACACACACACACACACACACATACACACACACACACACACACACACACACACACATATATATATATATATATATATATATATATATATATATATATATATATATATATATATATATATATATATATATATATATATATATATATATATATATATATATATATGTATATGAGTGGAAAGGAGCGCTCGGGGTGGAAAGGCACACCTAGTGTTATGGTAGTACAAATATAAATGCTACTATAAATAAACTTAGTCTATTTGCACACACACCAAAATATAAAGTCAAAAATTAATCTAGTCAATCTGAAATAATAGAATGAGAATATCCAACCATTATAAGGTGGGTTTGGAGGACCCTTAAATAAGAATATAATCATTTCCACAATAAGATGCTTTCAAAGGACCACGAAAGTCCACAACTCAAAAATTAGGATTTCATAAGGATTAAGATGAACAAGATAAAAGTAAGAGTCCAAGAAAAGTATCCAACAAATTAAGAGAATCACAAGATTAGAAGTAAGATACTATCCTTCATATAAAATAAATTCTCAAAAGAGAGGGAAATTATGTACGCTAATGTCCATATGACCGAGAGAGAGAGAGGGAATACAAGTGATTTCTCAATATGAATAATATGGAATGAAACATACATTAAGAGAGTGAAATAAAAAATTTCTCAATATGATTTGAAGATGCAACATATCTCAGATGAAGTCTATATATGTCCAACATCAAAACCTTGATTCTATCTCAGTCCACAATCAACCCATTAAAGGTATATATGAGATTAGGGTTAGGTTTACATTAATTATATTAATCCCAAAAATTGCCTTATTATTATTATTGAATTAGGTTATCAAAACCACACCATCTTGTACATTGTATATTTTTGAGTTCATTGTGCATTTTAGTTTATTTTACTTATAGATTGCGAGCTTGAATTTTAGAAATTCTGAATAATTAGGAAAATCCTTGGAAAATCATATTTTTATTATATTGGAATTAGGGAGGGAAACCATGCCATTAGATAGATAATAAAAACTGATTTGAAAACATATTTTCTTTAATTTTCTGGTTCTATATATAACTTATTATTAATTCTAAAAATATTGGACCAATAAAAAAATCCTACAGAAATCCACATATACAATTATAATTTGCTTTAAAGTCAAAGCGAGATATCCCAATTGGGCATTGCCAGCTCAACAAGCCCATAGTTGGCCAGGTGCAAAACTTTGCACCATCAACTAAACCTGAAGAGGTCAAATAGATTGAATTACCCATTCTCCCTTAAAATGAAAGAGGCTGATGGGGGTATATCGGGAAAAGAAATCATTTCTTTGTTCTTTGCCAGAACAACCCGAAACGATGACCTAGAAGCTCAAGATCTCAATTAACCTCTAGATTTCAAGTGAAATAGTGGGAGATAATGATGTCATTGGGTTCCTAAGTTCAAATCAAAATTAGTGAGTCCAAACTTAAATTAAACTGCTGGCGGAAGACCCAAACAAGCTTCCCCACCATGAAAGTAGAAGGAAAAGAACTCGAGAAGCAAAGAAGCATCAAAATGCTTATAGAAAAAAACCAACTAGGTTTAGAGTGTTCCCAAGGAGGAAGAAATGGAGAGGGTGGGGCCATATAGAGATCAACTAAAAATAGCATTACGAAAAGTAGTGTACAACAAGAACTAAAAAAAAGGGAAAAATGAGAATTACCTATGAGCAAGCACAATTGAAGGCTATAAAACCTTCGTAGCTGAAGAACAATGCATTTTGAATAGTCCACAGTCATATCCATGGTCAGGAATCCATTACGCAATGGTTGGAGCCAACAACAAGAAATCAAAGATGAGAAAAGTGAAAAGTGGCAGACGGGTTAGACTTCTAATGGACAAGACTTTGATTCATGTTGGTTAAATACCTACGGGAGAGTTCAAGAAAAAGGAGAGACAAAAAATATTGGGAAATAGGGGTAATGAAAGAAACACTACTCACTAGAATAGTTGATGCAATAAAACCATAGAAAATCTAGGATGGAAGGGTGTGGAATGGTGAGGGGATTGCAAAGGGAAAGTCACAGAAGGAAAAGGAGCAAAGCAGAGAAAGATTGCAGAGAGAGTAAACTGGAGCTACTAGAGCAAAAAAAATGGAAAGAGAGCGATGAAGAAGAAATTTGAGCAACTGTTAGATCGAAAATGGATGGTCCAATTAGAGTGAAATAAATGCAAATCACGTGTGACAAGTGAAACCACAAAACTTTAGGAAACCAATATGCATTAATTAAATAAATGAAATATAAAGCACTTTAAAGTGCATTTTTCTTTCCTATCTTATTTGAGGGCTCAAACAATATTCAATTAAATTCAAATTTGGCAACTAAACCAACAATATCTATACATTCCAGTTTTGGCATTAATTTTTACTTTTGAAATATAGTATTTTATTTATACTTTTAGATTGTATCATATAATTTCTTTCTTTAATGAATTTGAGGCATTTAGGAACACTCAAAAGATGTGGAACTTGGCCTACAAGAAAAGTAAAATATGAGGAGTTTGATTTTGACATTAATTTTCCATTTTGGGAACATTTACTATGTTATTTAATGTTTTGGACTTTAAGTTATTTTCTCTCTCCTAAACTAAACTAGGATAGATGAGATTGTCCAATTATTATGAAAATTCACACATAGACTAATCTTCGTATATGGGGTTTGTTTCCACTTTTTTAGATATTTAGTAATTTATTTAAAACTTTTCACTTGTTCTCATATTTTCTTCTCTACATAAAATTAGGTTAATTATTATTATTCAAATATTATGAAACTTGGCACCCAAGCTAATTGGGATCCAAGGAACCCATTTTAGCATTGTATTTCATTTTTGAGATTTCATTTTTTGTGTTATATCACCATAATAGTGTTAAACAATATATCTTCATACACATGTTGATCATCTTCAATTAGAGTCCCATTGATTTCACATTGTTTCAAAAAGAACTACCTTTTCTTAATATGCATGGAATTCCATATTTTACTTATTTATCATATTAAGTCCATCACTTCCACTTTAATAGATGAATGTACATGAAGATTCCAATTGTTATTTTAATGCATGTATTAAGCACATTATACCTATTATTTAGCCATTATGTGAATATTAGTTAGCAAAGGAAGAATATGTGACACATTTCATGAACCTAATTTTAGCACATAATTAAATTATTATGTTAATATTATGATATGAAATGTTGATTATAGAACCTATTGCCACATAATATGTTATATGCATTAACAATGTACATTAAGGGGTAACTTTATCCTTGTATGGTCAAATCTAATCTCCTAATCATGGGAATATGATTTCTAGAGTCAAGAGGCAAAGTTTTAGTTTGATACAATTTCAAAATTTTCACCATTCATGTACAATGTCTGTCATGCTTTTTTGTATTCTCAATGTTAAAAAATGAACTTTTTCAGTCGACAACATGGAAAAGTAAAGGGGCATCATTGGTAGTTAAATCATGGAGTTTCCAATGCACTTTTTGTAAAATATGGAATATGATAGTATATAGAAGACCATGAACTGAGATGGAAGAAATAAAGTAAGATAATGCACAATGTATGAGAAATTGGTCAATGATCCATTACAACCTAAAAGGGCTTAGACACCCTTGCTTCCTATCCAATAGTATAGTATTTATGAATGATTATAAAACATATATTGCAACCAGAGTAACTAATAAAAACTATGTAGTAGAAATTGAAAAATTTATTGGACGCAAGATAAGCTTTAAATCATTGGGATTTCCATCCAATATTTAGTTTTCTTCAATCAAGGTAAAAACAACCAAATTCAAGACTTTGGTTCAAATAAATAAAAGTCCCTTTCGTTCCTATATCTTAACAAGTGATGTATCATCCTTTTTGTCTTTTAAGCTATAATATTCAATCTAGATCAAGTTTGAAATTGTTCTCACTAGATTTTCCCACATCATGACTTGGTTTTCTTGCCTAGATACTAGTCTAGTCCTTTTTTTCTATCCCTTGAAAGGAATCATAGGGCCCCCTATCATAGGGTATATGTTATTAAATATTTAAGGTCAAGAAGCAGTAGGGACTCTCATAATTGGTCTATATAGGTCTTTACTTTTTCTTCCTTCTTCTTAGGAAAAAAGATAAGGCATTCTCAATCTTCCAAACTTACCTTAAATCCATGAAAGTTGCAAGTTAATTATGTATAATTGTCCTCTTGGAGGATCAAAACCTCAAAAAAGGTTTGATGTTCTTGTTAGTTGCTTGACATGGAAGGTTCCCTTTTAACATCAATATTTTTCTAAGAGGTGATTATGTCCATAAATATTGGAATGAGGTAGAGACTACTTCTCACCTTATTTTCTTATTTTCCTTTCCAAGAGATCCCCAGTTACCTTCCATTCAAACACCATTTATTCCTCATGATCATATCAATATTGGGATCCTAAAATATATCACTTTTTGTGGTGAATCTAAGGATAAGAGTTTCCACTACCAACTTTCCTCAAAAGCATATATGTATCTTTATTATATCTATAAAGAGACACACATGGTGTTTTTTAATGACTTATACTTCACATAAAATTTTAACACTTCTTAGATCTCATTTGTTATGCTATAAACTCTACAAAACTACCAGAATAAATAAATTTTCTACTCTTGTTTGTATTGTGGTTACTTGGTATGCAACTCCTTGAAGTCTAAGATGTTTGTCTTGATTGTCAATGACACGATGGTTGGACCTCCCATTGCCTACAAGCTTACTTTTGACTCCCTCTCCACTTGTAATTGACGTTCACCCCAGAAGGGAGGAATGTCAATGGAAGGATGTTTTGCTATTTTACCATGCAAAATGAATAATGCAAAGCCCTTATGAGGAGTAATTGGCCGTGAATAGTTCAAAGAGAAATTTCACAAAGATGGAAGTGAGGAAGGATCAACAAATGAAAGCAATGAAGGATTATAAGAAACTTGTTACTTAAAGTAGTCTTTTGGATCATTCCCTCCCTTTTGGTATTAAAGGTCTAGTCCTTTCCTTTTTCATGTTCAGTCAACTCGATGGGTAGTGTCTATAGTGGAACCCTCCTACTAGCACTAAAAACACTGAACTATTGTTGTTTTTTCTGGCCTTATTGTTATTTAGAGACCATCTAATGTGGATTGATTTGTGCCTAAACTTCTTTCCATTAAGTTTTTAGTTTTATGTCTACTAATCGCATGGGTGTCATAGAACTATCTTGGGTTTTTTTATCCAACTTTGTTGATGCATAATATCTACAAGATATGTTGTTTTCACTACTATAGAAATACCTTATAACGTCACATTTAGAGGCGTCAGTTGTATACAAAAAATCGACGCCTAAAACCTACAACGTCGGTTGAAGACATAAACCGACATATATATGTGAAGAACGGCCAGACACGGGTATCACTTTCTATTTAGCGTTGGTTTCTCAGTAAGCAACCGACGCCTATAAATGCCCGCCAAATCCAATTTTTCCAGTGCTAAAAATTTACCTCCAAAGTTTCACATACGGTGTCAGTTGTTTACCAAATAATCGACGACTAATGGTTTTTTGCGAGACAGAAATTGGGCCCACTTTTGTCGTCGGTTTTTGTGAAATAACCACGCTGATATGCTTTTGCGTGCTATCCCTGTGAAAAATTTTAGGGTTTAGGTTGCCCAATTGACATCGGTTAGTTATGGAAACAGACGCTTTTTGTTAATAGGTGTCAATTTTCAAAAAAAACCGACGACTATTGTCAACTTAATAGCCCCTCGAAATAGACTCTTCCCCATTATTCTCTTTTTCATCATGCGAGCTCTCTATCTCTGGCGATTTGTCTGCCGCCGGCTGCTCGTGTACGCTCAATGCTGCCACTGCCGCCGCTGCGGCCTGCTCTACGCCACCACTGCCTACTCAGCTCCTGCTCAACACCTTCACTGCCTTCTCAACTGCCTGCTCAATGCCGCCGCTACTGGAGACTGAGCTGCTCGTCTTCTCATCTTCTTCCTCCACGATCGAGCTCGCTGCCGAAAATGCTGCTCCTCTTCGTCCTCCACGAGCTCGCTACTTATAGGTACAATTAATTTCTTCTACTCTTCTCCCTATTTGATCATCCTCCTACTCTTCTTATTCCTTCTCCTCTTCTTCCTCCTATGGCCTTGATGTCAGAGGCGACTGTTAACAGTGGTAACTCAGCAAATGTAGTGGTTGCAAGGGCACACTGTCGTAAAAATTTATTTGCATTGAGCATAATGTATACATTTATTCTCAGTTAGAGAAACTGAAAATGAATGTCATCATTTAGCCATTCAAGAAGCATGGACGTGTGGATGGATAAGAATCATAGTGGACTTAGATTGTATTTTTGCAATTAAGGTTACACATGCAGCATATTTTCTGATTTCCCATTTGTAGTAGCATGGACTAAGAGAGCCTCACTAAAATTGATGCTTATTGACACCTAATTAATTCATTATAACAGAATTGCGTTGATTGCACTTGTGCTCTTGGGCTAAATTGAGTTGCTGTGTCGTCCATTTGCGTTATTGACTTGCATATATTTGTTCTTCAACCTTCAAGTGAGGTATAATCTCACTCTCCCAATGTGCCATTAGGCTTCATTTTGATTCAAATCTTGTACTTGCATATATTTGTGCTTCTGATCCTCATGCTTGACCTAATTCGGTAAATTTTGATCCATGTTGAAATAAGATTCAACTTGTCCATTCTAGCATCCTAATTTGATTTGATTATGTGCTTTGAACCTTGAAACATGTGTGTTAAAGATACATTGATGTTAAATCTCAAACTTAACTCACATGTGGGTCTTCTATTTCTAAAATGACAATGTGAACTCCTAAATAAGTAACATATATTATTCTTTGTGCACCCAAATACCTTGTGAGTCATGTATGAACCCTAAGGTGATTAAATGCCTAAATCTTGACTTGAAATATGACCTAGTATGTATGTTGATATATGAAGCTCTAATGATAATGGTGAAATGGGGTGGATTTGAGGTGGATGTGTGGTGGAAATGGTAGGGCAGGTTGGTCACCATGGTTATGTCGGTGTGCCACGGCCGTGGTGAGGGTAGTATAGGACAATCGTGAGGTAAGAATACGGTCGTGGTATGGGGTTGGTGGTGATATGCTATGTTGGTGGCCAAGGCCATGACAGAGTGCCACAGTTGTGGTGGGTGAGTGGCACCACGGCCATGTTGGGTCACACAGCCGTTTTGGAGGAGGGGGATGTGGTCTTGGAGCGGCATCACAGTCGTTTTGTTCTTCATTGTCCATAGTCGTGGCAGATGGCCACGGTCGTGGCGACTTAGGGAAAAACCATGTTGAAATGCTGGTTCTTGGCCATAAATTCGCACGACCATGGGAAGTGCCCATGGCCGTGGTGAGGCTTGCACCACTTGATTATCCTTTAAACTTCATCATTCTTGGATGTCTTTGCTTGGTGACGACTCTTGGGCATTGGAGGTAGGTTGAGGGAGATTTTGGGGCCTCCTTTGGACCCCCCCATGAGTGGGGGAGCCCTAGAACTCCTTCTTTCTCTCTCTTCCATCTAAGTCATGGTCCAAGTACCTGAAAATAGTGCAAAGAACATCATAAGTGCATTTGGCAATGATAAACACATTAGGGGCAAAATATTGTAATCTAACATGTTTAGATGTGATTTAAGTACAAAATGGCACAAGATGGAGCCCTAAAATAGGGCTACATCACCCCTGATTCAAATCTTTGATATATGTAATCATGGTTTATTTGTTGTTTAGTATTTACTAATAAGCATGATTAAATGATGTTACACAAAACTTAGGATATGAATGATAAACTAGGATTGTAGGTATAAGAATGACAACATACATATATTTGTTGGCCTAGAAACCCATCCAAGATTTACTCATTAGGAGTAAATCTTGGATAGTCCCTAGTTTGGGACTGTTCTTGAACACCTAATATCACTTAGGATGTAAGTGTATAATGTGTATTGGGTTTTCAAGAAAATTTCGATAGCATTTCCCCATTTGTTCTCTAAGTACATATGTACTTGGAGAACAGCGGGGAAATGCTGCCGAAATTTTCTTGAAAACCCAATACACATTATACACTTACTAGTGAGATTAGGTGTTCAAGAATGGGATAGGTGGTATACATTTATTATATATAAGAATGACATCACATGTATTTGTTGGCCTAGAAACCCGTCCAAGATTTACTCAATAGGAGTAAATCTTGGGTAGTCCCCGGTTTGGGACTGTTCTTGAACACCTGCCCCGTTAGGTCCTAATTGTAGGGGTATGGCAATATGGTTAGGCGAACATGATATAAATTTTCCTATAAATGTTTTTATAGATGCGGATGCTACAGGTCAATCATATAAAAACAAACTACTTATACAAGATATTTTGGACTTGTTTCACTATGATTGGCTGAATACATCTGTGATAGAGCTATGGATAAGGTGAGATATTATTTATACATCCATTTACCTTGTGTAGGATCTGGTGATCTGGTTTCTTATATATTAATGCATATGTAATACATATTTTGCAGCTACTTAGACAAGATATGTGCAAATTTTTCATTTGAATATGTAGGATTTTTTATTCCATCTTTGATTAGTCTAGTAGCTAAAGACCCTACGTCAGTTCAACAATACTGTTGTGATGCTTTTACAAATTTTGGTCAAAATAAGAAAATGGTGATAATAACTCCATTCAATGTGGAGTAAGTTTACTTTGCTTATAATTTGGACTTAAGAAAATTACATTTTTATTGTGGATTTCGAGTTATTAATTTTTAACTTTTTTACCTCTAGGGGTACACATTGGGAGTTACTAGTTATTGTCCCTGAGACATTCACTGTCTATTATCTAGATCCTAAGGGGACTAAATTGAATCCAAAATATGGACATGCATTGAAAATGGCATTATTCCAGTGAGAAATATTTCATTTTTATATCCGTTAACATCTGTTATTACATTACTATTTAATTATGCAATTTATTGTGTTACATTAACATGTAGGGGTTTATATGAGTTCAAAAAGGTTGGAGGACAGGTCCCCAGGAAAAAGAACTAGCCAATAATTTAGGAGAACGTGGAAGTAAGTTCCCGACTCCAATGTATATATTATTTATGTGAACTGTGCTTAGTTGTATTTTTTAATATTTTGTATGTTTTAATTTATAGTGTGCTCCATAAGACAACGGCTAGGCATGTGCATACTATGTGATGCGATTTATGCACATGATTATCAAATATGCCGCAGTGGACATCGATACCATACCTGAGGTATTATATATAGTCTCATTAGATAATATGAAATATATCAATCTTATTTATATATTATTAATTATGTATATACATCATTCTCTTATACATCATTCTCTTTGCAGGTGTTTAAAACCGACCCCACTACAGGTAAGGCCTTATCAGATGTACATGTTTCTTATATGACAGAAGAATTAAATGATGTGAGAGAAGAACAGACAAAAGCCATACAAGTAGTGGGGGTTTTAAAATATAATTGGGATGTTGATAGTGATAATGACTAAAGAATGATATTTTGTAAATGAATTTTTCTGAATTGTCATATGTATGAATGTTTCTACATGTCTAAATATTTCTACATATGTCTGAATATTTATACATGTGTGAATGTAAAAATGATTGGAACTGCAGGTTGCTACATGAATGTTTCTGTATGTGCATGTGTGAATGTGAAAATGAAAGTAACTGCAGGTTGCTACATGAATTTTCTACATGTGTGAATGTGAAAATAAAAGGAACTACAAGTTGCTACATGAATGTTTCAACATGTGTGAAAATTGAATGGAACTGCATGTTGCTAAATGTGTGAAAATGAATCTTGTTAAATTTGTAGCTTTGTGGTCTGTTGTTGGCTGATATCAATGGATGTCGTAAACCTGCAGTTCAGTGGAACTGAACTGCATGTTTCTTTATCCTGAGACCAACCACAACAGGCCTACAAACTGATAAAAAAAATCAAAACATAGGCGTCGATTATTAGTTGAAAACCGACAACAAAGGCTTACATCGTCAGTTAATAGCAAAAAACCGACGTCTAATGTGGCCAGACAACACGACTGTGTTGGCCAGTACGACCGTGGCGGCAAGTGATATGGCGTCGGTTATTACTAAGAAACCGACACCGATGATGTCCTAGATGGCGCCCTTTTGTGGCGCGAAGGGTTTGGGCGTCAGTTTCCCTACTAATAACCGACACCTATAGTGCCCATGTTGGCGCCCATTTTGTGGCGCGAAGGGTTCTGGTGTCGGTTTTCCCACTAATAACTGACGCCTATAGTGCCCTTGCTGGCAGGTTTTGGGTGGCGCGAAGGGTTTTGGCGTCAGTTTTAAAACCGATGCCTAAGGATTCACCTTTTAGTGTCGCCCACATAGGTGTCGCTTTTTAACTGTCGCTAAAGGCCTTAAATAACCGACACCAAAGGTCAGTTCTGTAGTAGTATTTGCATCTTCATATGACTTATAGGACACGACAAATTGCTCACAGGAGAGAATTGGACAAAAAAAAGATTTCTAGGGCCCACCATACATCATTGTGTCATGCAACACACGAAAATACCAAACACATCTTATTCCTTTGTGCAATCACAAAATTATATGGAACACTTATTAGAATAACCCACAATACACACACTGTATTGAAATAAACACTATCGACTACATTACAAGGGCTAGACCAAAAACCTCTAACATCACAAACCCAAACACCCTAGCCATTTCAATTCGTTGGCCCACTTAAAGAGAACGAAATAAGAAAATATTCAATAACAAACATAGAAATATTAATCTTATCAAACAAGATTTTATCAACTTATATAATGATATAAATTCTTCCCACAGCTGATACATGTATTGGAGCAATCATTAGAGAAGTCAAGACAACTCAAATGATGAAATTTCAAAATCTGATATCTATCATGGATTGTATGCCATGGAGCAAATCCTTGAAGATCAAAATATATAACGAGGAGAGGGCTCCTTCTATGTTGTTGTAGTACATCAACATTGATATCTATTATTATATAACAACTATCTTATGAGGCTTATCTTGGAGTGTCTCCCCCAACTCTACTATGTGTGAGTCGCTTCATTTTGTTGCTTATCGTAAATCTGATAACGAAAACACTACTGTTTACTATGTAATCTAATCCAACGGATATGATTTCAGATTAGAGTTTTTTTTGGTCGGACTACACTATATTTAATAAATGCAAAACCTTTTTCATGAAAAAAATGATTATTCCCTTTTGATATCGTGAAATCTATAATGTCAGGGTTTTTTGCTCTTGTGCTAAGATATTATAATCATCCAGACAAAAAAAATGTTGGCCATCGCGAATGCGGCTGATTTAATGCTTTATTATGGTATGAAACAAATCGAAATACTTTCGTTTTACTATACACATCTGTACAATAATCTGATCTTTCTCAGAATTCGAGAAGCACTAGGGAAACTTGTACGTGTTGATGATCACACAAGTAACTGCACCCGTAACAAGAATGCACGATTGGCTATTGAGATCGATACTTCTTCAGTAATTTACCCAGCCATCATCGTGGATGGACATCCTTACCGAGTTGAGCATGAAACTCTCTCGACTGTATGGATGCTTGGTCATACACTCAGAGACTGCACTGTCTCCCGGGAAGAACAACCGCAGAGTGCAGATAATTCTCACACTGCAGCAGGAGGAGTACGTTGGATACTAGAGGAAGAGAGATGGAAAGTTTACTATGGTAGTAACATTCAATCTCGTCATTCACCCAGAAATACTAAGAACGCAAAACAGACCACAAAGCAACACATTCGTACTAATGACAATAAATTTGACCCACTATTGGTGGAAGATGACGGGGAAATGGAAGTTGAGGATCAGGCTATTCCATCCATTCATCACGATATCCAAGATTTTCCACCCCTGAAAGTGGATTCGGTTTAAAAAAAAGGAGCAACAACAAGCTAGCTCAAACAATACGATGTCTCCTCAAGATTCTTTCCCAGTGCTTGGAGATAATTTAACAACAAATCCTATTGCATCTTCAATTAAGTTGAACGTGAATGGAAATCTTCAGCAGTGAACCCAACCAGAGATATGGTCATTCTGCATACGGAGCAGACTATGACTTTACCGGAAGCCCATGACATAGGTAATGGCGAGCTTCTTGATCCTCTAGGAGACACGGATACAAGTGGGAAGATGAAACTTGCGCCTTATTACACTCGTAGTTAGGCTAAGAAGATGGCAGAAGATTCTGGTTCGGAAGTATCAGGCGATTTATATGAATGATCTCTTCAAGGTGCGGTGACTTTGATGTAGTCATCTGAAGCTTAAATTTACGACTGAAAGCAGTTTGCATGTTTATATACAGTTTCTTCTCATGCAATGTTGTATGGGGAATTATATTTTCATTCCCATGCTAAACATATTTGTATGATTCGCACTCGTCATGAGTAGTGATTTAATAAATAAAAGGTATACCTTTTCCAAGAAAAAAAGAAATACTTTCGTTTTCAACAGATAAACCACCAACTATTCTTGTTTGGTTGCCTGAACCGAACAATATTTCAAAATTTGGCACGTGAACTACATAATCTTCACAAATCAGTCGCTTTTATCTAATCTTGATAAGGACCACCTCTACAAAAAGCGCAGCAGACGCATGTTTACACGTCGTCCCTTCACGGGCAAGAAAATATGGCCAATAACCCGCCAAGTCGCAGACGGGCACTACCCCAACCGTTGAAGGCAATCATAAACTCCAGAATCATCTGTTGTTGCTACTTTTAGGTCAGTGGTCAGCCAGCCATGCACATCGACCCGAATATCCAAACTATATCCACTTGCCACTGCCAAGCTCCTTGCCATCTTTGCAATAGATCAGCCCACCTAACCCAAAAACTGGTGTGGCGTTCGATAGAGATCACGCTACCCCAGTACGGCGGTACTAGTTTCCTTGTTCTTGGCAGTCGGCATTCGAGACCGATCCCGTGATTGGGTCTCTCGTTTGGAACATAAAGAAAAGAACAGGAAAGGTACTGAGCTGAATGTGAATGTCAGAAACATGCTTAGCTTGCGATTACATTGAACCGTAAGTTTTGGAAAGGCACGACAACCAAAAGATGGTCGGTTCTAGCTAGTTTTCATGGTAAAGAGGAAGAATGTCTAGTCTGATAGATCGTGATATGTAGTTGCCTTTTGGGAATAAAAGGCGTATAATACTATATATACTACATCAAATTTCACATAGGGGCTATGAGTTTAAGGTGTAACAGTTTTGGATCTTTTACTTATTAATTACTATATATACTGATCATGAACCAACTGACAAAAAACCTAGGTCAAACAACCAAAATTTTTCCACAAGAGGACCACGCGCTGTCTTCTATCAAAACTGTCTAGCTGCTGTTAGATCCATTAACACCAGACTGTCTTAGATAGCTTCTCTCCACATGGCTTTTAATGATGACGAGTATATATAGCCCACGAAATGAAACTGAACAAAACTATAGAGAAGACTGCATCAGGCATTTGGGTGTCACTTGATACAAAGACCAACACAAGGTATGACACAGCTGGGAAAGCTTTGATTTGGCACAAGTAATTAGATATGAAACACAAGCGAAAAAGCTCATTAATGAGTTGATCGGTGACAAACCAGTTAATCCTTATATTATTATTGATGATAGTCACTTTTCTCGTTCAGCTCTGATCGACTTGGACACAGCCATGAATTGTTAGTCTTTGGTGGATTGTTCATCTGTTATTAATTTCTCGCATAAGATTGGTTTACCTTTCAAAAATGATCATACTGCAAATCAAGGCTTATGTTAAATTGAGGTAGACTTAGGCTGGCCTAACAAACGACCGCAAGAACTTGCACTAATTCAATCAAATAGCCTCAATTTTGGTTAATTTTCTTCTTGACATGATATTGTACAATTTTGTTTTTAAAAATGAAACTATGTTCATGAAATGTTTGCGGTGAGGTTTTTCCGAATGGAAAGCTCTCTGTAAGATAGTTCATTAGAACTCAAAAAATATAACTTATGACGATATGAGAAACAAAATTTAACATCAATTACAACGTCAATCCATGTGTGGATTTTAGATAACCAATTCGATACAAAAACCTTGTACTGGTCTATGTGGTGGTATTTTGGTGGGAGCTATTATAAGAGTTTGTATTATATTGACGATAATATAAAAATTTAATGACGGCACTCAATTTGTTCATATATTTATTATATATACTGATCTCTTTGAGTGGGTTTTTAATAGAGTATATGGGGAACCAGGAAGAAATAGATTAGTATTTCAGAGAACTTAATGGCCTGAATGACGTCTATAAAATCAAACCTTGGTTCGTTTGTGGGGATTTCAACTGTACCAGACATAGCTATGAGAGATCCTTATGAGTGATTCAAACCAGAACCACCAAAACACTACGGATAATTTCAATACAGACTAAGCTAGCTTTATCAATATCAATATTAGTAATCCTGGGCACATGTGGTCTTGATGTTCCTTTGGGATAGATTTATGAGTATGCCATTCTGGGAGGGTCATCACCTAGTGACTTCCTCTCGAGTGGGGCAGAAATCATATATGATCATATGCCCATTACTAAACACCCAACTACATACCTTGGGTGTCAAAAATTTTCAAAGTTGAGCTTTTCTAGAGACATAAGAGTTAGTATAAAGAGGTAGTTTTAGGTTGTCGGAATATAAAAGAAAGTACTAATGGAATTGAAAATATTATTGACAACCAAAAAGCTCTTAGGGTAAAACTAAAACTTTGGAGTAAGAACATTTTTAGCGAATATAATAAAAAAATTGGAGGATAGTGAACAAACTCCTATAAAGTTAGAATCCCACAACAACCCGGATACATTAGCAATAGAACAAAAGAAAGATCAAATACAACACCTACTGCTTGGCCGAAAAACATTATGGAAATAGAGATCAATAAAAAAAAGAATAAAATAGGGCGACAATAATACAACTTTTTTGTAGAATTTGCAACGCCCAAAAGCGGTGTAGAAATATTCAGACTCTTGCATGTGATCATGTCACAACATACAACAAACTGACAAGCTAAATGAGCTACTCAACAACCAAGAAGAGTGGGCAAATAGGACAAGTGAAATCCTCCTCTGGGGTTGGGGGCCTTGTCGATGATAGTCTCTGTTCCTCTTCCCCGGGGTCTCTCCCCTTGGTCGACATTTTGAGTCTCCATATGCAAGTGTGATGGGCTATATCTTAAATCTCCTTTCACTCATCTCCTTTCATCTTGTTCTTAGAGATGGTTGTGGGACCCCTAATCCTACTTTGTTCATTATCTTTGAGTAGAGGAGCTCTGGTGGTCAGAGTTTGGGTTGTGGCTTGGGTTTCATCCTACTTTTGAAGGTGGAATGATAGTGTCTAGGCATCCTATTTACAACTTCTACAATGTCCAACCTTCTCCCTATCCTATTCTTTCCTTTGTTGTTAACTTCATATTTGTTTTTCCTTTTGTTGGTGTTTTATTGATGTTGTGTATCAGATTTGTATTACTTATCTTAGAAAAATTCTATCAATCCTTCCTTTATGTGGAGGTGGTCAGTTGAATGGTTTTCCCAATTTTCTTGACATGGATTGGGCTTCCCCCCTTTCTTATTCTTACCTTGGTCAATTGTTGGTTGTGTGCTTTTATGCTGTGTTACAAATCTCAATAATGGTTGAAGGTGTTTGTGGTGTTGGTATTTGTTGCTTTGGTCTTGGTACAAGAAGTATCTACCTTTTAAAATGCAACCGAAGATTGTGGTTTGGTTCCATTAGAAAGCTCCTTGTTTATGAGTAATGAGGAGGAATCCATGTGGAAGAGTCTCGTTTGCATCCAATGTTATTTTTTGAGAAGTTGTACCTCTTTTTCTTAGTCTTTGTGTATGTTTGGGACTCTCTACTATGTTAATGTTGTATGCAATGTATCTTAATATTGACAACTTTTTATCAAAGAAATGTGTCAACATGCAACAAAGAACAAATCACTATAGATACCAGGAAACACTTCAACAACCTTTTGAACCACAAGTGATCCTTTTCCAAGTTATTATCCTTTGTTTGGGAAACTTTTGTGAAAAAATACAAAATGCATATATTCTTGGTCAACATTTCTAGATGAAAAATAGAGATGCTTCCAGCCTAGACATGGAAAAGTCCCATGGAACATATGGGTTTGGTATGCCATTCTATTAACAAAGATGGGACACTACAACAAACTTATTAACAAGGTTTTTCTCACTTTATATAATGGGGGGATGTCCATTCTAAATTTAAATGTCATCAACCAAGATAATATCTTTACAAAATGGTTGATGACCTGACACATATTAGTCAATTTAGACCATTAACTAGATAAGCAACTCATAAAAAATCATTCTAGGGTCTAAGAGTGAAACAACATATTACTAATTTATTAGCATTGAACAAACTTCCTTCATGAAAGGTAGATATATACAAGATTATTATTTTATGGAAAATGAAACACTACAAGCATGTGAAAAAAAAAATAGTCGATACTTACACTCAAATTTGATTTTGATAAACCTTAGGACGACAACAATTTGGATTTATGTTTAAAGGGTTATCATCTCTTAGATATATTGATAGTTTAAACTAAGGATTATTGAAAGCCCCACTACTCATCGGTCCTCATAAAGGGTTCTCAGTTTGGATACTTTATAAAATAAAATTGTCTTATACAAGGAGCCCATTATCCCCTAATGTAGTTGTGATTGCAACATAAAATTTAGATTCTATTTTTAGACTAGTTGTTTGCAATGGGCTCCTCACAAATACTAAAAACATCTATAATCATCACTAAACTCAATTTTTTGATGAAACTATTGTTTTCACCACACCAAATAAAATCAAATATCATGGACACCCTCAAGATACTAGGAATATCTCAATACTTATTATTGGTGATTGATTTTCTTTTCATAAATCTACTCTTGCTCATATTCACATTGACAACAATAATTATGAAAAGGTGCATCATATTATTAAATGTGAACTTGAGTCCTTTTTTAGGAGTTATCTAGGCTTTTGTTTACAACCAAAACAAATTCTATCTAAAGTTTGGAAACTTGTTCTATGTAACAATGAAAAAGTTCCAAGCCTTATGGTGTATGACATGTCTTCACAAGGCTATCCAATCAATGTTGATTAATTCATATCTCATCGACATGCCCTCATACTTCATTAGCTGCATCTCCCTTCAAAAATGTTGAGAAATAATGGACTCTTTACATATAATTTCATGTGGTGAAGCATGTCAGGAAATAGGAAAATACACTTTGTTAATAGGTCCATATTATGTAAAATAAAAAATCAAGGTGGGCGAGGGATAATATATCTTATATTACACTCACATTGCTTGTTCAACAAGATTATATCATATATCATCAAAAACAAGGAAAACATGACCTTATTACATCAAAAGAAAGTACTAACAGAAATAAACACATTGGGTAGCATACAAATGCTAAATATATACTCTCACTTATGGAGCTAAATCAATACAAGTCAACATCTGGTGAAAGACACAATTAAAACATCTCACAAGTTGAGAAAAGATGAAATTTTGGATAGGTCCAAATTAGGTCATATTTCTCAGTATATGTCATGTTTTATCAGCATGATAGTTATACTTTATATCCATACATATGTCTTTTCAACTCTTGGTCTTGAGATGTCAAAATATACTAAATATACCATTCATAGAATTAAAGCTCAGTGACTTTATTCCTTACTTTGTAAAAATCCTCAGCTGGCACATAAAAAACCCTAGTATTTGGCCATGGGTGAATGTTAATCAGTCAACAAAGTGTATATTTTCTTTATTAGTGGAATCAAAACACTCTTTGAATATAAAATGTCCCCATCAAGTCCATATTTTTCTATGAATCGTAGTGCATAAATGATTGTTTGTTGGTGGCGTATATCTAAAATATGGTTTCAATGGCCCCAACATTTGTTTTTAGTTAGGCAATTGTGTAAAGAGAAAGAAAATAACTTCTTTCATTTCCATTTTTTTAAGCATATATAGTGACATTTTTTATCCAATGAAGAAAATTCTAATAGTATTTATGATAGTCAGCTTTATTTCTTGTTTAGTTATGATGTTTCCCTTGATCCAAAATTTGATTCAACTCGAACCCTATTTCTGCTTACATTTTGTGTAACCCGTGATTAAAAATAAATATCATATAGTTTGATAAATCTAGTAAAAAAATAGTTGAGATGTATAATTCACTTCATATTAGAAAAAAATCATGATAGACGGCACGACTTTGTCTCTCAATGTGACAATATCTTCTCGAGAATTAACCATCATCCAAGATGTTGGTGACTCCACTCTGATGGATGTCATTAGCTCTGTAGAGGACACTTTTGCTTTCAATTATTTAGTATCCCCTGACACCATGAGAATGATGTGTATATAGTATTTCTCCTATGATCAAATATGGTTTATTTGTCCTACATGACAAGTAATTTTTTTTGTGTGTTTGTTTAAATGAGGATCCCACCTCCATGTAAAATCATCACTTGATACATGACTTTTAATCATTTTGTAGTTTTTTCTCTTTTCAATTTTTATAATGGGTGCAGAACTCCTCACTTTTTCTATTCAGGATCTCTATTCCCCAATTTAGAATATAGGGGTACACATACCCCGTTATTCTTTTCTTCTAGGTTTAGGGCACTTATAACTCTCTTTTGTTATTGTAGGTATATTTATTATAATGCACTATGTTCATCATATGAATATATGAATGGATGCATTACTATGCAAATAGTTTCTTTTGGTTGTTAGAAATGACCTAGGGGTAGTTTACAATTGACACCCAGGTGAGTGTTGTAGGAACCCAACCATCTAATGTCAATTGAACAACAATTGCACAACAAATTTAGGGAAAAACTCATGAAAGAAACTACCATGTTTTTTATTTGTGTTGGTGATTTTATCGCATATAACCTATATTACAAACTTTATAAACTAATGATTTTTTAATTGACACAATATGTTGGGTTTATTTTTCTAAAACAATGCATGCTATAGAGATGTCAGAACTATGAAAGTAAAATTTAGGAGTCCCACTTGTTCCAACCTCATTATATTGAAAATAAACATTGCAAAATATGTCAAGCATTTATACCACAACTCATGCAACCATAATTGTATATACCATAGATCATGCATTCATTTATCAACATCCCACAACAATGAATACCAAAAAACATCAAAGAATTTATTTCATTTTCAAATAAAGCATGTTATCTAATTCTCATATTTCCCACATCACATTGCATTGAGATGAATATCTCAATGGCTGAACAACATACTTTTGCAATAATAAAATAGTTACATGTCTTAGAAGACGTGTTATACTAACAAGTTGACATACATATAGTGAAGTATACACAAATCAATATAACACATTACTAGAAAAATGATTCACTCGAATATGGTAAGTTGTCAATAAACTTACTATGCTAAAGAGGATTGAGCACACAAAATATTTAATCATTGTCACATTGATATACTTGGAAACTATTAATGTGTGCACTTTCATGTGCACACTGATATATTTAGAAATAAAAATGATATAATGAAGCTAGAATTATGCATATGTAGAGAAGCAAATATGCATACATTACAAAATAACTAAACATTTGGTCTATGCATTAAATTTTTTAGGGAGTCAACTATGTCTCTGTACTGGAGGGTCATTCTCATAAAAGTAGCCATTAGAAGTTTGTTCTCTTTTAGGTCAACCTTGATCTTTTTTTTGTTCAAAGTCATTTTGAAACTTGGTTTAGTCTGAATAATTGTTGGCTTTGAAAATCTTCCTACAACTCATCATCATTGTGTATCACAAATGATGTAATTTTATCATGTCAATTCAGAAGAAATCCATCCCATATGATTTTATGCATAACTATGAACCTTTATGACATACTAAATTAACTATGCCATAAAGGATTGGAAGCTCTAGAAAAATCTATATGAAGTAGCTTTCTTAAAAACAAACCTAAGAAGGTAAAATAAGATCAGATAAAAGATGAGGATGACATACAATCAAATCCTTGAAACCAAATAATATTGTGTATGGTCTAGGTGGCAAGGATGGAATCCCATTCCAACACAATTAATGATCAAGCCAGGATGACGAGAGAGAGAGAATAAAACAAGTGCAGCATGATGGAAACTCTAGAAACACATAAATGCAACAAAGTAATCAGGAACACATCTAAAATATGGTTCCTTTGTGGATGATGTCACTAGAGAAAAAGTAGAAAATAATGGGATACATTCATTAAGGATATGAGAGGGGATGATCTAAAACTAGATGAAATTGAACTCACTATGGGAAAAATCCTCTAGGATATCTATATCAATCTTGTACCAGAGGAAAACTTTCTCAAACCTTGGTGTATTCTTGTCATGATCAAGCTTGTAGGCAAGGATATTGGGTATCAAACAATGAATGATATAAAAGAGATCCTATGGAAAACAAACATATTTGAACTGAATCAATAGCTCTATTCCATTTCTTGGTCCTTATTGAGTTTCTATCTTATGGTCTGGTAGGGGGACATGAAGTTCCAACTGAGTGAAAAGATGTTAGAATATATAATTACATGGATAAGAATTTTTAATTCACCAGTCAATTCTATGTGCTTATTTGCATTGAAAAGATAGGGAAAGTTGTAGGAGAAAAACGAATGGTGGATGATCATATTTTGAACAAGACGAGAAGCCCAATCACACAATTGGTTGTAGAACTAGACACAATTAAGCCAAACATACCGACAATTCTAATAGATAACATTTAATATCAAATTAAATATCAATTGATGTTGAAAATTTGCCTTAATTTTGAAAAGGTTGGACACACCATTAAGGATTGTAAAGGAAAAATCAAGAACAAAGAGATGGAACCTAAAAATGAATAAAAATTCATTGTGGGAGTTAAATGGTTTTGTTGACAAAGGAAAAATTCATATATTCCCTACGAAAGGAATATATGCAATAATAATATCTAGGAAGAAAGAGGAACCTTATGGAAGAAGAATAAAGTGAAAGAATAAGGGAGCATAGATAAACATATAATTATAAATCCACTAAAGTCAAAGCATTTCAGAAGGAAACTTAAAATAATTGGCATCAAATACAAACACTTAAGAAATGACAAAAACACCTAAATTCTATAAGAAGTAGAAGACTATTTATGATGTCAGGTAACAAAATTAATTGTAGAAAGGTGGAAATTAAATGTAGAAAGGTGGATAGAAGGAATGAAGCACCATTCTAGTGATGCAAAATATGGAGAACAAGATCTCACATAGACACATAGTTGTGAAACTAGAAGCATACAAGGTTATTCAAGGAAAAACACAAGAAGTAGGTGCTACACCTATATCAATGAAAGACATGATGAATAAATTGAGGAGAATTTTTTTGTCAAAATGAAAGTTGATGGTAGGTGTAATAGGGAGTGAAACAAAATTTCAAGGCACAATATTGTGAAACCTTGTCACGTGCTTTGCTTTAATTTCATTCATTTTCCTAATCATGTAATTCATTTTAAAGTGCATTTAATAGTAACAAAACAATCATGTGTCATTTGTATGCCTTGGTTATGCTATTTTCAAATTTTAGTTCAATAATACGTCTCTACGGCCTACCGTTGGGGTACATAGGGGAAGCGACAGTGAGGGAAATTGCGGGACGAGTCGACGCTGTGGTGGCAACGGATAGAGACGGATCAGGTTGGGACTCCTCCGTCCGAGTCTGCGTGTTGGTCGACGTTACACGCCCTCTAAGAAGAACTCTAAAAATTAAAGGTGAAGAGCGGTCGAATCGTGGATGTGGAAGTCAAATATGAAAGACTTGTGATGTTCTGCTTCAACTGCGGCATGCTAGGGCATGTCGACAAGGACTGTGACAGCTATGCGGAGGGAGGCGCTCAACAGCAGCGCTGGGGCAGATGGCTGCGAGCGTCGCCGTGGAAGCATCACCGATCAGAGAACGATAGGGAGGAAGGTGGGGGCGGGGCACAAAGAAAGCTAACGTTCAAGAAGAAGGAAGCGTTGGAGGCGGCGAGTTGAACGGAAGGGGAAGAAGAAGGAAGCAGCGTCGGGGGTGAGACGGGGGCAAGGGAGAAATAGAGAAGGGGGGTGTGGGACGGGAAGAGAGACTGGGGTGGGAGGGCGAGAGGAAGAAGCAGGAAGAAAGGGGAAACACAGACAGCAGGGGGCGTCAGGATGATGGGCGGGGCATTTCTGGACGGAAGGAAGGGGAGGAGCGAGGGAAGACAACGTGCATTGCAACAGATGGACAGGGGGTGGGACGCACGAACAGAGAGAAGGAAGAGGTAACACAGATAAGGGAGGGTCCTGCAAGGGTCGATCGCGGGGAGGGGAAGAAGAAGGCAGTCACTACAAGAAAACAACTGATACGTGACCACGATGCCTCTCAAGCAAACAAAATGTACGACGGTTAAACCCCTTGCAAACCTGGGGCCCGTCACTCGGTGTACATCTTATAAAACCTCGTCGGCATTGTCAAATAAGAGGGTCATGCCCCTCTCGAAAAGCTGGCCCACATGCAAATTATAATATTTAACTTGCTGCTAAATAGAGGGTCATACCCATTACAAAGATGGGCCACATGCACTTTATGGTATTAAAATTTCACATAATGGAAGCAAGACAGAACATTCATATTTCAATAATGCATCAAACATAGAAAGATATCACAACCACACAAGACTTGTAAAGTCTAAGTACACAGAAACTTTAACAGAATAATACGAGACCTTTTATATTTCACATAAAAATTCATATACAAACGGATGGGGATGTTCTCTTTTCCAATTACAAAATTCAGAATGGAATCTACATTACATCTTCAATGCCGGATGTGGATTGAATTCACCATGTTTCTTTGTAGTTTACGCTCATCACAGACAAGTGGTTCAACTGCAATCATATGTACATTTGCAGGAAATGCTCCTCACAAAATTTGTTGATATCGGCAGTGGAGTTTTTCTCCAATTGGCTGGTTGCTTGGAAAAGCTGCAACGAAGCTATATCTTAAATAGTGTGTAATCGGATCATAGCTGCTGGATTGTGGAAATGGACCTCAATACTTGCGATGAGAGACATTCAAATCAAGGGGCCATGAGCCTGTATCTTGTGTAAGGGCCTGCCAGAAATCCTTTGATGACAAAGGAATCTAAAAGCTGAAAAAATATGTTGTATGTTTCAATAGCTACAGGGTCAGTTTCAATGGACTATCTACAGCCAGGACAGTTCTGTAATGGCCATATAGACTGTGCAGTTGATGTTGAATACTCAAGTTCTGAGCAGATGCCAAAACCATCATGTCTTGCATTTAAGCTGCTACAAAGTTCTCAGCAGAAGCCTTCTAAAAGACTATTGGCGTTATATGCTATCAATGTCTTATAAGTAGAAAAATGAAAGCACACATGATAGAAGGCATCAGCTCCAATACCTGAATGAAATGTTGCAACAAAAGATATAAGCAACTTTGTCAAGTTTAGTGTACACTATGCAGGAAACTAACTACTACTTTTATCAGTCCATACAACATGTTGCGAGTGACATTTAGAAAAAAAGTAAAATCTTGTGGAATCAGATAACTCAAGAAGTAGAACAGTAAGTTCAAACAACAAAACCTTGTGTGTGTGTGGGGGGGGGGTTGATGGAGTGGGGATGGCGATGACTGATGCACAACAAATGATGCACTAAGCAGTTGCTAAATTATATAATTAAAAAAAGGAAGTCAATGAACAAAAGTATCCTTACAAACTGCAAATTCAAGAAATGATTAAATGTTACAAATTTATGATGCAATAAGGTAGTGGGAAGATGTAAGGGGGTTGCAGGTAGAGTGATTTGAATAAATTGTCTGATTGGCATGGGGAATAGAGAAGCATATGGGTATGTAGTTTGTCATTCCCATCACTACGGTCACCTCATCTTATGATAAACAAAATAAAAGAATGTGTTTTTCCTTCCTTGCCAACCACTACTTACACTTCCCTAATAAGGTAACCTTATCACTACCTTTTCCTACCTTCCCTTGTATATCAAATTAAGTTTTATCTATAGCAAACTAAATTTTCAGAGGAAATTTCTAAGGTTACTAGCCAGGAACCCGTGCGTTGTACGGGCATATAAATAATTTTTGTTCTGGATTTCATAGTCCAAATTTTTCGTGATATTCTAAAGTACTCACATACGCTTGTTTATTTATAATTCAAAATCAAACAAAAATTCTTTAAAACCTTCTGTACAACATCAAGGAAAAAAGTCAAAAACAAAATGTCACATTGTTTCTCTTCTTGTCCAAGCTATTTAATAGATATCTCATTGCTTTCTAGTTGCTTCGTACCATTTTCATCAGCAATCAAGTGCTGAACGTTGGAAACCACACCGAGTAGGAACTGCATGTGTTTAATTACAGTCCAAGCAAACAATCCCTACACTAAGATCCTATTTCAAGCCAACTGATCACACACACATGCCCGTGTGGATACAATTATTATTGTTGTTAAGTTAAACCACAAGGTGGTTATGATGACCAAATGTTGTCACTGAGAGAGCATTCGAGATTTCATATATTGAATAAAGGTAATGCAGCTATTTTCCAACAACTCAGCATTGTAGTCTATATATGAAGTATGTATATCTCTCACAGGAAGCATGATTTACAACAAAGAAAAAACATGATTCACAACAAAACAACTTGAGACTACATAGCAATTCCTTTTGGAGGGATACTTTTATGGGATTTTTAATGTCATCAGCAGAAATGCAGCACATCAATCATAAGGAAAGAAATAAAATACCCAGTCAGCCGTCGGAGCATACTTAATGCCTTAGCATCTTCATCAGATTCTTCATTAGAATACCTACTTGGCCTTTTTTTCAGGCGGCTCTCCTGTGGGCTTTATTGGGACATTGACTTGAAAGGTTTTGACATCTGTAGGTGATATAAGCCATATTAGAATATTGCAATGATTTCATCTGAATGGGATTATTACGTCTAATAAACAATAATTCTCCATTGTAATCATTGAGTCAATGAACAAACAATAGTTGAATATTTTGTTTGTCGAGCTAAACTAATTTCAAATCTCTCCTAGGAAACAATTTATTTAAAATAACAAATATGTTTAAAAAAAGTTCCAACAACGGTTCGACTGACCAATATGAAACTCAGCTTAGTATTTGCACCACATTTGATATGTGACCCAACTATGCAGTCCATGACTGCATATACAGGCACTGCAGCCACATACCTAGGGCATATGCAGCTCTATTTAAGTAGGAATGCATTATTAATTAAGTGTTTTGCTTTTATTCAGTGCTTGACTATAATTGAATCTAGTGAAGAAAATTGAATCAATTTTAAAAAAAATTACAATAACAACTTTTAACCTGTAATTCTTATTTATTTTACGTTTCTGGACATGTTAATGTGGCGAATTATGTCATGTTTTGACATGCCTATCGGTTAGTAGCCTCTAAATTCTCATGTATGGTGGTTAGCTCATGGGTCGTAAACAGATGCAAAACATAACTTTTTTTATAAATTGATAGACACATAGTTCTGTTGCTACAAAACTACCAATATCTACCGTGTCAGTAACATAAATTTGTAGCTATTTCAGCTCCTTAACAAAAGATATGATACTTCTTAGATTGCATAGATAATGATGTAAAATGCTTGCGAAGTAAATCCAAGAAACAAATGAAAGCTCTAGGCCATGCCAAAATTAATAGATAAAACATGTGAAGTTGTGAACAATCAATCATAGAAAGTGAGAGGCAGTTACCTACGGTTTTGATGAAGATGGTTGAACTTTTGAGGAAGGCATATTTTGTGCAGGCCTTGAAGAAAACGACTGGTGAGGCCTAGAGGCCATCTGTGGCTGATGTTTCAAGGAAGATGCTTGTTGAGGCCTAGAAACAGTCTGAGCTTGCGGCATAGATTGGATTTTTTGTTGGGGAGGCCTGGAAGACGTTAATTGTGGACTCTTATATGTTGGATGTTGTTGAGGTCTGGAGGAAGTAGGCTGCTGAGTCCTGGAGGAAGACGTAGGCTGTTGAGGCCTGGAGGACGATGGCGGCTGCTGAGGCCTGGAGGACAATGGCGGCTGCTGAGGCCTGGAGGATGACAAAAGCTGTTGAGGCCTGGAGGGCGATGAAGGCCAGGACGAAGGAGAAAACTGTTGTGGATGTTGGCTTGTTTTGCATTCTGGCATGAACATTATGATTTGGACCACCGTTTTCTTGTCATGAGCACTTGGAGCAGAAACTGATGGCTTAGACGAGGGAACCTTCGACCTTGATGCTTCAACTGAATGAATATCTTCCACATCAGCACAAGCCTGAATAAGTTTCCTCAATAATAGTATGGATTATATCCAAACTTACATTTGCATAGAAACATGTACAATAGAACCCAACACACCAGAATGAAAAGACGGCTTCTTAGGTTCTTTCTCCTTGGCAAAATCACCCATATCAGCATCATCGGAGAACAGGAATGAGTAGTCGTGTATATCCTTCAAAGGTTGTGCCTTCAATTTTACCTGCAATAAGCAAGCATCCATTCACAGTTATCTCCAGCTTAACCAGCTCGATAAAATATACCTTAAGTAAATCTTTGATTACCTCCCTTACAACCTTCACCCTCTCCTGAGAAAGGTTTCTTTTTACTTCATGATCTGAGGAGCTAACCACCCTTCTGACCTGCTATATAAATAGGAAAAGCCAAAACAGTTATTGCTGGTCACATGTAGAACACATTACAAATCAAATTTAATACAAAAAAAGCAGGACTTCACATCATACATCAGAAGTAGCACTCGACTCCTTAGTTCGAATGTGCTGGGTCTCAAGCATGACATGTCTTTCCTCAATTACTCGTCGAGACAATGTAGTCTTTGATGGGCCAAAAAGGATCCAAATCTGCAAAGCGTTCATAACAGACACATAAGAACAAAAACTAAGCTAAATGAGAATACGTCAATGTCATAAACATGTGAAACCGGTGCAAAAATCATAATGTACATAGAACCAACTCACTCGTTATTTGCCAGAGTAGGCGGTTTTCTTTCGGATGAGGATCCCAACTTCCCCATCAGAATACACTTCCTCTATCATTAGTGTCAGCTCCTTCTCTGTCTGGTGTTCCCATGGCTCGTGAAGACAGCCACAAACTCCTTAGAGATCTTGCGAACTTTGTAGAACATGTGCTCCAGCTCTGTCGTGTAGGAGGATGAGCAAGACATGTTAGTGTAGGGATTGAGAATATGCATCGTTAGTCTCGATTCACATCAGGAGTAGATTTACAAACTTGCAAATTTGGTTGGAAGACTTTTAAGAACACACATGGCCTAAACTTGAAGAAGGTCATCTTGCTAGGTGACGATGAAGACTGGAACGAGAGGAGTTCAATACGTGGTGAGGGATACACTAGATAATTGGCTGTCAATCAGAATGTTTCATTGTCAACATGTATCCACACGGGATGCCTATAGAACAACAATATTAACATAATTCATGACTACTCCCCAACCAATGCTTATCCATATGAAATATTCCATTTTTATCGTATGCCACTCACAATACTTGGTGGTGCAGCCGGTAATAATGTCTAGGACATTGTAAGTTCTACTACTACTAGTGATGGATGAGGAAGACGGAGAGGAAACAACCCCTTCTTTGATGATGAAGAGGGAAGAGGAAAACAAGTTGAGAGAGAGAGGGAAATAATATATTGTTTTGGAAAGATTGAAAAGCATACAGACGAGATAGAGAATAAAGTGGCATAGTGGAACCATTTCTATGAATTTATTAGAATGATATATATCCAAGATCAATTATCCAACGGTTATAAATTGGGGTATAGAATACCCCAATACACTCAAGTGTACAATCCCGCTCAAGTCAACCCCAATTTGGCTAGGATTGAAAATCCCAACCCCTATTAGTATGTCATTTGTGCAGGCATTTCGCTTATGCGAGCAGTTGGCCGCGAGTCATGTGCCAAGAGTTATCTTTCAATGAAAATTTACAAGTTTGAGGTTCCCGCTCACAAAATATATGGATTACACTCAATTATCTTATTTTCTTTCAGTTAAAAAATCTGCTCCAAGCCTGCCATTTTCTTTTTTGTTGTTCCAATGTGATATCATTCAACTAGTGATATTGAGAAGAGAGTTGTAAATAGATATATATATATATATAGAGAGAGAGAGAGAGAGCATGCATCTATTGAAGTATTAGGAAAATGTTGACATGAATAGAGTGATGGGAAGAGCAACAGGGGCATAAGCTACCTACTGAACAAACAAAATGATTTTTTTAAAAAATAGTCAAAATTAAAACACATAAGTTACATGAGTATACCAATAGTTACTAACCACGTTCTCCTTGGTTGAATCCAACTGGTCCAATGTTTACTCTATTTTAGCTTAAGCCTTTGGAGTATGATCCTAGGTATACACCAAATGTACCAGCATCTATAAGATTGAGATAAAAAACAAGCCCACCAAGGATTGGACAAAAGACATAATAAGAATTTTTTTTGATATTCCAATATGATGTCATTCAACTAGTGATAATGAGAACAGAGTTGTAATAGATATATATATAGAGAGAGATAGAGTGACGGAAAGAGCAAGAGGGGCATAAGCTACCTACTAAACAAACAAAATAAAATTAAAAAAAAAGTCAAAAGTAAAACACGTAAGTTACATAAGTATACCAATAGCTACTAACCACGTTCTCCTTGGTTGAATCCAGCTGGTCCAATGTTTGCTCTATTTCAGCTTAAGCATTTGGAGTATGATCCTAGGTATACACCAAATGTACCATCATCTATAAGATTGAGATAAAAATCAAGCCCACCAAGGATTGGACAATAAACATAATAAGAAACTTTTTTGCTGTTCCAATATGATGTCATTCAACTAATGATATTGAGAATAGAATTGTAATAGATATAGAGAGAGAGCATGCATCTATTGAAGTATTAGTAAAATGTTGACATGAATAGAGTTATGAAAAGAGTAAGACGGGCATAAGCTACCTTCTGAACAAACAAAATGAAAATTTTAAAATATAGACAAAAGTCAAACACATAAGTTACATAAGTATACCAATAGTTACTAACCACGTTCTCCTTGGTTGAATCCATCTGGTACAATATTTGCACTATTTTAGCTTAAGCCTTTGGAGTATGATCCTGGGTATACACCAAATGTACCAGCATCTATAAGATTGAGATTAAAAACAAGCCCGCCAAGGATTGGACAATGAACATAATAAGAAACACTTTTGCTGTTCCAAATGTGATGTCATTCAACTAATGATATTGAAAAGAGAGTTGTAAATAGATATACAGAGATTCAATCAATGGCCTCTACTGCCAAAAAAATAAATAGGCACCTTTAAGAATGGATGTCCATAAACTTGAGTGTAACCCAAGGGCACATAAATAAAGTTAATAAGGATTGCTCCCAAAAAGAAAATCGACTACTAGACAGTTACCTCCATGTTTTTCTTTGAGGACTTGTGCTCTAATACTTTCTAGGTAGACTATCTCATAACGATCTACTTGTGTCTGGTCTCATCTCAGTTGAAGTTCCTATATGATCAAACCTAAAGAATAGCTATATAGAAAATGTTTCTTTAATTATAGGCTTGTGTTTCGACTTGAAGTCCCTGTCGTTTCGATTGAGATACAAGTTGGATGCATAACCAACTCAAACAATAGAAAAAAATACATATCATACCCAAATTTTGACCTATATAATCACAAAATAGACAACATGATTTAATATGAGACTTTGTTGCTTTAAACTAAGTTTCACACAATCTTTAAAGTTCAAGTCATAGCTTAAACCCATACAAAGATTAAATGAGTGTTCAAATTGAAAACAATTAAAGTCCTAGCATATGAAGGTGATCCTTTAATTGTCCTTGACAAAATTAAAAAAAGAGATAGATCATATTACAGTAAGATTGATCCTAATTGCCATCCATATAAAATATATTAAGAAAAACATGGCATGAAATTCTGATCATCATCATTATCATCTTCTTCATTGGTGGATTCATGTCTTCTACTACACCCAACATCCTGCAATAAGAAATTGCTCAAATTTTTTACTTTTCTATAAAAGGGAGTAGCATACTTAACAATATCTTTTGAATAATTGATTTGAGATTAAAAAAATTAGACAGTAAGAAAATAATTGGTTGAAGAACATGTAGCCACTGTCTAACCTGGTTCATCAATTGTGCCAACTTAAATTTAGTACTAGCCAGTGCTTCAACATAAAATTGAACCTCCTTTTCGACTCCTCATAGGTTTGATGAGCTTTTTCCATGCCAGATGCTTGTTTCAACATTTGTCTTGTAATTCCATTCCCAAAGCCTCTTTCATATCCACCATGATGACCGCCATATACATGATCTGTTACAGGCATAAAATCAAGAGGGTCTTTACTATTCTGAACTTGACGACGTTCTGCTTCTTGTTGAACCTTTTCCTATAGGGACAATTAGATTGACATTTAGAAATAAAGGAAAAATAATTATGTAAAAATAAATATGCAATGAATAAAAATAAAATCTACCATAGATCTCCTTGTATAATCATTTTTATATTCTCCTTTCTTATTTTTATGAGAAACCACATATACATCTACGATTCAAGGGTCTTCACCATCTAAAATCTGAAAAAGTATAACTTATTACAAGATATGTGATATTAATGAAATAACACAAAAATATATACCATCTCAGATTCCTTCTACCTCATTGACTTTCTCCCTAAGCCATAGACAGGTCTGATTTTTGAGTGGTTGTTAACATTTGTTATTGCCTCTAACTGAATGTGAGATAGAGAGAACATATTACAACAAGATTTCTAATATCATTGATGTATGTATATATATATATATATATATATATATATATATATATATATATATATATATATATATATATATATATATATATATATATATATATATATATATATATATATATATATATATATATATATATATATATATATATATATATATATATATATGGGCCCATCTTTATTGCCCGCGCGGGTAGCTACCTGCCCACCCCTCTGACCACTTTTTTTCAAAAAAAGATTTCGTTATTGTAGAGGACTATTTTGTCTAGCTCTCCAAAAAAATTGAGCCAAAAATAATATCATTTGCCCCTCCAAAATCAAAAAACCCGTCCTTATATATATCTGCTGTATATTTTGTACAAAGTTACTTTTTTGACACCATAGTTACTTTTTTTACAGCAGGGTTACTTTCTTATCTAGGAGAGTTACTTTTTTGGCTGCAGGGTAGCGAAAATCCATGCTACCTGCGCGGGAAATGAATAAACACCCTATATATATATATATATATATATATATATATATATATATATGCAAATAAATTCATACTATATGCCATATGAGTATTTGTACCATTGCTTCCTCTCTACCCCAGTAGTCCAACAATTTCTCCCATTGATCTTGACTAACTCTTGATTCAGGCGACACTAGAAGCTGTTCTGGACTTCGTTTCTTTAAATATCACTTCAAATAAAACCTATAATTTATAACAGCATTTTTGACCTTTGATAGGCACCACAACCTAACACGTAACATGATTGGCTTGGTTTTTGTTTCGAAACTTGTAAAGTTAAATAAGCTTTGCTTCAAAAAATATGTAGGATGTTATAAATATAATGACATCATAGGCATAAAAAAATTATTAATGAAAGAATATATCAATTTATTTACCATGACTTCCTCCCAAACATTGTCAAAACCCCGATCTTGAAACCTTCCCCAATGTAAGTGTAATGGGAATGCATCAGTATCCCTAGCCTTTACACCCAAGAAGTTTGTTAAAATAACACATTCACGCTCAATAGGCTCACTTTTTAGTGTCACGACTACATGCTTGCTTTTCCCAAATGGTGGCTTCATTGTTCGATATCCTGTCCACCCCCAACCTTTTCTTCCTATAGTATTAAAAAATAATGTTTACAAAACTTCAAAAATGAATCAAAAGATTGTAATGCATACTTATAAACTCAGGTTCTTCAATTTGAGATTCATCAACTCGAAGATTAGATCTCCTAATTCTTCCATTACTCGTAATGGTAGGCGTATCTCCCACATTTTCATTGTGCTCATCCCTAGTATTATTTCCCAAACATCTTTCAGTCTCTTCATTTGAGTTTTCCCTTGCTACAATAAGAAATTTGGTTGGATGAATGAATTGATATACTAGAAAAGATATATCATAAGGAAATATATGATAAAATGAGACTAAATAACCCACCCACTTCATGGTTTCTAACACTAGTAGATCTACTTTCAACCACATGGGGGCTGGGCACAGTTGTCCCTTCTACCTCATGATGGCTCAATGTAGTTGGCTCTTCAAGATCGCGAGGACTGTGCATGTTTTCCTCTTCAAACTCATGTGGGCTTGGTATACTTGGAACTTCACTCCCAAAATGATCCATTGTATTAGGCATTGAGCTTGTAGGGATATTGTCTTCCCATTCATTTGTATCATCAACAAACAACCTTGTTGATTGACCTACAGTAAACATAGAATTCATTGCTGCTAGAGAATGACAATATAGTTAGAATGATGTGTCAATTACCTATAGAAGCATGATTCATGGAAGTCTGATTTTTGATTACCATAGGAATTGTATTTCTAGAAGTAATACTTTCGATGGTGTTTGGTGAAGTTAGACTCAACCTTTTGGTACCCGTACTAGTTGTAGTATAAGAATATGACATCATACTTTTTGAATTAGCTGCACAAAAATCATAAATTGCTATTGTTTGAATGGAATTCATAGGAGTCTGACTTCCTTAAGGACTTGAAGAAGTAAGAATGTACCTTTTATAGCTTCTCATATAACCCCATGTTGATGAATGGAATTCATAGGAGTCTCTCTTCCTTGAGGACTTGAAGAAGTAAGAATGTACCTTTTAGACCCTGATCCGAATGAACTTGAAGATGGATGAAATGGCCTTTTAGATCCAGGGCCATCTTGATTGGAAGAACCCACCAATGTACTTCTTGATTGAGATGCATTTTAAATGTAACTTACATCTATTTGAACATTAGAAAGTAATATAAGTCATGTGTTATTCATGTCAATGTGTTACTCTCATACCTTGTTGACCATCCATTGTATTGGAATTTGAACTCATGGGGATAGTGTTTCCCCTAGATTTTGTATAATCACAAACTGATGCTTTAGACCCCGTTCCATTTTTAGAGCAAGGGTCCATCAATTTCTTGAATGTTAGACCTGCATCTAGCCCAAAAATCATTATTGTTTGAGAGTATAAAATAAAAATTTACATTCAAATTATAAACTAGTTATTGTTTTGAAGAGTAAAAATAGGAAAACTTATGTATATATTTACCTTTAGGATCTTGTCCTGTACTTCCATGACAATTAACTGAAGTAAGAGTTGAATTGTTAGGCATTCCAAATTCCATTAATCTTAGAGAACTAAGAATGGGCCTTTTAGAACCAGAGGCAATTTGATTGGAAGAACCCAACAATATATTTGTTGATTGACCTAAATTTATTCCATAAATCAATATTGTTTGAAAGCACAATAAAATAAAATTGCATTTAGATCATAAATAAATTGTTACTTGGATATAAAATAAGAAAATTAATATAGTTATTTACTTTTAAGAGTTTCTCCCATACTCCCCTGTGAACTCTTAGGCATGCCGTATTCTCGTGCACTTGAAGTGGTAAGCATTGACCTTTTATACATATTTTCCCTTGCTTTCATAGAATCTCTATTGGTTCTGTTTGTTTGTGCACTTGGAGAACTAAGAATTGGGTTCTTCGGTAGTGAGCCACATTGAGTCAAAGACTCCAACATTCTTTTTGTATGTGCTGTGTACAAAAAATATGACATTCATATATGAAAATATGAAATTAATAATACTAAATTATTAATTACATAGTCATGCATCACTTGTAATTCCCTGACCACCAGTTGCAATTGGAATTGAATGTTTAGAAATGTTGTGTTCTCTTGCTTTTGTAGAACTATTAATCACCCCTTTAGCTCCCAAGCCACTTTTTGTGTAAGAGAACATCAACTTTCTTCATAAATAGTTGTTGTTTGTAAGAAGAATGTACAAAAAGGAATAACAACTAACTATATATACCGGCTTCTTCGCTAGCCTTGCCAAGATCCAACATTCGTTTTGTATGAGCTGTGTACAAAATATATGACATTAGTATTTGACATCAGAAAAAAATTATAAGACTAATTTATTAGTTACCTAAACGTGCATCACTCATAATCCCCTGAACACCTGTTCCAACTAGAGCTGAATGTATAGGAATGTTGCATTCTCTTGATTTTGTTGAACTATTCATCATCCCTTTAGTCCCCTTGCCACTTTCTATGTAAGGGAAAATTACTTTATGCTTATTGAGTTGTGTTTAAAATATTAACCATTGTCCTTTAAAAATGGGAGTAAATTGAAATACAAAACAAATATATTAACTACCTTTAGACAGTACTCCACTTTGATTGCATGAATCCATGAAATTGACCATTTTGACACTACTTTGTTGGGACATCTTAGACCCATTGTTGGCTGATTTTGTCATTTGAGCAGCACCTAAACAAACCAAGATATGGTCATAGTACATTGTTTGACCTGAATTGCTTCATAAATAGTTGTTGTGTGAAAGTAAAAAATACAAAAAAGAAAAACAACTAACTATATATACCTGCTTCTCTGGTAGCCTTGCCAAGATCCAACATTCGCTTCGTATGAGCTTTGTACACAATATATGACATTAATATTAGAAATTAGAAAAAAAAGACTAATATATGGATTACCTAAACGTGCATCATTCATAATCCCCTGAACACATGTTACAACTAGACCTGAATGTTTAGGGATGTTGCATTCTCTAGATTTTGTAGAACTGTTCACTTTAGTCTCCTTGCCACTTTCTATGTAAAAGAAAATTACTTTATCCTTACTGAGTTGCATTTAAAATATTACCCATTGTCTTTTGAAAATGTAACAAATTGAAATACAAAACAAATGTACCAACTACCTTTAGACACCAGTCCACTTTGACTGCAGGAATCCATAAGATTGACTGTCTTGGCTCCAATTGGTTGGGGCATCTTAGAGCTACCATTGAAAATTTTTGTCTTTTGAGCAGCACCTAAAAAATATCATACACATAAATTATTAACATAGGAATAAAAGAAAGCCCATATATTAACTCAATATTCAAAGAAAAACCTTACATGCTATGGAAGACAACAATTGGTCATCTGATCCTGTTGATGTATTATCCAATGGTGATGGATTATGACCCACAGAAGAATACAATTTATTTTCAGCTTGCACTAATTCCTCTAAAGACCTGACCTTCTTCTTTGGGGGCACGTTATCAGTCAACACTGTTAAAATCAAATGCATAAAAGTCATATCCAACATAGGATACTCATTCTAATCACATAATTACCTTTATCTTGCTAGTAATAAACTTTGATAAACATATATATCATCATCTACATTGAGCATACCCAATTACAATTATCTTCAAATACTTCATCTATATGATTGGTTTCCTCCATCACATCCTCTACTCCATTATTCTCACTAGTCATATTTTCCAATGAGATATCAAAAGTATCCCTTGGTGTCCATTGACAAACAATACTCCAATTTTTATCTTCTGTGTCAACACAATAGAAAACTTGGGTGGCTTGGTCAGGATAAATAAAGGGTTCATCATCAAAACTTGTCCTTGATGTGTCAACAAGTGTGAAACCAAATTCATCAACATATGAACCTATGCCTTCCCCCATATCATACCATCTACATTTGAAAAGACATATAGGAGGGATACTTTCATATTGAAGCTCAAATATGTCTACTAACACTCCATAAAACATGTTGTCATCGGGGCCTTTTGTTTGAATACCACAATTTTGGGTGACACAGATACTATCTGTTGCCTCAATGTCAAATTTGTACCCGTTCACAAAATATCCTTTATAAGAACACACTCCTAATGTAGGGCTCCTAGAAAGAACTCGCACAACATTTGGTATAACCATGTCTTGAGGGAGAGAATGTACTTGATGATATTGAATATGTACATTATTGACATTAAAAAAATGAATAGGTGTTATCTATTTACTCCAAAAATCAGAACTTACATAATTTGAGAACCATTGAACACAATGATTGTGTTGTTCACCCTATATTTCAAGTTCATTCCATGATGGATTTTCATTTCGTATCTCATCGGCATGCATCCTTATAAAGATTTAAATAAAATAAAAAATAGATGTATTATATAAAAATTCAAAAAGAAAATCATTGTTACTAACACTATAAGTTAAATACTTACAATAAATATGGCTCAATTTCAGCTGTATTGAACAAAATGAATCGGCGAGCTTGATTGAGTTCCGCATATGAGGGGGTCAAAAATAAACTCGCACCAATAGGTCCCTCACCATATCTTACAGACCTACTTAAGCAAGAATCTACATTTTCCAGATAATGTTGGCAAAAAGTGGTTGCCTCTTTCAAAAGATATCCCTCTACAATAGACCCTTCAGGTCTACTTCTATTACGTACAAATTGCTTCAACGAGTAAAGGAATCTCTCGACTGGATACATCCATCTATACTCCACACCACCTGCAACTCTAGCCTCATATGGTAAATGTATAATTAGATGGACCATAACATCAAAGAATGCAGGTGGGAAAATACGCTCGAGCTTGCAAAGAATAATTGGTATTGATGTTTTGAGTTTCCCCATCTTCTGAACATCGATTCTTTTTTCACACAAAGACTTGAAAAAATTACAAAATTCAATCAACACTTTGGAGATTGGTCTTGGCAGAGTTCTTCTTAGAGCCAAAGGTAAGAGATGCTGGATCAAAGTGTGATGGTCATGTCTTTTAAATCCAACAATCTTTTTTGCTTCAACTTGTACTTTATTTGATATATTAGAAGAAAAACCATCTGGAAATTTCAAATCTTTGAAAATAGATAGGAAGGCCTCCTTTTCTTTTGTGTTCATACTATAAGATGAACGAGGCAAAACAAATTGACCATTGTGGTTTCTCTTTGTAGGCCAAAGTGATTTTCACATATTCATCTTTTGCATGTCTAAACATGCATTAACATTATCTTTACTGTGACCATCTTTATGGAACAACCAGTTAAGGATGTTTTCAGATATGTTCTTCTCTATGTGCATTACATCTAAATTGTGTCTAATCAACAAAGTAGACCAATATGGAAGCTCAAAAAAATACTCTTTCGTTTCCATCCCTTAGGCAATTCAAGACTTTTTTGCTCACAAGATTCCATAATTTCCTCAGCAAAATTAGCATTACCATGTTCTTCCCACAATTTTAGTATTTCCAACCTAGTAAGATGTTGTGGTGCAGTAGCATGTTCCTCCATCCCATTGAAAATTTTCTTATCTAGACGCCATGGATGATTTGCATCTAAAAAATGACGATGCCTCATGTAGACGCATTTGCGACTATGTGGAAGATAAGTAGAGCCGTGATCAATACCACAATATGGGCATGCCTTGTAACCTTTAGTGCTCCAACCAAATAACATGCCATATGCAGGGAAATCATTTATTGTCCAAAGGAGTGTTGCTCTCATGTTAAACATTTCTCCTTTGTTTGCATCATAAGTCATCGTACCATCTAACCACAATGTCTTTAATTCATCTATTAGTGGTTGTAAATATACATCAATTTTGTTACCTGGAGACTTTGGACCTTCTATAAGAAGAGACAACATAAACATTGATTGTCTCATAACCAACCATGGTGGAAAATTGTAGCAAATCAAAACAACAGGCCATGTACTCCAATTACTACCCATTGTCATATTAAATGGGCTGAAACCATCACTTGCAAGTGCAAGTCTTATATTACGAGGATCAACACTAAATGATGGGTGTTTTTTTTATCAAAGTCATGCCATGCTATTGAATCCCTAGGATGACTCATCTCATTGCTTGTACTTTGAGGAAAAGTGTGATGTCCAATCATAAGTGGAGCTAATTGTTTTGACATATAAAACCTCTTCAGTCTTGGAGTTAAAAGAATATAGCGAAGTACTTTTGCAGGAATCTTCTGCAGCCTCCATACTTTATTCTTCTTTTTCAACCTTTTCCATCTAGAAGATCCACAAATCAGACACGAATTTGAGTGTTCATATTTGCCCCGAAACAAAACACAATCATTGCGAAAAGCATGGATTTTTTTATAGTCTAATCCCAAAGTGGACATAATCTTTTTGCATTCATACCAGCTCTTTGGTACATAATTATCCTCAGGAAGAAATTCATTCAACATCATGAATAGAGTTGATAATGCACTATTGGTCAAATTGAATTTGCATTTGTATTCAAACACCCGAATAATGCAAGAAAACTTGGAAAATTTTGAACAACTAGGATATAAAGGTTGGCTAGCATCATATATAACTTTTTGAAATTGTCTCACATCTTCAGCATGTTCATCTGCAGAATTGTTCATTGGATGGTCTGAATCTATGTGTTCATTGTGCCCCATTGCATAAAAAATAAGCCCAGTGATATCATAAATTCCTTTAATAGTTTCATTTATCGGGTTCCCTTCTGTACAACTGGGTACCTCACCATGGCGTGTCCAAGTTGTATAATCCTCCATAAACCCATTCATCATAATATGACTCTTAACAGTGTACATCTCTCCAAAACATCTATTCTCACATTTATTACAAGGGCATCTAACTTCTTTAGTAAATTCCTCCCTAAATGCAAAACTCAAAAAGGCATCCACTCCATTCATAAAACGTTGATCACGACATCTATCAAACAATTCTTTCCATGTAAAATCCAACTTCTATCGTTTATGAAATCCACATCCTCCATTATTTATTACTTCCTGGAAAAATCAAATCTTGTATTAATTTTCATCTTCTATTTTATTTTTCTATGACAAAAAGAATTAAATTTAAAAAACTTTTATAATTATCCTTAATGATAAAGAGGCATCCTATACAATGGAAAGAGATGTGAACCATGTACCCCAAACATGTAGATGACTCGAATGGCTTCATAAGGGCTTTGAAGACCAATTTAAGCATCTTATAGGCCAAAATTATGCCTGAATTTTCTCAAAAAGCTCAACTTGAGTCATGTTCGAATTCCAATAGGTTTCAGTTGGGCCAAATTAGGCCTAGTTTGGAAATTGTACATTTAACTTTGAATACATAGGTCTAATTTGGGAAAATTAAGTTTGAATTGTGGAAATAGGTCTAGTTTGAACAAATTATGTCTCTTTTATTCTTGATTACAACAAACTAAGGGAATTTAGGTCTAATTGCCTCATCCTATGCAAAATTACTCCAGATTTATGCTAAATTAGGGTAAGCTATGCAAAATTAGGTCAAATTTAGGTCAAGTTAGGTAAAATTAGGATAAAGCATGAAGATCTAAATCATTATAGGTGTGACTTGTGTCAAGTTAAGATATAAATAACAACTACAAGAATATATATGGTACTTTATATATTTGAGAAACTATATATATATATGTGTGTGTGTTAATTTAAACATACGAATGTAAACAGATAGAAAGAAATTGGTAAGTGCCTAGGAACCATCCAAAATTGTCAAGGAATCCATAAGACACGTGGGAGAATATAGAACAATAATAAGGCAACAATATAAGTTGTTATTAATTCAAATATCCCAAAAATAGGTTATGTTTTATTGTTTGGAAACAATAACCACACAGAACATGCTAGTGTTGTGTGAACAACAACCTTTCCTTTTTTAGGCAATGGTAGTTAAACAATGCTTTGACCATAATGGACACTAGTAAACAAATACTCACAATTTGGTGCTGGTGCAATACTAATTTGGTTTAAGAGAATCAACATAGACGTGGAAAAAGAAAGTTATATTGTCAGTATCTTTATGACACAACAGTGTGACATCTTTGGTATAAAGTATAATTTTTTTGAGAAATAAAGTATGTGGTGGTATAACTCGAATTAATATGGGGCATATTTTTTGGGCATCTAGGCAGTCCTTTCCACTCAAGGGGAGCCTAGGAATATCTAGGCATTCTTCATATTGGTTTATTTTCACATATATTACTGATTTTGAATATATATATATATATATATATATATATTGAATATGTTTTTAATATATATATATATATATATAGAGAGAGAGAGAGTTGTATTCAAATATATATGTTACTATGTACATTTTGGAACACTATAAAACACATTTTCCCCACATAAAATAAGGGTCATAACACATAAATATGTTATTTTATTTTATCGTACTTTGTTTTGTGGTGGAAAAGGCATTTGAGTCCCAAAAGGGACCCACATAGCAGACCTGTATACAAAAATTTTGATTTTTTTTATTCGCCTAAAGAAAGGGGGAAACAAAAATAGTTACTAAAAGGAATTTACATTGGAGGGAATGTTATGGAGCACTTGTGAATTCAGATATGTGTGTGCCAATATAACAAAATATAGGTATTTTACTTGTTGAGTTGATGTTGTGTTGGATTTAGAATGTAACAAAAGGGGGCCGTAGGAAGTTAAGAGCAGAACGAGAGAAATATAACAACATAATGAAGATCATTTTTCTTGCATGGAGATATTAATGCTAGATAGTTTATCAAACAAGTTATTGGTAGTTGTAATTAGATAGTTGTAGTCCACAATTTTGTATATTATAAGAGGATTCTTTCCCACAAATATATCAAGTTCCCATGACAGATGCTTTAACAACATGTAGAGAAAAAAAATGAAAGAAGAAACAAATATACTAACTCATAAGAAAACCATATTACATTTCTATGGGGGCAGAAGATACAACCTTAATGAAATATATGGTTCGCCAGTTACTAGCCTAGATTATAATGCATTACATAAGATAACAATAAAATAACCAAACTTATACTTTGACAGAAAATGTAGCATATATACATCTGATAATATAGGATACTAGTAGATATTCTAATAGAACTAATAGCAGCTATGAAGTTTTCACAAACTGTTGTGATTTAAAATATTGTGCCAATAGCTAGAGATAATATTACATGACTTCATATTGTACCATACATCAATTCTCTACAATATTCACATGTATAATGTTTTTCAGCAATTGATGTGTCAATTGAGTGCTTAATGGTGGAATACTATGTCCTAAACATCCATACAAGGTACACATCTATAAAGAATGATGAGAACCTGAAAAACAACGAGCTAAGAATAATGAGAACAAGCTTCATAGTTTCAATGATGGGGAGGAAGTAACAAAAGAGGATAAAGCATCCAATGAACTAAAAGTTAGTGATGATGTAACTAACTCATCTCCCCATGCTTCACCAGCATTGAAATATAGAAGGAAGAAGAAGAAGATATGTCAGGAAGCTAAAAATATTATTGAAATCTTGAACAATATGACGAATCTAGAGGGCATGAAGCACACCACTGATAACAAACCACAATCTAAAACAACTTAGAGCATCCTAGACAAAAAAGCACACAATATCGAACCCAAAAGGGAGCAAGGTTGTGGTCGGAAGAGAAGGATATTCAATTTGTGACTATAGAAATCCCCCTTGCTGGTGAGGCTAATGTTGAACATGATAAAATGGAGGGTATCAATCTGGAAACTAACAACACAATTATAGGTAAATGCAAAAAATGTATGAAGGAAAAGGAGAAGTCAAGAAAAATCTATAACCAAACATGGAGTCAAGCCAAATAGGATGTTGAATAACAGAGGGTGGATGTTACATCATCCTTGCCTACCCAATAAGATTGTCTTCAGTGGAAAAGTCAGAATTTTTGGGCTTTGGGGGCACCATATGATCCAGTTCCTCAAATAATGGTATGTCAATTAAATTTTTTTCTTACGAAATAGTATGTTGTTCAAAATGGAACATAATGCGAGTATGGTGTTTATGTTTCTATCCAATACATCACATAAAAATAAAATTTAAAGATATAATGGTGCTATGCAACCACACATAAACGTATGAACAAGAATAGCTTAAAACCCAAAATGAGTATGTGATTGAGAATGGCCCATTTCTTAAAAGATTTAACCAAAATAGATTAGTTTTTGAAGAGCATAGTGTTGGTCTCTCACGGTACTTTTAGGAACTATTATTTTTTTGGTTCTTTTAATGATGACTTTCTCATAAGCTATCTTTTCGTCACAATTAATTATGTGCAACAGTTGGAACTAAATACATGGACGCTTTATGTTATACATTTTTTATGGTATACATATGAGCAAACTTGACTTAGTTTTAAATATAATACACATTGTGCTACTGATATGTGATTGTTTTCTTATGTTATAGATATTTCTCTCTATTTTAATTAAAATCCAACTATACATGGTTGTATGTAAGTCACAATTGTGTCCAGATTAATTTTTACAGAACGTTGGGAACTAATGATGGGGGTACCCATTAGAAACTAATGTCCAGTGGTAGCATATAATTCGTTGCATGTGTTGTTGTCTTGGCTATAAACAGAGTCTAACTTGGACCTAAGAAAATTGGATCTAAACTACCAATCTATGAAAAAAAGAGAACATCAACATCCATATAATAAAATAAACAGAACGATTGCCATCATAATGTTTTGATATTATTTTGTGCTAGTAGCCATTATATTATAATCCACACATTTGAGGTAAGATTATATAGAAAAAAACAGGTTATGTTACTAACTGAATCTATAATATAGTAATAATTATGACTTGGTTGTGATATGTGCTAGTATTTTATAGGCGTACGACTGTATGGGGGTGAGGGCACAAAAGTTTCTAATATAGTGATAATGATACCGCCTAAGATGGTAGGGCAAGGAGTACTAGTTTAATATGTATTAGTAAAATTCTACAAGGAATATACATTCTGGGGAGAAGGATAGGGCATGTGGATTGTATTACGAACCTGGTATCAGATCTATACAGAGGAATTAACTGACCAGTCGTCCCCTTTATCGTTGCTGGGTGCTTCCTGATGTAGCTCGCTGGACGCCGCCACCACTAGCCACCACCTTCACAAGACACCGCCGCCTTGATCGCAGCTAACACCGGAGATTGCTGTGAGTAGAAGACAAGCAAAACCCCTCATGCGTCCACTTCTGGTTGCAAGTCCAAGCCTTTGAGTCACCCGGTTTGCAAAGATAGAGAAAGACCACCCGTTTGTGAATGTGAACGACATGGCCATAACTCTGGCGGCAAGTCGCGATTTTGTTGGGGAGTGGCGCCGTGGGGAGAGGGGATGAAAAAATGGAAATACTGCGGGTGGCTACGGACTGAAAGAACCCCTTTTCTTCCACTAGACCTAATAGTTAAATGAAATCCGCGTATGGGGGGCAGCGGGGTTATTTGGCTGACATAATTCCCGCCGGATCCAGTGTCATAAATGAGGGGCAAACTCGTAATATCGAGTTAAGAGGAACATAACTCTCACGGATGGCATGAATACGCCCGTCAGCCAAAACAGACTCTGCAGTAGTGAGTAGACTGGGAGGCTGACGAAGCATGGGCATTCCAACAACCGAATGGCAGCAACACAAACGGGGGGTCATCGCGAGAGAAGGTGACGCAGCGTTACACCAAAGAAGAACTTCTGGGACTGCATGGCCATGTTCGTTTATGCGAGGCAGCACCGGAGACGACGTCGGTGGAGTCAGAGGAAGCAATACTTGGGTACGCTGAAGCAGCATATTACAGTAGACAACAGACGAAGACGGACAGTGAGGCACTCAATGTTAACAAACAACAACCGAAGGAAAGGGGGAAGACAGACGTCGTATGCACTGATGAGGGCACAACCAAGTTCAACTATAAGGAGGCGTCAGATGTGCAAGATAGAGTGCACGGGCTAGGATACTTGCATGATGTTGATCGGAACGCAGCTACACTCAATACAACGAAAAGAATTTTAACAAGGGCACAGAGGAGGAAAGAAATTGGTTTTAAAGTGAAAGGGGGGAGCAAACAGCCCAAAGGGAAAAAAAGCCATCAACCTTGGGTCTACAAAATGAGTAGAGGAGCACGCTTGGGAATCCCAGAAGAAGAGGTGGTGTGGGAACAGGCTACAGGAAAGAGGGGGAGGAACAGAGAGGTATGCGACATGGACCTTGATGTGCTGCCTATGAAGGATGGGGGGGGGGAAGACACAGGATGCTCAGTGCAGACACACCAGACAGAGTTGGGGTCATCATGACTCATGTAGTGGAGATTGGCGGAGCCCAATCCCGTGAAGGACAATGAAAATCTTCAGCTGGAACTGTCAGGGATTGGGCAACCCTGACACGTGCAAAGCTCTCCGAGCTTGGGTTTGGAGAGAGCGCCCAAATATAGTTTTTGTTATGGAAACTATAATCGCCGATAGGAAATTGGAGGATGTAAAGCGAAGTTGTGGTTTCACCGATGGTTTGTGCATATCAAGTGCGGGGCGGGCAGGTGGTTTGGGATTCTGGTGGAAAGATGCGGAAGTGGAGGTGATTAACTATTCTCGCAGGCACATTACTACTACGGTAAGAATACCACCACGGGAGCAACATGTAGAGCGGTGGGAATTTATGGCTGGGCACAATAGGAAGAAAATTTCAAGACATGGGATCTGATGAGGAGGATAAAGGGAGAGACCAAGGAGCCCGTTATTTTCTTCAGTGACTTCAACAAGATTGTGTCAAATGCGGAGAAGCAAGGGGGCCCACCCAAAGAAGACAGATTCATGCAGAACTACAGGGATGCTATAGATGATTGTGAGTTGATGGATATTAGTTTTGAAGGAAATGTTTTCACGTGGAAAAGAGGACTCACTGAAAGAACCCTTGTGCAGGAGAGACTTGACAGATTTCTTCTCGATCTTGGCTGGAGGAACTTATTCACATATTGCAAGGTTTTAAATCTTCCTATATACGAGTCGGATCATGCACCCATCATCCTAAAGGCGGATAGGAGGAACAACAATAAGAAGAGGAAAGGTCACTTCATGTTTGAACCTATGTGGGTGGGGGAGGAAAATTGCTCTTCTATTATTAGGGAGGCATGGGAAGCTGCTGAGGGGAGGGAGTTGGGAACTAAGCTGTTGAAATGTAAGGAGAGCCTAAAAGCTGGGGCAACTGAAAAGTTTGGAGAAAGGAGAAGGAAGGTGAAGGAACTGAAGAACGAACTTAAGGGGCTACAAGCTCTCCCTCCAGATCAAACAAACCTTAACCGGGCGGAGGAAAAATCAAAAGAATTACAATACTGGCTACAGAAGAATGAGGAATATTGGGCTGCCCGGGCAAGAGTAAAAGAAATGAAAGAGGGAGACCGAAATACTACATACTTCCATCAAAAAGCGTCAAATAGGAGGAGGAGAAATTGTATTGAATGTTTAGAGGATGAGCAAGGGGTTATGAAGACACAAGAGTGGGACATAATTGCAATCATTATGAAACATTTCATAAATCTTTTTCAAACTAGCAATCCCTCGGGTTTTGATGTGGCTACTAAGGGGCTGCGGGAGATGGTGACAGTGACTCAAAGGGAGGAACTGGAGAAGGACATAGAGGATGGGGAGGTATGGGAAGAACTTAAACAGATGCATCCTAATAAAGCTCCTGGTCCGGATGGTATGAAGGCGATGTTCTATCAAAACTATTGGGTAATTGTTGGAAAGGATGTGGCGAGCTACATCAAAGGGTGGTGGAAAGGAGAGAAAAGCATTGGGGAGGTAAATGATACTCTAGTGGTGCTCATTCCGAAGACCGAAAAGCCAAAGAACATAGGGGAATTCAGACCGATTAGTCTTTGCAATGTGGTGTACAAGATATCATCTAAAGTCCTGACGAACCGTCTAAAGCCTCTTATGAACTCTATTGTGTCTGAAAACCAAAGTGCCTTCGTACAGGGAAGAATGATAACGGATAATGCCCTCATAGAATATGAAGTGTTCTATTTTATGAAGAGAGATAAGGGAAGGAAAAAAGGTAGCCTTGCGCTGAAATTGGACATGTCCAAAGCATATGATAGAGTGGAGTGGAGATTTCTAGATGTCACCATGGAGAAGATGGGGTTTGGGCGGAAGTGGAGGTCTAAAGTCCAAGAATGCATAATGTCGGTCCAGCATGCCTTCGCCATTAATGGAGACAGGACCCAACGTTCAAAGCATGTATGGGGACTTCGCCAGGGTGACCATCTTTCCCCCTATCTTTTTATTTTGTGTGCTGAAGCTTTCTCAACCTTGATCTCTACTGCTACTCGTGATGGCCTCTTACATGGCATCAAGCCATGTAGAGGCACGCCCTGTATCTCACATCTTTTCTTTGTAGATGATAGCATCCTGTTTGCAAGAGCAACCACTGCTGAATGTCTGAAGATAGCTGAGATTATCAGCCAATATGAACATGCATCGAGACAAATGATAAATTTCTCTTAGACAGAGGTTGTTTTCAGCAAAGGGATGAAGGCGGACAAGCAGGAGGAATTGAGACAGTTACTAGGTTTGAGAGTTGTGGACAGACACGCCAGCTACCTGGGTCTCCTGACAGCCATGGGAAGGTCCAAGAAGCAGGTGTTTAGCTTCATCCGTGAAAGGATTTGGAGGAAACTCCAAGGGTGGCCAGAAAAACTATTGTCAAAGGCAGGGAGAGAAGTTCTAATCAAAGCAGTAGCCCAGGAAATACCCACATACATTATGAGTATTTTTCAGCTACCCGTGGGAACCATAGCGGAGATGCAAAGGATGGTGGATAGATTCTGGTGGGGAGTAAAAGATAAAGAAAGGAAGATGTCATGGCTAAGATGGGAGAGAATGTGCAGGCCTAAGAGGCAGGGGGTCTAGGATTCAGAGATTTCCAGACTTTTAACCAAGCCCTCCAGGCTAGGCAATTGTGGCAAATAGCAAACAACCCGGAATCCCTCGTGACTAGAGTACTCAAAGCCAGGTATTATCCAAAGTCATTCATATGGGAAGCGAGAAGGGGTTACAATCCTAGTTATTCTTGGCGGAGTCTATGGGGAGCAAAGGCACTATTAAAGGAAGGGACACAATGGAGGGTGGGTGACGGAACGGAGGTGGATATTTGGGAGGATAACTGGCTGCCGAAAGAAAATGAAACTCTTGCATGTTTCAAAAGAGAGGATGGACCAGATTACCGCACACTGAGGGAACTGATCATAGAAGACGGCACTCAATGGGAGGTTGATAAAGTCAGAGAATGCTTTCCAGATCACTATGTTAAAAGAATATGCACGATCCAACTCAGCTGGTGGAGAACTCAGGATAGCCTAATGTGGTGGCCTTCAAAGGATGGAGAGTTTTCGGTACGGTCAGTGTACTGGTTGGGATTACTTGGGAAAGAGGAAGTGAGGAGTTTTGTGCAGTGACAAGGTGATGATCTATGGAAAAGAATTTGGCATGCGGGATGGAGTCTAAAAACAACCCATTTTATGTGGAGGGCATGCACGGGATGTTTAGCAACAAGGGGGTGCCTATATGATCGACACTGCTTAGAGGATGGTACTTGCATGTTGTGTGGTGCCGAGAAGGAGACAATACCTCACATGCTATTTCGTTGCCCCCAACGTTGTGGAAGTTTGGGAGCAGACACCACAGGGAGTGCAATCTTGGGTGGATGAAGTTAGGGACGAGGAAATCACCTCGACAGTGGGGGCTGCACTGGATAGGAGCTCTATGAAAGAAAAGGAATACTTAGTGGCTGGAATGTGGACGGCATGGAGATATAGATGAATAAGGACGTTCCAAAACAGTGACATCAAGAGTGGATACATGTTGAGGGGTGCATTGTCAATGTTATGAAGGGGAGGGCAACGTCAAAGTGAGAAGGGGGGAGAGGAAGGACACAGACTAACAGGGCAGCATCAATGTGCATGGGCAGGCATCACACCACAAGGAGAGGGGTTGGGGCGGGAGGCAATGCATGGATGAGATGGTGGTGTCGAGGCGGGGAGTGGGAATGAAATGGATGCCAACGTAGCATTGCGTGACAACAACAACGACGCTATGTTGCAGGATGGAGGCAACATCGTGAGGAGGGGGAATGAAGAGGGCGCCAACACAACGTTGCGTGATAGCAGCAACGGTTTTGTGTTGTGGGATGGAGGCAACGTCGCCGTGGAGTGTGATGGGAGGGATGTCAGCACCCAACAGGGAAGTGAGGGGGGAGGCGTTGCAGGGAGAGCTGGCGGGGGGCATTGTGGATGGAGGAAGCCATTGCAAGGCAGGTTGAAGATCAACGTCGATGGGTCTATCGGGGAGGATGGGGGGGTAGAATTGGTTTGGCTGCTAGGGATGATGCGGGTAGATTGGTGGGGGCTGCGGGGGAGAAGGTTAGCACAGGGACGGGCGTCGCTATATTGGAGTTGTTAGCGGTAAGAGCAGCGTTGCAGTGGGAAAAAGAGAAAGGATACGATGACATTGAAGTTGAGACGGATTCCTTGGAGGCCATCCATGCATGCACAAGCAAGAAGGCATGTCGAGACTATGTTGGAGCTATTGCTGAAGACGTCAAAGAGTTGACTAATCAGTTTTCTTTCTGTAGTTTACATTATGTTAATCGTAGATGTAATAGAGTAGCCCACGAGGTGGCCAACTTGGCTCGTCGGGGTCATGTAGCTAGGTTTTCCTTGTCGATTCCTTTCCCTTTGAACTTGTAGTCTCTTGTAAACCTTGATTTGATTAGTTAGTAATAGTAACGGGGAGCCTCAATCATAGGGTTTCTCGTCCCTCTTTAAAAAAAAAGGTATCTTTTAGTTGGAATTGATGGATTTGGTGGAATATACCAACCACCAATGGATGACTGTGGCCTATTTAGGGTGTGGACTGGGTTTTGGTCACATGAATCTTTATAAAAGGGCATATGTCGACCAAGTTGGGTCACTTCAACCATTGTGGATGGTCAAAGCAGCCCAAATTTTGGTCAATGTTCCTCTTTTAGGGTCAATGTAGACTGCTTGGGGTATTGTGGTGCATTTTTGGTATATGTGGGTTAGGCAATGTCAAAGAAGATGCTATAATTGCTGGAAAATGTCTATTCTATATTTTTTATTGTTTCCTCACATCCCTACATATATAAATACATCACCTTTGAACCCAGGACCTATGTTATATTGTTTTTGTGGTTGAGATGGCGTTCTTCAGGTGGAGGGGGTGATTTTGGTGGAAAAGGTTTTGTATGTTGGTGAGTTAGAAATATTTTGAAAGATCCCACCTTGGGACCATCTTCCTAACCTAGTAGAGATTGAACAATTTAATTTTGTTCTCTCTTTTGCTATTTTCTCTCTACTCTAACTTCATAAATGAATCTCTCCATAAACCTAGTAGAAATCTTGCTTTTCGACCTAAAATATTTCATTTTCTTCCTCTTTGTCCTGGTTAGAGTTATTGCTTACTAAGTTTACTATATAATGGTCTTTAATTACAAAGAAAAACTGTAGAAAAAAAACATATTTTTTGTTATCGTTACGTATAAAATATATATGGTTAACGCCAGTGTAGCTAATTGTTTAGGTAATTTGTTTTTATATTTTTGGTTAAATAATCATTTAGGTATAAGTTTTTATGCATTAGAAAATGTAGCTATATATTTTGTACACATAAAATGTATTTGTTAATGTAGCTAAATATATGACTAAAAATTGCATATCTAATTATTAATTTTTGGGAAAATGACATCTACTACAACTGTATAAGTAGTTAGTGTGTATGGATTATTGATATGTACTTAAATTATATTTTTAGTTTATGTATAAGGAAAATCATCATTTACTACACTTACATATATAGTTAATTATGTATCTAGTGAATAACTTTCCAAAAATCAAGTAGTATAAAATTTTATGAGTAGTGTCAATGATCATACGTTCATTTAGTTTTAAATAGTGAATACATAGGGAGGGAAATATACTCTTTTACCTATTACATATGTATGAAAATGATATACCTAATGACCGTCTAAGAAGAAATTTTCATCATTGTCCATCTACACATTATAAAAATAATTTACATATAGCACTTGATAGTCCCAAAAATACAATTAAAAGACTATTAGTGCATGAAACTAGATTATAATTTAGTTAAAATCTTGGTTGTGGGTCTGGTCAACATTGTCCATGTATGTGACATTGAGGACTTGCACGCTACTCAAGTCCTATAGATTCTTCTTCTCTCTATTCATGAGGGAATAGATGAAAACATTATCATTGGACCTCTAGATAATATATGCCTTGAGGGATTGTGTGAAACATTTGAAGGTAGTGAAAAAATAAGTTTTATTGTTTTCCTTTCTCATCTTTGATCAGTGGGTCAAACATATTGTTTAAAGACTCAATCAAGTAGAATACAAGGAATTTGGTAAGATCCCTATGGACAAAGAACTCAACAACTAAATCTAGTGGGCACCAAAGAGGTCTTATGGGTTCAGGTTCAGAGTAGGCTAGAGGGAACTGGGCTCAAAGGTATAGCATATTTATAGAGATTCTTGTTGTACTACTAAATAATAAACAGAAAGTAGAACTTAATCAGTGGTATAAATGGGTATTAATGAATGAAAAATAGAAAATAAAAGCTTAAACAAAGAACATGTATGTCATCAATATCATGTATCGCATTAGTTATATAGTCATTAGGATCATACCCCTTTGGTTTCATATAGGGGTCACCTTGCACATGGTACATAGCTTCATCCCACTTGCCAATCAACATGGTCACACTTTATACCATTCTACTAGCAGTGATAGACCCATATACATGTCATTTTTTAATGAATACACTAAATCTGGAGTGGAAATTCTTAGAACCACTCCAAGATATAGTATATTCCAGATGAGTATCGTGATAAAGTAAGATACATTCAAATTCCAAATCTATACATCAATAAACATATTGATGATATTTTTGATGTACTCTAAAATTAAATGTGCTTGGTGAGGATTCTAACTGATAACATACTGCTTGTTGAACTATAGGATTAATTCTAACTTTCTTTTATTCGCCTGGATAGTTATCACAATATATCTTACTATTGATAATGCTATAAATGGATACGGTAACTTGACTTCACTTAAATGTCCCTTCATCCTCAATTCAAGTTTGAGGGGACCTGTAGGACCCATATGGATAGATCTTACCCAAAATATTCCCTTGAGGTTAGATCCCCACCACCCCTCATAAAAATGCTTCCAACCTCTAATGACACAATATTAAGCAATAAACCTGAGGTGACAATTAAACTACAAACAAATTACATGATTAGGGTTGACAACAATCTGAATATAGTAATTTTCATGACTATAAAAAAAATGAACCATGGTCATTTGTTGGCATTGATTCTATTACATACCAAAAGATGCACCTTATAGTAATATAGGCACAATGATAAGAATCAACTATCTCTTCATTATGCAATAGGTACAACAACCTATCCATCCACAACACTAATCACAAAGAAAGAGGGTGAAAGAAAGGGGGTGCATATTGTCAATCTCTCCTAAAACAACATTTTCCATGATATCAATTGACTAGCTATTTTTACTCTAGCATCCAAGTGTCTTGCGCACCATGAATCGGTTGTTGTAGTACCACTTTTAGTTACTTTAACACCAAGACTTAGCTAATTCAAAGCTATAGGATAGCATGCATTTCTCTTTCAAGAATGTTAACCACGAATAATAGAGTGAGGATCTTGTAGAAGTGGGTATTTGATGATGCCTTAAAGAAAACAAACACAGAAAATTTCGGTTATACTGACAAGACAATAATTATTGTAGCACATAGATATGTTATGACATATATGAAAATTATTTCATTATCAAAAATTATTCGTGCTTAATCTGAAATCCAAACATCATTCTTTCTAAGATGAAAAATGAAACATCTTTGAAATGAAAATGCTATGCAAAAATTGACTGATCGGAAAATAATGTGATTCTAAGAAGTTTGTGAAAGGCCATGGTTTATTGATCAAATAAGGAATATCCAACATACCAATTGGACTAATGTTGATTGAGACGAGGAATAATTTTGACTGAAAAAAGAAACTGTGATGAGTATTAGACTGACTTCAGGTTTGGGGTTGGGGTTTCAAGGTCAAGATTTCTTGATAGAAGTGAGTCGAACTATAGCTTGCGGAGTATTGGTCCTTCATGGGAATGAGAGCCAATAATGGTTTACGATTTGGGTTGGAGAACCCCTAAAGAAAGTATACTCATGGACTTATTTCTCCCAAATGAGAGAAACATAAAAATGGTTAGAACAATGTCTTTTTAAGCATGTCATTGTACATTTAGTACATTAAATTATATTAAAACCATTCATTTTTATACTCTACTAAGGAGCTAGAAAGAGTTGATATGTCTATAATACTTGTCTTGCGATTACTAAAGACTTATCTTTTCATAAATGTATAGTTCATATTCACCATTCTCAATATATCTTAAATCTTGTCAACATCTAGAGTGAGTTGGAGGTAACCTCTCTATAAGAGTAGGGGAAGTCTCTTAAATACAATAGCATAGAATGTGACATTGTAATGTGTCTACAAATTGACTCATATCCATTTGATTTCATATCTATGTCACCTTGAACATATTACATAGCTTCATCCCACTTGCCAATCAGCATGGCCACCCTTTATTTATTTCTATTATCAATGATAAGCCTTGTTACCTAATATTTTGGAATGAATATGCTACTATCAACTGGACATTCATGTCACACTTCATGATTTAGAGTATTCTAGTGGAATACAATCAATAAAAATAAGATTCTTGAAAATTAGATAAAAAAAGATACAAGAACACTAACATTTCAAAGATGCATTTTCATAGTCAATTATTGACAATTCCAACATGCCAATTGGTCTTATAACATAAGATGCTTCTAGATATCCATATAAAGTGGCATATTAAAAGAAAATCAACTATGAAGGAAAGCATGATGATATTATAATTATTCGACTTTAGTGATTGGTACTTGTATAACCAAAATTAGTGGATTGGTGATGCAATTTGTTGCTTATCTCCCTTCTATTTCCTTGTAATCTTTATGAAAATTTGGATGCAAATAAATGAATAGGATGTACTCAAGTCAGGGATATAAGAACGATCCTAATAAAAAATCTTATGATAGAAAGTATAAGTTACAAAGCATGCATACATATCCAAGATACATAATGTTCATCCTTACAATGGATAGAACATTTGATTTCAGTATAGACATGCTAGACACTATATAAAACCTTAGTACATCCACTAATTTTTGAGTTAAGTATTACCTAAACCAACACAAGCATTCCATCATTTCTAAAAAGCTCTTGGAATAAGGAATTTTGCAAATTGTAAACAATCAAAAAATCCTAAATAATACATAATGCACAAAACTAGTTCCTAAAACATGTATACATAGTGTAGTGTACTCTAACAATCTTTTTATTATATATAAGTCTTGTAATGACTACTTGTAGCATAAAGAGAGAATTAACTACATAGAAGCTTCACAATGCTGAAAATGCAATTGGTGATTCTTATTGGAGAACATTAATCCATGCTACAAAATTATAATTGATGGTTCTTTTACATTGTTATCTTATTATAGATATTTCATCATTCAATTATCCATGGACCAAGTTAGTATCTTGATACAAACACCAACATGTATTGACAAACCAGTAGGAAAGTGCCTAAATCCAATAAACATGGCACCTCATAGAGTATAGTAGGAGATAAATTTACTCCATCTAGTAGAAACATGATCTTTAGACATCCTTTGTTAGAACAAGTCACTGTAATCATCTTTTATGTCTTGTTTCCCCCCACTAACATCCCATACATCTTGATTCCAACCCACACATATTCTTCATAGGTCAATTGCATGACGGTTTGACGTGCTCCTCCAACCTTTTCAAAATATGATCTCAATAATATTGATACAAGATCTCTTTAATTTTGTTCCTATGATTTTAGAAAAGTCATTCCCCTTATTTGTATCCAATCCATCACATCCCTTCTCTTTGAAGGCATGCAAATCCCTTTAACATAGCATATTAGTACTGCCATGGATCAGTTCTTTTGAATTTGGTTTGCCTACTCGGCTCTTACTTGTTACATCCCATCTATGTTCTTTTATCCTTCTCCCTTGTATCAATTCCTCTTCCTCATTTATTTGAATTGGATAAAGCATAAAATTGTTGGTATTCAAAATTTCCAAGAAGCGTTCTCTTCCTCATTGAACTTTTATTATTTTGTGCATCCTAACTGTTACCATTGTCTTACTATTGCACATCACTATCTTCAAGCTTGATAGGATTAGTATTGAAGCTTTTATATTTAATCTTTATTGACTTGACGGACATGTTATCTTATTCTAAACCTTGCAAGGATTTTGGAATACATCATCCCCCATAGATGTAATATCCTCAAATTGGTGAATTTGAATTATATGAATATAAGGCTTGAATTGATAAGTATTTCCTTGATTGTATTTTTGATGGAATAATAAAGTTATCTTTTTTGGCACGCGTGCAATCCATGGCCCAAGCAGAGGTCCATGAGACTATTTAATTTGAAAATAGGTCCTTGTGGAACAAGTTTAAGAAATAAGATATTTCATGCATAGATAAATAAAAATGGCCTTGCGAATTGTTGGACAACTAAAACATGAGATAATGGGCAAGTTCCCAATGGATTCTAAAATAATGTGTAATTTAGATAATTCGTGGAGTAATTATCTAACCATGAAGAGCAACACAAGTTTTGAGGCATCAAATAATAATTTCTCAGTATGACTTTTGGATTCTTAAAGATAATAAGGAAATTAGAATGATTCTAGAATTTGAGAGAAAAATAATTTTCCATGTGGTGGGTAATTAATTTAACGATATACTAAAAGAGCAAGTTTCAACTATAAATCATATTCAATCCCAAAGCTTAGAAAAAGGGTTAATGAGAGCCTTCATGTGAATGAGAGCCAATTGATAAAGGATGAAGTTCTGGCCCCACAGATGGTGTGGTTATTACGAGCCACTCTAAGGTGTCTAATTGGTCCAGATGGTTTTATCTTGAAATAATTGTAGTAATTAATTGGTAATTCTGATTGAGACAAAAATTATATATGAAAATTTATTAGGAGGACATGTATAATACAAATAAAATACTTGGAAACTCTAACTATGCTTTTGGTCTAATTTGTATACATGACTAAAAAGGAATTAATACAAGAAAATCCTAAATCTGAGTATTAAGATGTCGGATATATGGAAAATGGTTATTTTATCTTTTAATCTATTTTTGTTGAACATAGTGGGAATCTAAAATGATCTTGATAATAATGGTGATTAATTAGGGGTTCTAAAGTGAATAACCATATATATGATGAATTAGGGTTTTGAAAGCAAATATCATAACTTGCCATGTTATTAATACACGTAATCTGATGTAGGGGTTCATAATCCAAGTATATGATAGAAATGATAATTAGGGTTTCACCTAATGTTTAACATGTGTTGGAATTAGTGTTTTTACCTGACACAACCATAAACATTTGATTAAGACCCGAGTAGGGTTTAATGCGAATAATGCGATGGTGAAACTTTAGTATATACATATATGCATATTAAATGTTGATTGCTTGGATCCATATTTGCTTGCTTTATTGTATGATATGCTTAAAGTACTTGAAGTATATATGTAATGACCACATTTGTACTTGGTAAACTATTGTTTACCTAAATTATTACATGCTTGGTTAGATTGAACATCGTCTACACTTCATTAATGATAGTAGCTTAATTGTGATGTTTCAAACATAAGAAGAACCTCTAATTATGATTTTAGTTTGAATAATCAGGGTTTGAGAAATATAAACCCTAATCAGAAAAAATTAGGGTTTTGATAGTACATGAATATGGAATTTGATCAGGATAACAGTGTGGTAAATGATTTTTCAAATTTTCTACGATTTTTTTATTTAATTTAATTTTGGATATGATATGGATAACTCAATCATGCATATTGGAGAAAAAATTCATAATATTTGGGTGTTCTTTTAATGTGGTTCTCGGTCAAACTATACTTTGACCGAAATGCTGACAAAGTGTTGTTCAATAGTGTAGTTTTTTATTTATTTATTGGTAACTCCTAATGATCTAAATTTTATATTGGTTATATGAAATTACATTTTAAATAACATGCTAAATTTTCATAATTTTTGGAGCATGTTTGTCCTCTAAAATAAATGAATTACAGAAACACTTTTATAACAAAAGAATCTGTTGAAATAAGAAAAAGTATAGTGAGGGGTTAATGTGTAAATTAGCCAAGCACCTAAATTTATCTATATGAGAAATATATCACCCAATAAGCTCTCATATTTCTTAATCCATTTCAGAGAAATGAAATCCTAGAGAGAGAGGGAGAGTTAGGGTTTGAAAGAAGAAAGTGGTGGAATTGCTGATCTAGGGTTTCTCTATCTGAGATATGATGAAATCAAGTAAGTTTAACTTATTTGCATAGGCTTTTATGGTTAATATTATCTCACATATCAATATTATGTCCCTCTTCTGATTAGATTTGAAATAGTATCAAATATTTTCCTTTTCTCACTCTTTCTTCATAATTCCCCATTTCTAGGGTTTCTGGGTTGAAAGGAAGAGGAATCTGGTGATTTTCTAGGGTTTTGATATGAATTTGAGATTTTCAGAGATGAGCTGCATTTTTAAGGTGTTTGCACACCTTAGGGTGAGTGGGTACTTCATTTAAATAGTATATTGCACGAAAATGAGCTAAACGATCAATAATCGTTACTTATTTTGTATGTGACTATAAACCCTAAACTACCCTTTTGACGTAGCTTTTGCAAGATGATATGAAATAGATTACTTCTCTATTTTGATGTATTCTAGTTGATAAATAATACTAGAAATTTATACAAATTATCTAAATGAGAATTCCTAAAGTAATTGCAGAGTCTATATGAAAATAGCGAAATCTAGGGTTTTCGGCTATGACTAAAGTTGTTGTATAATTGAATAAAGAGGTTTGTCTAGTTGAATATCCTTGGTCACAAATGATTGTTTTATCTAAATTATTAGTACATATTTGTCATATAAGATCTTCTATTTCATTTGATTATTTCAATGTTTGCTTGATATATCAGTAAAGAGGGAGAAACCCTAATTGAATGGAAGGATGGAAGCTTATGAATAGATTCATGAATTCAACTGATGTGATTCTTTATTCTTATAAATTCATTTATTTAAGGTTATTCTTGATGAATGATATTTTAATGAATAGCTTGGAAATCGTAGTTAAATTCATACCAGGGTTTCATATGCATGGCTGATTGAAATGAGTTATGTATAAATTTGAGTTTCTAGCTGAAAATCATTTTACGTGCATACACATTTTGATTTGTGATGAAAAAATCTCTAGATGAGTTAATTCACATGAAATGCATGTTGTTATGGTAATTTAAGAAAATAGAAAAGGCATTTCCCTAGATACGGATTTCATTTATGTCGTGCATGAATACGAGAAATGTTGAATGTAAATGTTTATATCATTAGACATGATATATGTTTGAACATATGAGAATTCTTCTATGTGCATGAGAAATGAGAAATCCTAATATAAGGATAACCAATATGTTATGCATTGAACTAAGTATTATTAGTGAATTCAGTCTAATATCTCAAGTAGTCAGTAAAACTACAATAGTAATAGTAGATGCCCTGAACACCGTAGAACCCTCCCTGGAGGTCTGTACCGAGATGGGTGAAATAGGCTATGGACTATAAGATATAGGAAGAAGTAGCCCAGAACTGAGTATCTAACATAAATTGATTGGATATTAGTGGTACTTCAGTAGAGTAGCATAGTACCCAACAATAACCAGAGATCTTGGTGGTACTATTTAGTAGTAGGGGTATCCAATAATAACTGGAGATCTAGTGGTACCCACCAGTTGAAGTATACAACCCTTGTGGACCTACTTCTTTTGGAAGTTACTCCATTTTGCATGTCATCCCTAGTGGAACTGCATTACTTAGAGTTGAGGCTTTTTAGCCTAGAGGCACCCCTCCTGAGTACCCAGGACATGGGGCCAAAGTTTACAGATGTTGTTTAGTCGTCGTTAGGCCAGACGTGGCAACCTTGTTGCAAACTGAGGTAGTTAGTAGTAGTCTTAAGGTCTCGCGTTTACCTTAAGACTTGTACGGTAAGTCACACAGTAGTGACTTTTTCTTGGATAGTACAATCCAAGTGAGTTTAGGGGCAAAGTAAAAAGAAAAGGTAATTGAGTTCAATTGAGTTCAGATAAAGAGTATAGTAGTTAGATCAGTTAGTTATGTTTAGTTGGTCAACATAGTAGTAGTCAGTTCAGTAGTCAGGTCAAGTCAAAGTTAATGAAAGATTACAAAGAGAATAATGCGAAAAATGTTTAGATATTTGTATATTACTACTAATGCATAATAAGATGAATGAGAGGTTAACCAAGTGTGTGAAGTTATTCAATTATTCTTTGTATGTTTCTAGATTATTAGTTTTCTTTATGATCAATAAAGCATGTTCATATATTGATTCACTCTTTTAGATGTCTAGAGTATTCTTCCACATTTATGTTTGTGAATGATTAGTCTCTTTAAAGCTTATTGTTGTTATAATTGATATCAATTTCAAAACATTATATCTATAAGTATATCATTGCTTTAAACTATTTCTTTGAAGTACTCATTCACTGAGCGAGTAGGCTCACCCCTCCACTCACACTTTTTAGGGATAACTCGTGGACAAAAGATGTCATTGCATCAACATAGATCTACCATAAGAGTTAAGTATGAGATTAGTTAAGTTCAGTCAGTCCCTGTCACTCAAGGTCCTTGTATAGAGTTGAGAGATAATTTTGAATGATGATTTGTATCTTTGTTTTCTTAATGATAGAGTATATATCTGGTTATCATGTTGTATGTACATAGAAGTGTGAGAAACAAAATGAATGTCTGGATGTGTATCATTAATGTTGAGATCATATTTGAGTAATCAAGGTTTAATTCCTTTGTAAAAAAATTGTTTATGTTATTGAATGCAAGAAAATAAAGAGTTTGAAATAAAGGAAAAAAATTTTGGGAGTGAACTTTGTATTAAGTATAATCCTCAAACTTATGCCCTAATCTCATGATTAGTGGTAATCATGGGATGTGGGTGTATCAACTTGGTATCAGAGCTTAGGCTGAGTTGTCAGGGACCATTAGGATAGAAAGTCAGAGTTATTAGTGTGGCACTTAGGAGGTGATGCATCTATACCTATGGGAGGTCTAAGTGTTTGGATACCCTGGCCCGATATCTGATTACTTAGGTTGACCAGTATCAAGCTACTATGTCTATTCTTCACTGGATGCCCAGCCCAGGTATGCAGAGGAAGGATGGGCTTGAGAGAAACCCTAATAATATTAGGTTTAAAAGACCAGAAAGAAATGATTGAATTGAGCATAAGAATAGAATGTGATACAACTCTTGTTTTATATTGATTCTTTGATTGGAGATTAATTGAAATTATCTTATATATATGAATTCATATTATCAGTTAGTAGAATATATATGGTTCTTTTAGAATGTTGTGTATCATGAAGTCAAATCAGTTATTCTTTGTATCAAGTAGACCATAAGTTATAATTATATGAGTCAACCCTAATTGGGTATTGTTTCCAAATATTAGAGATATATAGAAGTCAGTTAATCATGAGTAGATATTGGCTTTAGGACTGCAGGTTCAGCCTGGTCCGACTGGTAGGGTGCGCTACTGAGATCTGATGACTCCTATTAACAATATAATAAGAGTAGACTCTGGATAAATCAAACCCACATCATAGTGAGAATGTACATACACTAAGATGTTGAAATATAAGGGAAAGATTAGAATAGTTAATAATCAAATGGAAAGTATATCTGAGATCCAACTTTGGGGCCTCAGATAAGAAACCCTAAGTTGGGAATGAAGGAAGAGAGATATAGATACAAGACATACATTAGTATGTAACATACAAAATGAAGAAGAAAAGATGGATAAATAGAACTGAACTATATAATTAATTATGGCACTTTATCCAATCTGAAATCAAAGAAAGATAAGAGAAAACAACATGGAAAGCCAAGATAGAAAGAATCAATCAGAATGAATGGATCATATAATCGAGTAAAATGTACTTATGTACTCTACAACAAATGGAAAATAGGAGAAAAAAGTTAAGAATGCAATAAGTACATAGAAGTGAAGTTTAGAAAAATGAAAGTGAATAGAACTAGATAAACATGTAAATTATAAGACTAGGACAACAAACTAAGATGAAACAAAAAAGAAAGAAAGTGATGTAAATGATGAGTTTGATTTAGAAAGAAGGGTTACATGATATGACGAGGAGCATGGAATGTGTACTTTTATCATAAAGTTTAAAGTATTCATCCTTACTAGCTTTTGATTCAATGTTTCTATTTCATAGAAACCTAGTTGACATCAAATGTGTTCAATAGGTTTGTATTGATGAAATGGAACTAGATCTTAAAAGAAGAACAAAGGCGCGACTAAATAAATGAACAACTCATATAAAGGTAAATTGTATTCAGAACATAAAAGCTTGATTGAAAAGGAAGCTATGGTTGACCCCTGCATGAGACATTTGAATCAAAATGAAGGACATATAATGTATTACGCATAAGATGAATATAGTAGGGAGGATGTTGAATTAGAATTTTAACTAGATAAAAGTAAAAGGATGATAAGAAAGTTTATATGGAATGGAATATGGAATCATACACAAGAGTGAGAACCATGATCATAATAGATAAGTAAAAGTAAATAATGGCATAGGGAAGAGTAGCAAATAGGTAGCCAATGATAGAAAATAAAGAAGGGAATGAAACATGAGGGAGTAATATAGATGATAAAAGAGAGAGATTGTGAGATGTGAGGAAATGTGTAATAGTCTAGTCTACTTGATGATTACTAATATGAGAATCTTGTTAAGTGAATACTCAAAGATTATAATTCTATGTCTCAAAATTAGATTCTCTTCTTTATCCGCCTTAACATGGGATGGTGATAAGGAAATAAATCATAAACGATACACAACCATCATGAGAGACACATCTACTGAATATACTAATGCCATATAATATGATGATGAAACCCTAGCAGGGTATATCAAGAAAATAATTTGTGAGAACCCATTACACTAAATGAGATTACTCAAAACATAAATCACAATCGATCACTAATTAATCACATACCCAAATATATGGGTAAATTAAAAATGATTTCAACATCATCACCAGCTCAGCAACATTTGTGTAAGAGCCTAACATCTTTCTTATATCTATACTATGCCAATAATTTGATAAAAATTGTTCTATCGCCTTAGCCATAACATATATACATAGGAGAACAATATTTGTATATGCCACACAACAAACATTAACATGCTAACAAAATTTGGATTTGTTTGAAACACCATATACAAACTTTTACTGCCCAGACCTGAGAGTATAGGGATGACTCTAGGACACACTAGACATTTAATCAACTTTCTCAAAGAATCATTACTATAACTCCTCTTTTCGGCCACATGTTTCTTTTCATCACTTTCTATTACCTAAAAAAATGTGGTGAACCACAAGGGTGAGACCCATGTACCAGCAACATATATAACCTCCAACAATGCTTATTGATTACAACATTTTAAATAGTAGATAAATGAGTAGTTCGAGTATATAATAATCAATTGAATAGATTGAACAGTTCAAGTATGCTAAATAGATTAAGAAATTAATCTTAGAAACAAGTATGATCATCAATGCATATATAGATAATAAATAAATCCATTTATTTGGATAGATATCTACTCAAATATCATCAAATTGCATCTAATAACAATCATTATCATTAATCTATCTATCATCATATTCCTTGCTAACAACACAAGCAATCTAGTAGCATAAGCATCACTGGCATCATGAATATGCCTGGTAATATAACATGGCTATAAATATTGGCATCTCAAATAAAGGGGACAAATCTATATCATATGTAGAACTAACATCATAGAACAATTAACTGCATAGTCATGATTAGTAGTTTAAGCATCTATAATTACATAGGCATGGATAACAATATTAAACATAGCTAGCAGCATCATCTTAACCATCAGTGTTCATATATTTGACAACATAAGCATGTTTACAACATGAGAATTACTACAACATAAGCATATCTATTATCTCTTATTATACTAAACATGATCGCAATGAAAAGAAAACAAACAAGGGTTATCATCCAATATGAAGCGGTGTATAACCCTAAACAGATATGCTACATGGTTGTCTTACATGTTTTATTATGCCCTGGGGAATTTCAATCGTACCATTCAAAGTCCAACCAACCCCTGTGAAGGGCTATTCGGTTCCGTATAAGATCTAGGAGTGTCAACATCCTAAGATCTCTTCCCCTCAGTCATTACGAGTAAAAAGGCAGTGAGATATCATTCAAAGTTGCCACCACAACAACATATAGTCAAGTTGCCAACCACTAGTCCGCCCTTAGTATAGATCATGACACTAGAAACTAGGGTATACAAACCCAATCACTGAGGTACAACTGTATTTGTCCTCTAATCACATCATGTTATAATCACTGAGACACGGCCGCAACCATTCTCAATCACATCAGATGTAAGAGGCATGACCATAACCAACCTCCACAATCTGCATTGTAGATGACAAGGATATATCCTCAACCTACCACCCCCACATACTCAACAATATGCGCTCTGAGTTTCCCTTAGGAATACTCGTTTCACCATCCAACAAGTTCTAACATTGAAGATGGTTCTACGACACATGGCACTACATGATTAGAGTTGCACTTGATTAGTTATGCCAATTGGGTGAATCAAGGTTGCATCAAACAAGTGGACATACAAACCCTAATTCATTTCTAGCAAGCATATAAATATCACAACTTTGAAAAGATATATAACATGTGAAACATAATTTCTCATCTCATCATCACATGGTACTATTCACTTACCATTCATGAGACCACACTAGTCATCATACTATCACAAGATATAAATCCTTTTCACAATATCACATGATATCAACCCTTTTCAACATAAGAGGATTACGCCTCATTCAGGGTTCAACCATGCCCAAATCTCATTAAGACCATCATACTATCACAGGATAATAATTCTTTTCACAATATCAGAGGGTATCAACCCTTATCAACACAAGAGGATTACACCTCATTCAGGGATCCACCATGCCCAAAGGTCATTAAGACCATCATATTATTCCCTGCAAGATCATCATTATCTTTGCATGCCTTATAACAAGGCTCAACAACATCACTTACATATAATACACTGGATCAACACAATATTGCATTAATGGGCTGGGAGATATTCATAAACAATCATAGCAGGGTTATATTAATGTTAAGAACATTCCTTTATTACATCAACATGCAAGGAATCTAGATATGATTAACCCTCATCATATTCATAATGCACAAGTTTAATGTAAGAAAGTATCAACCATGCAACTATGATAAACACCAATTATCATATTAAGGTTATGATCATATTAAGGAGGTTATTCCACCATCATTCCATCATATAAGAATGTTAAACATGAATACTCATCTTTATCTATTTTCATTAGAGTTAGGTTCAACATGATAAATTATATCAATGTTACTAATCAGCACTTATACCCAAACCCTAACTCATGACATCCCCATTGGATCATGGATGCATAAGGTGAAGCATCACCATCACATTCCATACTATTCTCATGTATGAACCCACACATAAATCAAGGTGAAACCATCAAGTTATAGCATACTAGGGTTTCAACAACAATAAGAGAGTACCCCGTTATTGCATTAGTCATTCAAGGACTATTCATACCCAATTACCATCATTTAGTTATAATAAAAGCTAGGTATAACAAGCTATACCTCATTAGGGTTACATATCCACACAATATGGTTATCATCCCTTCTATTCATATGAGTGAATAGGTAAGACTACCTTGTTAAGGGTAACCCTCCATTTGTTCCATCATCATTCAACCCATATCACCATACCATAATGTCACACAGAACCATTGGATATTTAAAAGGTAAGACCATTCATTGTTTACATAAGTAAACACCTTGGATAAACCACCTATGAAGTCCTTGATTTGTTTGATAGAAAGAGTCACCATTTAACCCTATACATCCCTTGATTAGCAACACAAAAAGTTCCATTGAGAGTACAGTAAAACCCACAATCGGATGTTCATTTAAAACAAGCCATCCATTGTCAACAAGTAAGCTCCTTAAGTTGATCATATAAAGGAAACCATCTAAATCACATTATTAGGACCAAAATATTATATTAGCCATCATTCCACTTTATTGGAGGAATAAACATTAGATCTTGATCATTGGATCAAGTTCATATGTTAAAACCATCAATTACAGTATAGGTTCGACCATTGCATCAAGTGACCCAAGAAACCATTGGTCTAAGGCTTAATTGATGCTACAACTACAATGCTTAACTAACCATAGGTTGTAGAGACCTGATCCATCATCATTAGTGACCATTAATTCACCATAGGTTGTTATATCAACACTATATTCATTAATCAACATCAAATATTAAGCTAATGTCATCATTGATTGATAACATCAGTAGAGTACTTAATGGTTGATCATTAAACTTCTAATTGATCCAAAACCTGAACTAAGGGTGTTACTACGATTTTTGGGTTCATTTGGTGAGAAATGTAATTTCTCATATTTGAACAAATAATGATATAATTTGTTTTGAATAAATGGATTTCACTTACAATAGCCTTGATGATTGTTTTGTGGGCTTTATTGGCTATTGGGCCCAATAACAAGGAAAAGACAAAAGGAACTCCATTATTAATAAGAAATGGAGAAAAGAAAAATGTAGAAACCTCTAGAAGGAAAAAGAATATAATCAAAAGTTGGATTTCGTGCCTCTTGGGTTCCTTGGGTTCCAAGGAGTCCAAATTTGCAAAGATAATGCAACAAGAAAGGAAAATATCAATTAAATATTTCTTTATTAAGAAAGAAATTGAAAACAATGATAAAATGTGGAAAATAAGTGGAAAGAGGTAAAATTGAGTTATCCTTGGTGGATTTTTGTATCCAAAGGATTCCTAATGTTAAAAGGAATGACAATGAGGAAAATATAAAGAAAGATAAAGAGAAATCCTCAAAAAGAGATATTTTAATAAGAAATAAACATGATAATGAGAAATAATGAATATAGATGCATATAGTAGGATAATAAGTATCCTTAAAAAGGAATTTCAAAATATTATAGTTTCTTGGGGTCCAAGGAGCCCCAATGGAAAAAAATAAAGAGAAAATACCAATGATAGAAAATAAAAGGATAATATGATGCATAATTAATGGATTTTGTGGTATTGTTAAAGAGGTGGTATTTTCTATTAAAAGAAAATATAATTTCGTGATCAATGAATAAAAGGAAAGTGCAAAGAGAATGAAAGAGATAATTTCTGTATTTCTAAGTATCCATGAAATAAGGAATATTAAGAAGATAAATAGGAGAGAGAAGATTACTTCTCCTTGAAGGAATATGACTCCTATTGGGAGAGAGAGAGCCTTATTAATATGTGGTTAGCCAACCTAGGGCTTCGTTGCCCACCCCTATATAAAGGGTAGAGCCCCTGGTTCAAAGGGAAGAGAGATCCCGCGTAGCCCTCTCTATTCTCCTTCTTCTTGCTTGGTTTTGTCTTTAAACGCTAACCACAAGGAGCAGCGTTAGTATGAAGCTATAAGGGGACCAGAGAGGTTGCGATGGAAGCACAATACCCCACGTTGTTGAAGGGAAGGTTAGCCATCGTCCTCAGGCCCTAGCCGAGGTGCAGCAGTAGCCGCACGAATGCAAAAGCAAACGCACATCGTAGTCTTGAGGAGCATGAAGACATCCATGCTGGTTGTGACCAGGTGGCGCCCCAGGTGCGCAAGGGGGTGGTAGACCTAGGGAGACAGCTGGCGTTGAGTTTCGAGCCTTGGAGGTGGGAGGAGACCCCCCCCCCTGAGCAGCTACGGTCGGCACAACTAGGGCTGCGTGAGGAGGAAGATGACCCATTGGTCGTTGGACGGGTTTGCCCCTCCGCAGGATGAAGGAGTATCCACTTAACCAAGGGCAGTTCTGACTTTTCGTTATGTTTTCTAATGCAAGCAACGTTGCATGAAAGAGGCGACGTGGCATCTTCTGATTGGTCTAAAAAGGTAATCCTTGCAAAATTCATATCGAAGTAATGGTAGCTCATATTGGTACATATAATATATGTATTTTGCTCATAAAAATGAGAGGAATTCATTAAAAATGGTTTTAGAGGCAAATTCCTCTTGAAATTCGAAAAGTAATGGAAGTTATCAATTTTAATGCTTTAATGATTAAGAAACCCTATTTTGAGATGATTAATGTATTTAGTAGGGTTTAATGGATGATTAATGTTGATATTAACCTATTAATTATAAAAATTTACATTAAGAACAAAAAGCATGAACTTTGCACGTAATTGGTTAATTTAGAGTTTCATGTGCATAAATATGTTTAATGGGCCTTGAAACCCTAATATTGGTCATTGTGACTCTTAATGGCTTTAGTTGTTCAATTTCATGATTAAAGTTGAGATATGATAATTCTAAGATATTTCGAGTATAAAAGTTCCTAATTGTGGATAAATACCCTTAATGTAGTAATTAGGGTTTTCTAATTGATAAAGGTAGAATTAATGACAAATAGAGTTCATATGTGAATTAGACCATAATTAATGAACTGTGAATTGATGATAAATGAGCATAATGATATTTTCATGTATTAAAAGGAAAAAAATGGTAGCTTTGATGTAAAAGAGGCTTAATGGACTTAATTGATGGCTAATTGTGCCTTTAATCTGAAATTAAGGTTAAATGTTGTTAAAGGGATAACCTTAATATCTTTTGTGAAGAATAGATGAGATAATTAGGTTTTATGTAGTAATAGTATAAATGAAGTGAAACCCTAATTGCAATGGAAACCCTAAAAGTGGACTAGAAACCCTAGGAAGCAAGCTAGGTTTAATAGATCTTGATGGCATGATTAATAATAGGAAATTGTATGCATATTTCTGGATCTCATAATGTGCTTGCTTGCCTAATTGGATTTCTTGATTGATTGGATTATTCAGTCTCAAATCAGCATGACAGGTATGTGGTTAATTATAGTTAATCACATTAGTTTCCTGAAGATTTTCCCAGATGATTCATCACAATGAATGCAACCTATCAGTTTGGATGTTCATACTTGCAAATTATAAAGTCACTATGAATATCACAATTGTAAAATAAGTGTGTATTCTCGCACCTACATGCCACCCTGATGGATGATGACAAAAGGTCAAGCCCAAGAGGGAAGACCAATGGACACCATGAGTGGTGACCCCAGACACCAAGCTCGGGAATGAGAAGGTGGTCTTTATTGCATGACTAATGGGCACCATGAGAGGTGTCCCCAGGCACCAAGCTTAGGATTGAGAAGGTGGCCTTAAATCAATGGCAAAAGAGAAACCCTAAAGGGGGTATTCCAGGGTTAGGGCAAAAGCAGTGGAGAATGTCACATTGAAAGCGTAAATTGGCTTGTTAATTAACCTGATTGTGATATTTATATTGTTAGCCATATTTGTGAAACTTTTGGTTGTCCCCACATACCGGCATATTTTGATATGCTGACTGGCGTTTTGTTTGTCGGCGTTTTAGGTACAATTCTGAAAAGAACAAATAGTAAAATGACATATTATAGAAATAAGAAATAAAGTTCAAGGAGGATTAGATAGAATAGATCCAAGTAGTGGATAGAAGTAGATTACCAAAGTTTTTAAAAGGTATGCAAAGTTTTATTTTATACTAGATTTTAGTTTAGTTGGTAGAATTTCATAATTATTATTGATTTTTTGTCGAACCTTTGATCCTGTTAATTGGGATAACAACTCTGACCGTCGGGTCTCCCTTAATTGGGGGTTACCGGGAGGCGAGGTCGTTACATTTGGTATCAGACCATAGGTTCCTCATTTAATCTTTAATAATTATTAAATTTTACAAACTCTCACTACAGAAAAATGGAGATTTGGCTACAATTATCTTAGTTACATGTAAATTATATGTAGCTAAAATTATCTTTGTTTACAATTAAAATAATGTAAGTAAGACAACTATAGTTAATTACATAAATATGCTTCCTCTCCCATCTCAAATGAAATTACTTTCGTTGTGTGGCTCATTTCCCGCGCACTCACCCTCTTTCCTACTTGACAAATTGTCTTTACAAAATTTGACCACTTCATTCTTTCCCCAATTGTTGGTCACACTCTTCTTCCCAAATTCTCCATGTTCGCATTGTGCCCCTCAACCACCAGAAAACCTGACGATAACCTCTTCTCTTCTCAATGCCTCCGCCCAGCAACTTGATGTGCCACAAATCGCTCTTCTTCTCGGCGGCTCTATTAATTGGCCTAAGGGAGCCGCTATACACCCATATTCCTGATGGCTCTGCCAGAAGCCTAAGGGAACAGTAGGTCCTAGTCCAAATACCCTGAAGCAAATGCCTACGAACCATTTTCTCACGGTAGTTGCACTTCTCCCTCTAGCAGTCGTCATCCCTGATCAACTGTGATCATCTTGAAAATCATCCTCTTTTATTGATCTCTGATCCTCTGCATCGCTAATGTCTTCAGTAGGTAACTGCACATTAGGCGATCATATTCGTATCTGGTGTACTAGATTTTCATCTTGAGATTTGTATCTGGTATTTTCTCTGGAGAACCATAGTTAACCTATTCACTTCAAAACAACATGATACTGCCACTAGAAATCAATTTTATTCTAGAGAAGGATGATCTGTTGTAGGTATGCACCGATTTCTGTAGTCTTAACCACTTAGTATGTGACCACAGTCAGTTACATGTAACATATGCTTTGATCATTTCAAACTAGATCTCCATCTGGGCTATACCATCAACTGTGGGTACTGTAGGGCTTCATCTCCTCTACAATTCAATCCCCATGCTATTAGCTCTTTGGGACGGTAGAAAGACTCTAGATGTTGCACTTTGATTCCTAGGAAGTTGGTAATTATAGTGATGGGAACATATCATATTGGTCTTCTTGATGTAATCATGCTTCTTTGTACTCAATTAGGTGGGAAAAATCATGCACTACAAGTAGTTCACATACAAGAGGGGAGTTTCAAATTTTTAGCTCTTCGCTATGGAGTTTAATAAGGATGAATGTTTCTAGGGGTTGCATATTTAAGGTCATGTAAGAATTACTGGCTAAATGGGAAAGTGGCTAAGCCAGATAATATATATGAAGCCAATTCCCATGATATTTCTACTAAACTTACTAGTCACGATTTTAGTGAGAGGATAATTAGTACACTTGTCTCTAAGAGTGCTAGAGTGAGATGGAAGTGCCTAAAGTGATATCTCCTCTCTTAATAGTGAAAAGGAATGGATCTATAATAACGAACTATGTTTCCATCTCAAGGAAATTTTGCTTTCATTTAGTTTTACTTGTGTTTTTGATGTTGCACCTGTCACTTATCCCACATTTTTCTCTGTCCCAACAGTGCCTGCATATTCCTCAGTCATATACTCTATCTTTTCTTTTGCATCACTGATCTGCTCTTTTTATTTGTAGAAAAAAGTCTGAGAAGGTTCCCTTTCTGTGTAATTTATGTTTTTTATAAATTTTTAAGTCTTAGTTGATAGTACAAATGATAAATTTGCATCTATGGGATTTCTTCAGAACCTAATTCAATACATAAACTAAATGGCACAGGATGATACATCTCCTTTGTTCCTTTTCAATTTTTTGCTTGCTTAACAAATTTACAATGAATTCTGCTGAGATTAATTAGTCAAATTCCTGGTGACTAACATAATACATAGTGGATTTTATGCAAGTTGGATATGTAGGGTTGCAGTGCAATTTGATGTTATTTTATATACTCAATTAACAAGTAGAATCTATTTAGATGTCAAATATAACTTAATACCTTAATCAATTATAAAATTAAATTGGTCGTAGCAATCAACCCAATTATGTGCATCTTGAATGAGTTGCTAAGATTTAAGGAGAAAAAATGGATTACATGACTAATAAGGGTCAAAGTACTTTTTGAAGGACATGTTAATACTAAAAAATATGCTTGCAACACAAGATCAATAACACTTGAGATGAGTACCAAACATTTTAATGGATGCATGGGAAAGTCCTATACAGGAGATTCTTACAATGGTGTGTGGGGGTATGCATTTTATTAGCAAGTGGCATAATTATCTATTGTAGGTTATAGAGGACTTTTACATCTTCTAAGAGGTTGAGGAAGGGGTTTGTGTTTAGCCTATATGTAATATATAATTGTTGTCTTATCAAGTGCCTATAAAATCAACTATAAGCATTATGTGATATGATGTTCTCTCAAAGCCCTATTGTTCTTTAACACGTACATTTTTCCAACCTGCACCTACATGGTTCAAAGGCTCTCCTGACAACTTTGAAAACACATTCAAATCCAAGAAGGGAGGTCCATATCCGGTTTTCTATTTTAGTTCTAGAAATGCCACTTGACCTTTTCTATTATTGCCTTAGATTCTACATTGGGGCCTATGCTTTTAGAATGGGGCCACCTCTTAGATAGCCTGACAAGTCCAACATGCCTTGAAAGTCATGTTTTCTTCCCAAGACAATGACAATTTTTGCAGGGGACACGAGTGATAATTTATTAGACTCACAAATGGGAACAATTCTAAAAATTTAGTGCCATGACGTATACCACTGTTATTGTTCTTCACTATTTCTTCAAGTTGTGGTGTAATGGGCTTGAGAGAGTCTCGTTGTTGTTTTACGCATGTGGAGTGTTACAGAGGAGGTGTGCTAGTGAGGGTGGTAGATGAATAGGGGAAACCAGAGCAGATGGGGTATTTGATCCAACAACATTTGGCTCAGTTACTACAATCTACTTTATTGCGAGCTCAGTCTCCAATATGCCACCATCCATGGACTGTCACATGCTGTACATAAAGGTAGATTTGAATGCTTATTCACACTTTTTTTTAGGTTTTGTATACATTGCTATTTGCCCCAGTTGTATACTATATAAAAGTGAGCAGTCCTAATTATAGTTCCTGATATTATCATGCGTCTAAAATTCTTTGATGCAGGTCAGATGTTGTTGGAACATAGTATACACACTATTATAGTATATATCTTCATGTTAGAGTGGTAACTCCTAAGAGTTACTCTTCCCGTCTACTAGGTTCTAGACGTGTCTAAAAGAGTTTTCTTAAAAAGCTACACTATGATTCAAATTGCCTATGTGTTGAATGTACTAGGGTCAATGTACTAAACCTTTCATTCAAATATGTAGTAAGTTATGGTGACTGTCATGTAAACTTGGAATTATTCTTAAGCGTAAGATACCAATAGAGAGCAATTTGAATACACTACAGTTAACATCGTTCTCTTCTCAACTTACAGAGGCTCCTAGATAATATGGTGAGTTGTTGACTTTGTCCCTACATCAGCTATTAAACCTGGAGGAGCTGCTCCAACCTAGAAAAATTTCCCTCTAAACATAGGATTGTTTACCATCGCTCCCCCTTATCTCTACAATATGTTTTATGTTTTGATGCATACATAACTTCTTAGGATGACTTTCTTAAGATTGTTTAGTATTTGGTACGTTTTTTTAACTACTGTACAAATACATGTCAAAAAAATTTGTTTCGTGCATGCCTTTATCTTGAATTTTCCTGTAGACTTCTTATCAACATGACACGACCTGACTTTATGATGTGTCCAATATGAGTGCTTCCATAGATGACAAATTAATGTTGTCATTTGTGACCAACACTAGAATTGTTTGGGTTTAGGCCATGCATGGTCCTGGTTCACGGAGCTATGTTATCCTATTTTGTGTTAGTTTGCGTGTGAATGGTTGGCTTCTTCCTGGAATTTCTATAAGATTTTCCTTCAATGGAAGGATATATATGTATTAAATCTCAGAAAAAAGTATTTAACCACAATTACTAAAGTTCAATTAGTTTAGGAGTATAACGTTTTTGTGTTGTTCATACTTCAAGAGAAGTGACTATTTATTTGTTTAAAGGCAAGAATTATTTGTTTATCCCTAAAATTATTAGTCAATGTTTTAACTGCGATCTCAAAATTATCCCTCACAATCTTAACATGATACCGTTCTATCTTACATCTTTCAAATTTTGTAGTATGGAGTTTATTAATTGTCATCCTATTATGCAAGTCATTAGATTATTTTCTCAATGCTTGTTGATTTTTTCCTTACATTCTATTACGACAGGGTGCTTGTTTGTTGCTTTAAATGTAGAGAAGTCCCCCTATTATTTAGATACAATCACTTTCCTTTCATATCAAATTAAGAATGTGAATAAAGTTTTTGCTTCTACACAAAGAATATGAGCCAAGGTAAACTTCCATAGAACTCTGATTTAATAGGATATAAATAGCACTCTGCACTGAAAAAAGAATAACATATGCCTTTGTTTTTCTATGAGGTGTTTCCGAGGCAGAAAGAGCTAATACTGGTTGGACAGACACTATCATTGGCAACAATCTGTTTGATCTCAGTGTCCCATATCTGCACAAAATCTTAATTGCAACAGTGAAGCTAGCCAAATATTATGGCAAGAGTAGCATGGAATTATTTGAATAATTGGTGGAATGACTAATTGTGTTCATTGTTCATGTCATTTCCTCTTCATCTTTTTATTTTCTAATTAAAGGATGTATTTGTGATTTGTCATGGTATCCATGCTGCAATTAACTTGAAATCTACAATACAAACCTCATTACTTGGCAGCCGGTTTAATTTATTTGGTAGCAAAAATTAACATTGCACTTCCTTCTGACAAGGGACATAATTGGTACCAGGAGATAAATGCCTTACCTTGATAATTGGTTGGTAAATTTTCTATTTATGATATGAATCATCTGTATCTTCTAGTTTTATGCCCATTGATACCTATTAAATGCTCACGTTATTGCTCATTTTGTTGTTTATTTTTCAAAAGTAGTATCACGTTGGATTTGAAAGGATATCATCTAAATTGGGTTCCTTAACTACAAGGATATTAGGATTGGAAAGTAATCATATCCTCACATTTCCTTTGGGTTAATTTCAAAATGCAATGCAACGTATCTTAAAGGGGGCTGCTGACTTATGCCAATTTATATTGATCATCATCTTACAAAAGGACAAGACACGATCATTAGCCTAAAAAGATACTGATGTCCTCTCTCTTAGATAATAAATGTGTTGTTCTAAACCATCATCCACTATGCATCTTTTTTACAGATAGAAGTTACTTTTTGGTATCAAATACCAATTCATTATTTTCAAATCCACCATCACATGGAATGTATTGTGCAACTTCTGCTCAATTTCCTATGCGACATTGCTACCAAAACACTAAATTTATCTAATACTTGTTGCACATTTTCTTTAATAAAAACCAAATACTAAGTAGTGTGTATGTTCATGTTTGTAATAACTAAATTCTGATGCATCTACTAATTGTACCGCACATGCATGCCAACATGGCAGCAAAATATGTAATGCAAGACTTTGTCTTGGTCCACCACCATATCAATAAGAGGCAACAAGCAAACTGAGGAATATCCAAACCCTTCACCACAGTTTGTGGAAGCAAGGGCAATGGATAGAACAATTTTGTACTAGCTTGGAGATTATGGTAAAACTAAAAGGAGTAATATTTTTACATTCTCAAATTTGCAAACTATTGTCATTTCTTACTACATCCAATATGTGCCATGGTTCACCGTTTTTATGTTCTTGACTTTTGTTTTGAAAGCTATATATTTGGTTAGTATATGTGTAAATACTTTTTTGATATCATTGTGGAGATCATATGATGTATCCCACCATTGGTTGTCATCATTTATCTAAGGCAATACTTCCATTGTTCACATCAATAGAAACCTTAGAATCAGATTCAATTATTCATTATGCCCCATGCTCCGGGACGTTTACTACCCTTGTAGTATATGCCAGAGCTTCTCCGTACAGATAAATAGTTAGGTAAATTGATCACGAGCTCTTCATTGAAGTTCTCATCATGGTCTTTCATTTACCCCATGCCACCTTATGTCTCAAAGGTTTCGATACACCATAACATGTAGTAACACATTGCAGGTAGAAGAGAATACATACCAAGACAATATCATGTTAAATGTATACATGAGAAGTAAGTATACAACATTCCTTCCTGATCCTCTTTTGCCATTGTGTTCCTTATTGTGGGCATTACAGTCATCAAAACCAACTCAAAGTACACATTTTAGAGACTACTTCCACATTCTAACTATCCAGGTTGAGAATATAAGGTTTCAGTTTTAAGTGAATAAACATTATTATACCAAATTGTGAGTACGAGTATGTACATTTGCTTGAGTTAGACAAATCAATGTCTATTTTGTTCTTGTACACCTAGAAAATCTCAAGGTTAAGAATTTTTCCATTCATTTCCATTTTATACCTCATCTTATTTAGCTTGGCTAACCACTATAATTCTCTGGCTTATAGAAAATATAAGTATGATTCAAATAAATTCAATCAATATTTGTAGCTCTTGTAATGCTTCTAGAATGATAGTATTTCTCTTTTTGTCTTGGTTCAGTCTTTTGAATACATGTTAAACTTGAACTGTAATTATTTTACTAAAAGAGATCCCATATTAGCTCACTTCAATGCCTCTAAACTTTCCATGCAATCAGTAAGAGCTGTTGAAGTAAGTTGATTCCATAAAAATGATATAAATATGTACGAAAATGAATAACATGTTCCTATTACAACCTCGAAGATTATCTTAATCAAATGGATAATATATCATGTATAAATCATGTTCCTACTACAGTGTCCCTGATTTTGGGCCCTAACATTGATGCAATGAGGTTCAGCTACATGTCTCAAAGGTGATAGAGCACCATGTGGCAGATGTAAAAGATCGACATAACCGCAATGGTGACCGAGATTGTCAGATGTCTATTTCCATTGTTAATAATCACGAGCAACAATTGTTATCATTTCATTGCATCATGCTTCTACTTACTGGCTGTAATGGATATGCATTTGACTTTTACACTAAATGTACTTTTTCTTTTATAGAATGATGGGCCAGTTGAGGTAACATGCTCTCCTACTGAGAAAGCTATTCTTTCTTGGGGACTTCAGGTATTGAGTAGTTAGCCTCTATCCACTCTCCCTCGTTCCCCCTCTCCCTCTTCCTCTCTCTATTTTTTTATTCTTTGAAGAAAAGCATTTATCATGTTCTGTTGTTTTTGTTAATAGAATGGAATGGTGTATGCAGACGCGAGATCAAAATCAACCATTCTTCATGGGTCCCCATTCAATTCTGAGAAAAAATGAGGGGGAGTAGTTGTCCAGGTGATTAAGTGCTTCATTTATATGCAGTTCTTCATGTTATTTACCAGTGTTATCTTGTATATATCACCTATGTCTCGCTATATAAAACCTGAGTACTCATGGTCTTTATATATGGCTTCTTTTTTATTTGACTAGTTAGATTTCAAATTGTAATGTATAGGGTACAATTACAAATAATCGGGTTGTATTTTGGGTGATTTTAGGTCAGTACTCGAGGGTCTCAACGACGCCCAAAGGCAACAACAAAACTAGAATAGGAGTTGCACTGATCAGGAATTACCATCTATAAGAAATTGAAGGTCTATTAGCATATACGTGAATATCCTAAGTAAGAGCAATGTATTTTCAATCTTGGTGTGGGGAGGATGTGTGGACTATAGTAGTTTGGGAGTAGGAGATGCAGAGCACAAAATATTGGGTAGGTAGATAAGCCATTATTGTGGTGCACGTCAACAAAGTTCATGGAGGGAATAGTGGTAGTGGATCATGTTGGTTTTGTCTATGGTTTGTGGTTAAATGGGATTACATGATGAGAAACCATTGAAAAAATAGTAAGAAATTCACATATCAATTAGGTAAATAGTATCATAGATACTTCTAAAGTCATTTGAAATTATTGGGATGCTTCTTTTTTGGCTTGGAAACATTAATTTCAAAATATCTATTTTTCTCATTGGGATACTCTTTCTCACAAGGATACAATTACTATCATTATGTGATCTGTTGCAAGTTTACAAGGTAACATTATAGGTTCTTCATAATCTATATTTCTTTTGGCACATATATTTATCTGATTTCTTAATTTGTTGATGTCTTCAAATGACTCATTGCTCTGTCTTGTGAGCAAGTATATGGAAATGTAAGACATGCTAATATTGAGAACCTTAAGAATCCTTTCTTGACATGAAAAGCTTGGGTTGTATGGCTCATTCAAAAGGGAGGTCACATGGTCATTGTTTCTAAATATTACATGTGACATCAATCTGATGTGCCTATGATCACCAAGGTTAGTATTACCTCTATCAAAAATTATGCACTTTTTCTTAAGAATGGAGGAGATGAATCGATTACTTGAAAAAGTGGAAAGGAACACCTTATGGGTTTTATCATCTATCACTGGATGTGGAGGGTAAGAATCTAAGTGTAATCAAGAATTGAGTTTTTTTTCTTCTTTTATGGAGGGATATCACAAAGGACCTTTCTATTCTGATTAATCATTTTAATGTTGGGGATCTTGATTAGCCTTCAATTCTCCATACAATTGTTAGGATTATTCCTAAGGCCTTTTTTAGTACCATCTTATATTATTATATGTCAGAAACATCTTCAAGGGGTGCATATGTTTTGCTTAACACACATGAATGAAAAGTTTTGATCTATTGTAGTGATTGGTGGGATTTGCATGGATCTTGAATGAATCCACCTTGTGTCTACCTTACATTTTCTTATTCTTGGATAAATACCTACATATTATTTGATGATACAATGTTGAAAACTATTGAAAGTTGTGAGGCAAATTTGAAAGAATCTTGAGAGATAATACTTTCTCTTTATTTTAACATAAATAGGACATAATACTCCTCACTATAATGATGATATGACAGTATTTTACTGTTCTAAATTTTGTTCACCGTTAAAATAAAGGCAGTGAGGCTTGACTAGTTGGGGGTTTCTAATTGGCTTGATGCTTGTTATAAGCATGGGTAAATATGTTTTGCATTCTTAGGCTATCTGTAATTTCTGGCTTTCTTGTCTGTTGTTTGCTATCATGACATTCTGACTGAGTGCTCCTCATGCATCCAACTGATATTTGTTTTATAGTTCCCTATTTTAGGCTTATGGTGCTTGGTTTTTCTCTTATAGATGAAGTTATCTATTCTCCAAGATGATCCATGGTAATATGTTGGGAGTGTGGAACTCCTGGGCATCAGTTATAGTTTTCTATGGAAGTTATGGCTGTTGAATCTCCATCACAAGCAGAATTAATACAACAGGTAGTAACTCCCAGTGTAGTAGCAAAACAACTACCTCCCTATCCGTTGATTCCATTTATTCTATTTTTGAAGAAGGATCTGCTAAAGTGTAATCCATTTACTTCAAAGAATAGACATGGAGGTTCTTCCCATCCAAGAGTTTGACAACTACCGTGTTTGCTTGGATGTAGGCCTCCTAATGGGTTAGAGTTCCGTAACTACTAAGTGGTGTTGGGATCTACTAGATTCAATATACTTCACTAAGGGAAACCCCAAAATGAAAAAAGCAAGTGATGAGGAGGATGGAGACATATAATTCTTCATTTTCCTTTATAACATAATTAGTTAAAATAGAAGCACATATTTTACATTATGTAACTCTTTTATATACTTGGTTAAATTTCTTCAACACCAAGTAAATTCACTAGACTCTTGGAGACAATGAAAATTGAATGCAAGCAACCAACTACAAAATTAAGGGCAAGTGTAATAGAAGTTGGAGCAGCAACCATATCATCATGAACATTGACTACAACTGTCCCCTTATGTGTTCTCCTTCACCCAAGCTTCCATGTCTCCCTTTGCAAGATGCATGTCCAATACCAGGACAACTAGTTCTAGAAGTGACCATGCTTCCTAGCTAGGTTTTTCTAGTAAATTTCTCACTATTGGATCCCATATACTAGTGGCTGGAAACTTGTTTAGGGTGATGCCTTCAAACCACTTGCTAACTCAGGTGTATGCATCTATGTAGGAACTGGATTTCAGTTCTTTGGCATGACAATTGTTACAATGATCTTCACCTTTCTAGGCATCTTGTCCCCATTAGAATATGGTGGTGTGATGACTTCCATGGTTCTTCTGTTTGTGTTCATGGGCCTATTTGTAGGTTGTTCATCAGCCAATGTAATGTATATAACTCTCTTTAGCTTTTCACTTATCATAGGAGCCAATGTCAGGTCCGGAAGCAAGCAGAATAGTTGTGGTTACAAGAACTGTGAGAACATTGATGATGTAAGCTTTATCAAAGCCAGCATAACATGGAATTGATGTTTTTGATCATTATGAAGCTTCAAGGTTGTATCAATAAGTATGTCTTTCGTATGGTCTAATCATTGAATTACAATTTTAAACTTTATGTAACTGCAAGTCATGACATGTTGTGAGAACCCTGAGAATGTGAATTTAAAGACAACTGGAAAAACATTAGTACTATCACATTGAATAGTATTTCAAAGTTTCTATTTGACTAAACATTAATGTGAATACCCACATACTTTGTAATCAAGATTTTTTTATCATTTGTGCAACTTGTTTCTTCAATTAGTTGCATCTTCTTAGACTTATGTGCTTACATGCTAGTCATACATGGTTTTTCCAGGTTTGCTATGCTAATGACAGGTGCGCCATGATGTAGATGACTAAAAGTTTGTTTCTTTTAGTATTTTCAAATTTGTTTTTCACCTATCATCATCTAACGTGTGTCATTTGCTGTCAGTTTCAGAGCTTCTCCCTTCAATGTGAAACAACCATTAGTTCATATAATGAGTGGATGGCAAAGGTCAGTAACTCATCATGGGTGAATCATATTGAATATCCTATAGTGCAGCGGTAGCCACTTATTACACCTTGGTCAACAATCAAGTTTTGTAAAGATAGTAGTTATCAGTCAAATAAAATTTGATAAGTGCTAAGCTAAAGGCGTTACATTTAAGAATATTATTATATGTATGCATTTGATTGTTTTGCAACTCTAAGGTAGGGAAATTGTGTTTCTCCTACTTCTTTACTTACTGTAGTTGTGCTTACTTCCCTACTACTTAGTTTTGTGTTGTTTGTTATGGGCTTAACAAGAACTCTTTCTATGTTTGACACAACCTATAACATATTCCTAGGTAGCTCCATAGCCCTCACCTTGAGAAGGATTAACTATCCATGAATTAGGATATGACAAGGATTAACTCAAAATTTTATTTCAAGTGTTAATATGATGAATGATTTACAAGACAACCATCATTCATTCAGCATGTACAGATCATTGCAAAACAAACTAGCCTTTAAACCCAATACAGGGACAACCATCATTGATTAGAACATAAACTAAAAACAATGTGCAACTATGCACAACAAATATCACTATTTTGGTCACATGCATGACAACACAGATGGCGTCACGAGCATGTAGCCCTATAGTGGATTAGCACTAGGCACAGTAAAGGTTCAAACGAGTAAAACAATAGCTACCACACCCCAATCCCCTTCAACTGAAACGATCATATTGCCCGAGTGAAGCTGCTAATCACTGAACCAACTAGATTGAATAGTTTATTTCTTATAACATTACTAGGTTGAAAGAGATATGCTTGTTACTTAAGAATCCAACAGATGATCGAACGGCCTGAGTGATCAATCAGATGATTCTGGTTTTCTTCCCATAATATACAGTGCACCCACATAATGACTTGAATGTGCATTTTTTGTGGAGAAGGTGCTCAGAGTCCAACCCGAGGTGAAGAAGCTCTACCTATTCTTGAGAGCACCCGACGCCCAGGTTGCTATACAACGTATGCATGCCAAGGTCAGTGTTTCTACTTCTGACACATTTATTTCTACCAACCAACCACCTCATGATAGTATTCAAGCATGTAAGTTCACTATTAAGCACTTCTTAAATGAGAACTAGTCATCATTTTAGTTAGTTGTACATGTGCAATGCATATCCTGGGTTGACAGTGGTATCACCATAAGAGTAAGCATTGTTTAAATTATAAATGGCCATCTTTCTAATTAGTTTTACATGTAGAACACATGTCCTGGGTAGACGACTCATATTTAAATTTACATTAAACTCATGACTTTACTACGAATAATTTCTATCACCACAACAATAAGCAATATTTAAATGATGATTGTTTGCCTTTTTTAGTTAGGTTAACATGTGGTAGAGCATGTTCTGGCTTGAATGTGAGTTGCTGTTTGAATTTGGTCCTTTATGAAAGATCCAACAGATCCTGTGTAATAAATCTGGATGAGTTATAACATTTGGGATAGTAGCTTAAAAGTGAGTGAGTTACCAATCCCAAGGGAGATGCGCAGCCACATACAATTATGAAATTACAGTGCCTGCTCGATGTAGCACGGAGTTAATGATCTTGTTAGGAAGCTTAGTAGTACAGAGAATACAAGATTAAAGATGAGTTAATGACAATACTAATTTATTAAAAGTATGCATTCTGTGAGGACATTTAGATTGGTGAGAAAATTGAGTGGCCAAGTGCAATTGTCCTATTTGGAGTTGTTTTACTGATTAATTTAATGCATACATATTGCAAGAAGATTTAGATTAATATAAATTTAGATGAAATTTCACATCAAGTAAGCCTAGCTGCATCATCAATGACGTTGTAGTGATTTAGTGGTCACATGCAAAGATTTACCGGTCAGAATAGGACAACAATAATATAGCATCTTAATCGATCACACAATTCTGAATTGCAATAAAATAAGTGTGTCGGGGTTGTTGGATCAGAATTTACAACATGCCATTTTCACCTATTCTAAAGGGAAACAGAGTATGATATAATTACAATAATTATGCAAAGAAAGGGCCTTTAAGTGTTTGTTTCCACAAGTTACCGATATCTATATTATTATCTCATCGAAGGTTTCAGCCGCAACCTCTTTCTCATCAGAATTCATAGCAGAGACACTTTTCCATAAACCGCTAGTCACACAAGTTACATGGTTGCCGTGTGAGTGTGAGGTCACTTCAGGTAGTCTGCCTGAAGTGGCCAGCATATTTATCTTCTCTTTATCTGGCCCACTCCTACCTAATACATACATGTCCACCTGCAGGTTTGAATCTGCAACTTACGGCCCACTAGTAGAATAAGTGAGCCATTGGGATGGAGACACTTGGTGCTTTGAAGCTCCTAAGATATAATAATTATTAAGTATACACACCGCACTGAGCTAGCTATTAGCAAAAAAGATTCTTTTAAGGTTTAGGAATTAGAAAAGAATGTTAAAAACAATTTGTGAAAAATATTAGTAGTACGTTAAGTGTATCCAAGTTTGTACTTTCTGCCTGACTTTGCTAAGCACTTCTAAGTATTGTATCGATTATATGAACATACAAATTTTGGACTTTTTGCAACTTCAGATGGAAAAATAGGATGACAACATTCTTGTTAGAAAATGACCTTTTGAGAAAGAATATAAGATTTTTCACATAAGCAGGACTTAGATGGGAACGTAAATGAATTTATCTATCAAAGTGATTCATTTTTTGAAGGGGGTGTTTTGACTATGACATTTTCATTCTTCACTTTTGTTCTGATCTGACTACCACATTGTCACAACAGTTGTTGGTAAACAGGGATGCCATTATAACTCATATATAGCTATCTTTTGTATAAAATCTGATATGTATAAATTTTAGCAAGGCAACTTGATCATAAACTATGACCTTTTTTGCAGGTCAGGTTATTTGATGCCAAGAATGATTGCAGAGAAGGCCTTCGTATCACATCTTCATCGTAGAAAAAATAATCCATTGCATACCTTGATTGGAGTATCATAAATTGGTGTTCATGTACATGTGAAAGGTAAACTATGCAATAATTTCATTGGTTTGTTACAGTATACGTCATTTTCTCAAAATTAGTGTCATACTCTCTTACTTTCACCCACATAACACAAATTATGTTACTGTAGGTTAATTTATAGTTGACTGCCATATCTCTTGTATGAGAACAACTACCACAACAAAAGGAAGAGAGGACAAAGGAATGTCCAATATATAGTCTCAGATTCACAAAATATGTGTTGAGATATATGGAAACCTCAAACTTGGGGACCCGGTGGAACTTTTGGTTGATGATGAGAATGATTTGTTTTTCAAGAATCTCTATGAATATCAATATCAACTACAGAAGCTTCCTATGTCCTATCAGAAGCAGAGCATGCATAGAGAAGTTCTCTATTTTCAATCAAGAAGAGCAATAACTTAGCAGTTTTTCTCTTCTTATGAGTATATCAATGTTATCATATTCATTGATGATACAAGTGGTGTAATTAATACAAAAGAAAATCAAGATAGAAGAAGATGCACATGATCATGTGGGATATAGAGTCTACAGTATGGATAGAGGCAGTCAGAAGAAGATTTTGTATACATGTATCTTTTTTCCATGCATATTGTAAAATAGGGGCCAGGTTAATGTCCTCCCCATGTGTAATCATTGTTCAAATATAAATACAAGTATCATTGTTGACATTGTAAGAACAACTGAATCTTTATTAATATTCATCTTTTATCTTTTTGAAAACCCCTCTATATTGGCAAGCGACTAACAGGATACATAATGTCTCTTACTACATATGTATGTGTAGTACATGATGTCTTTTACTACACACTAGCTATAATTACATGTGTAGTAAGTGCTAATTTTTTCTATACATGAACTACATATACAAATTGTAACCATTGTCATCTCTCCGTACATATCATAGCTACAAATTGAATTGTAGTCATATATTTAGCTACAATGCAAACTACATTTTATATGTAAGGACATTTTTTACCTATAATTAGGGTTACACATTAATTTGTAGCCTTACGAATAACTAACTACAACTTTGAAAAATGTAGCCTAAACAATTAGCTACACGAGTATTAGCTTCATATTCTAAATGTAAGTATAATTGTAGCCAAAACTTTTAGCTACAAATTGTGGGGTTTTTGCTACAATTTTTTTTGTAGTTAAAGACCATTTTTTTCGTAGTGTCTGTAGAACCCAAGGGAGTTATTAGATGATTTTCTGAAAGACAGAGGTGTCTAGAAAAGGATCACGTCTGGGGGCTGGCAAGATTTTCCTCCACACCGCTAGTCGGAATATGAGGACTCCTAGATTAGTGTGACTGTCTGGCCAATGTCTCAGTATTTGACTCGAAATAAGATACCTTTAGGACTTTCTCATCTTATTCATCCCTTCTCAACTCAAATGTTGTTAAGGACCTTAAGGATTAGGGTTTTCTCTCTTTTCCTCACCCTCTTGAGGTATGGCTAAGGTTGATAAGGTTTGAGGAATCCTCCACCAAATTAATGAAAAGCATGTAAATAAGATGTCATGGACATAAGTGTAATAGATTAAGTATAAACTAAAGAATAGATACATTCTTAGGTCGTATGACATATTTTGTTATGCCCTCAGGAGAGTCTTGAGGTTAGACCTCCTTGTCAGGAGGATGAGTGGAGAAGTTTAGTCTTGGAGGTAGAGACCTCCATTATAAGTAGAGACCTGGCGCATCCTCTGAGGATGATGCTAACCCTAACCCTAAGTGGTGGTTAGAGAGAGAGATGGCATGATGAGTTAGATGTCATGATAAACTAGGTTTGTGGACATGCTTTTGGATGCCCATGACGTCTTGAGCCATGTGAGGGTGGATGACCTAGTGCCTTGGTGACCCAACCCTAGGAAGGTCTTGCATGTCAGAGTGAAGGATAGCTCCTTCAATGATGAGTTTAGTGAAGAACCTATGGAAACCCTATGGGTTTATGCGAGTAGGGCATAACATACACCCAGAGTACGTCAGTAGTGCGACAGTAGGTTGAAACCCTGGCCAGGAGAGTGTGATGGATAGATTATGAGATAAGCATAAAGAGCTATGGATAATCTTGAGCAAACATAAGTTGAACATAGGCTTCACCCAGGTAGGGGTATGCTTGTGAGCTTGATCCATCTTCATGGAGAGAGGACCCAAGCAAGAAGGTTGGAAGCTTAGACTTTGAGATATGAGGAATAGTGGGGAGTTGAGGATGATGCGACCTAAGTGGATGATAGTGGTTGCCTCATGCTTGATCCCTGGAGGCTGGTGATATCTTGGTTGCCTTTAGAGGAACCAAACCCTAGAGAGAGGATGAGGCTTCTAGTAACTATGTGCCTATGGTATAGATGTTTACCTTTCGAGATGGGAAGAAGAGTTCCTTAGACCCTAAAGAGGCTTAGTAACAGGTTGTGAGACCTTATACCTTGTTGGTTGTCCTTGAGGAGGACTCCAGTTCGAGGTGTTGTTCAAGTAGAAGGATGATCGGAAGGGCATGTCATGCCTTGTACATGCTTATCTCGTGGTTCAAAGGTTGAGAATGCAGTTGGACATCTAAAAGTGAACCTAGGGTTCCTAGTCCTAAGAAGGGAAGTGGTGTACCTAATGCTTATGATGAGGTTGGAGTTTCTATAGATTCGAGCATGACACTCCTCATCTTTAGAGGAAAGGGAAACCCCCCCTTAAGTTTAAGGTATGTTTGATGAACCCCTCCCAGCTAAGTTGATGACATGGGAAGGTATGATCTTGATCCAATGTTGAGGAATGATAACAAGTATGACCTAGCATGGTTTAGTAGGTGGTCTGGTTGTGCCTTAGTAGCATGCTAGGGTTAAGCATTCTCAGGTGGATGTAAACCCTAGACATAAGGACGTTTGTGACCTTTGTTGCTATCAAGAGATAGTTTCCTCCCATCCTGGGAGAGGGACCCTTTTGTAGGGTGTATACCAGTTTTTTGGGTTTTGAGGTAACCTAAAGAGGTCTCATGGGATCTTGGGAAGCTAAGTGAAAAGTACATAGTATGAGAATGAACCTGTAGACCCATAGATAATCATCTCTAAGTGCATGTGGGTGTGTTACCATGGGGGTAACTGGTATGGGGCCTGACCAAGGTAAGTAGGTCGCCATGACCCCTATGATAGGATGAAAGACAACCCATGAATGCAGAAAGAGATGATGGAGACTTGGATAAGTTTCTATGTTGGAAATTTACTATAATATAATCCTAATTCTATCCTAGGGTTGGGTAGGGATAAGACCGATGGAAGTAGGAGTTGCCTAATTCCCTAGTTGCACATGACCATAGGGTCGGGAGGTAACAACTATCATTGTCTAAGGGCCATGGGTTAGGAGATTGATCACCTTCATGAACTCATGGGACCCAAAGGGAAGATGAGTAGGGCACTCTCTGGATGCATAAGGGAAGAAGTAAGACCTCAAAAGTGTCGGCACCCTATAGACCTAGAGGATATGACCAATGATTGTGTGGTGACCCAAGTAGGTTCGAAACCAGATTTCCATGGAAGTAACCTTGATATCGAGATGATTGTGATGTAGAGACATAAGTTGCACGTTTCAACTTAGATTTCAAGGTGTACTGGAAAAGTGGGATGTACCGTCTCTACTCTTGGAACAGGAAGAACTCTATATTTGGACTGTAGCCAAATGCTTATTTCCTCTTGTTATGGGAGTGAGAGATAGGAAAGTACACATGCCATACACCTAAGGATAAAGATGATGTGAGTTGGAACGTTTCTATGAGGTATGAGGACAGAGATGATAACATACCCTTCTAGAGTAAACGATATGTGGATGGTTTACAAATATCAAGAGAACTAAGGTAGTCATCTTATGAGGATGCTTTTATCATGAGCTATGCAGAACTTGCAAGTTATACCAGTTGAGTTTGATAATCAAGAGGATGAGCTCAGGGTGTTCTTGATAAAGGTAGACTTAGAGTCTGAGATGAGATGATAAGTGAAATAGATGGAGGTGAATGTCTTCAACATTACCTAACACCTAAGGATGTGAAGTGGTTGAGGAGAAGCTATCTAGTTTAGCTAGAGGCTAGAAGAGGTTGTTAGGTTAACCCTAAGTTTGAAAAAGGGAGATGTTTGGCTAACACTCCGATGTAATGAGATTGTTGATTAAGTTAGTAGTTTTTTGGTTAGCCAACCTTGGCCTTGATGCAATAAAAGAATGGTTGTAGAACCTCATATGCACTTCTATGGAAAGGAAGGTGATGAAACCCCGACTAGAATGGTTTAGGGTTTCTAAGGAATCAATCTTGAGGAATCATAACATACAAAATATCATGATTTTAAGTTCATCATACACCATGGTACTACTAAGATAGTAAGTTGTAGTAGTACACTGGATTCTTAAGATGAAGTTGCACATGGCTTGTCGTCATGCAAGCTAGGAGGTGAAGGACAAACACCAGTAACCCAATAAGTTGGTATAGAGGATAAAGAGTCCCCGAGAGGAAATGGGAGTTCATCACTATGGATGTTCTGGTAAGTCTCCCTTAGACCAAGGAAGGTCAAGATACAATATGGGTTATGGTAGATCGCCTTACCTAGATGACATGAGAAAGAAAGAATATTGTCAAGGGATGGATCCGGTTGAACTACATATGAGAGAGAGATAGTTCAACTACACTATGATGCAAGTTCAAAAGTTCTTTATAACCTAAAGATTCACTTCCATGAGGTGGAAGTAGATAAACTCGATGCTAGTACAATTTATCACCCTAACTAATGGTTAGTATGATCCAAACTAGAGGGTATGATGAGAGCATGTGTGCTCGTTCAAGATGATACATGGAGACAATTCTTGTCTTCTGTAAGATGTGATGATAACCACCATAGCCAGTATCGAGATGTAAAGAAACCCTGTAAGGGAGGTTGTGTCGATCACCACTTCATTAAGATGATTTTGGTGAAGGGGGCCTCACAAAGGTCAGAATAGAACCACAGTATGTGCATATGAAGTCTCTTTGATCGTACAATGGATGAGAGAGCCCAGGGGTGACATGAGTCGTGAACTGATGCAAATCAGACTGGCATGCAGTTCACTGTGGGAGAGTATGTGATGTGAAAATTCGACCCCTCTAAGCTACGACTGAGAAAGCTGAGTCCCCAATATATGGGTCCAATTGAGATGGATTGGTGGATATGGTTGTGTTTAGCCTTACCCCTTAGGATAACATGATGTATAATGTGTTCCATAAGTCTGATCTAGAGCACTATGTGAGGTACCCAAGCCATGTGTTGAGCCTTGAACGTATTCAGCTTTATGAGAGGTTGAAATGTCCTGAGTCACCTATGAGGGTATGATATACCAAGGTAAGAAAGAACTAATATGGAAGAATATGAGATGATGAAGGTTCTTGGGAAGCACCATGGAAAGGGTGAAGCCACATGGGAGCCATGATGGACATAGGAAAGGCTTATCTTGTTTGTTTGCTTGCTTGATGGAATTTTGAGGACAAAGTTCCTATAAGAAGGGAAGGATGTTACAACCCCAATTTTTGGGTTCATTTGGTGAGAAATGTAATTTCTCATATTTGAACAAATAATAATATAATTTGTTTTGAATAAATGGATTTCGCTTACAATAGCCTTGATGATTGTTTTGTTGGCTTTATTGGCTATTGGGCCCAATAACAAGGAAAAGACAAAAGGAACTCCATTATTAATAAGAAATGGAGAAAAGAAAAATGTAGAAACCTCTAGAAGGCAAAAGAATATAATCCAAAGTTAGATTTCGTGCCTCTTGGGTTCCAAGGAGTCCAAATTTGCAAAGATAATGCAACAAGAAAAGAAAAGATTAATTAAATATTTCTTTATTAAGAAAGAAATTGAAAATAATGATAAAATGTGGAAAATAAATGGAAAGAGGTAAACTTGAGTTATCCTTGGTGGATTTTCATATCCAAAGGATTCCTAATGTTAAAAGGAATGCCAATGAGGAAAATAAAAAGAAAATTAAAGAGAAATCCTCAAAAAGAGATATTTTAATAAGAAATAAACAAGATAATGAGAAATAATGAATATAGATGCATCTAGAAGGATAATAAGTATCCTTAAAAAGGAATTTCTAAATATTAGAGTTTCTTGGGGTCCAAGGAGCCCCAGTGGAGAAAAAGAAAGAGAAAATACCAATGATAGAAAATAAAAGGATAATATGATGCATAATTAATGGATTTTGTGGTATTGTTAAAGAGGTGGTATTTTCTATTAAAAGGAAATATCATTCCATGATCAATGAATAAAAGGCAAGTACAAAGAGAATGAAAGAGATAATTTTCGTATTTCTAAGTATCCATGAAATAAGGAATATTAAGAAGATAAACAAGAGAGAGAAGATTACTTCTTCTTGAAGGAATATGACTCCTATTGGGAGAGAGAGAGCCTTAATAATCTGTGGTTAGCCAACCTAGGGCTTCATTGCCCGCCCCCATAAAGGGTAGAGCCCCTAGTTCGAAGGAAAGAGAGATCACGTGTTGCCCTCTCAATTCTCTTTCTTCTTCCTTGTTTTCATATTTAAACCCTAACCACAAGGAGAAGCATGAGTATGAACCTATAAGGGGACCAGAGAGGTTGAGATGGAAGCACAATACCCCACGTTGCTGAAGGAAAGGTTAGCCATTGTCCTCAGGCCCTAGCTGAGGTGTTGCAGCGGCCACACGACTACAAAATCAGCCGCACGTCACAGGCATGTGGAGCGTGAAGATGTCCATGCTGGCTGCGACCAGGTGGTGCCCCAGGTGCGCAAGGGGGCGGCAGACCTAGGAAGACACTTGGCGTTGAGTTTTGGGCCTTGGAGGTGGGAGGAGAACCCCCCCCCCCAAGCAGCTACGGTCGGCACTGCTAGGGTTGCGCGAGGAGGAAGATGACCCATTGGTCTTTGGATGGATTTTCCCCTCCACGGGCTGAAGGAGTATCCACTTAACCGAGGGTAGTTCTAACTTTTCATTATGTTTTCCAAAGCAAGCAATGTTGCATGTAAGAGGCGACGTGGCATCTTCTGATTGGTCCAAAAAGGTAATCCTTGCAAAATTCATATCTAAATAATGGTAGCTTGGATTGGTACATATAATATATGTATTTTGCTCAGTAAAATGAGAGGAATTCATTAAAAATGGTTTGAGAGGCTAATATCTCTTGAAATTTTAAAAGTAATGGAAGTTATCAACTTTAATGCTTTAATGATTAAGAAACCCTATTTTGAGATGATTAATGTATTTAGTAGGGTTTAATGGATGATTACAGTTGATATTAACCTATTAATTGTAAAAAGGTACATTAAGAACAAAAAGGATGAACTTTGCATGTAGTTGGTTAATTTAGAGTTTCATGTGCATAAATATGTTTAATGGGCCTTAAAACCCTAATATTGGTCATTGTGACTCATAATGGCTTTAGTTGTTCAATTTCATGATTAAAGTTGAGATATGATAATTCTAAGCTATTTCGAGTATAAAAGTTCCTAATTGTGGATAAATATTCTTAATGTAGTAATTAGGTTTTCTAATGGATAAAGGTAGAATTAATGACAAATAGAGTTCATATGTGAATTAGACCATAATGAATTGTGAATTGATGATAAATGAGAATAATGATCTTGTCATGTATTAAAAGGATAAAAATGGTAGCTTTGATGTAAAAGAGGCTTAATGGACTTAATTGATGGCTAATTGCGCCTTTAATCTGAAATTAAGGTTAAATGTTGTTAAAGGGATAGCCTTAATATCTTTTGTGAAGAATAGATGAGATAATTAGGGTTTATGAAGTAATAGTATAAATGAAGTGAAACCCTAATTGCAATGGAAACCCTAAAAGTGGACTAGAAACCCTAGGAAGCGAGCTAGGTTTAATTGATCTTGATGGCAAGATTAATAATAGGAAATTGTATGCATATTTCATGATCTCATTATGTGCTTGCTTGCCTAATTGGATTTCTTGATTGATTGGATTATTTAGTCTCAAATCAGCCTGACAGGTATGTGGTTAATTATGGTTAATCGCATTAGTTTCCCGAAGAGTTTCCCAGATGATTCATCGCAATGAATGCAACCTATCAGTTTGGATGTATTCTCGCACCTACATGCTACCCTGATGGATGATGCCAAAAGGTCAAGCCCAGGAGGGAATACCAATGGACACCATGAGTGGTTACCCTAGACACCAAGCTCGGGAATGAGAAGGTGGTCTTTATTGCATGACTAATGGGCACCATCAGAGGTGACCCCAGGCACCAAGCTCGGGATTGAGAAGGTGGCCTTAAGTCAATGGCAAAAGAGAAACCCTAAAGGGGGTATTCCAGGGTTAGGGCAAAAGCAGTGGAGAATTTCACATTGAAAGCGTAAATTGGCTTGTTTATTAACTTGATTGTGATATTTAGATTGTTAGCCATATTTGTGAAACTTTTGGTTGTCCCCACATACCAACATATTTCGATATGCTGACTGACATTTTGTTTGTCGGTGTTTTAGGTACAACTCTGAAAAGAACAAACAGTAAAATGACACATTGTGGAAATAAGAAATAAAGTGCAAGGAGGATTAGATAGAATAGATCCAAGCTGTGGATAGAAGTAGATTGCCAAAGTTTTTAAAAGGTATACAAAGTTTTATTTTATACCATATTTCAGTTTAGTTGGTAGAATTTCATAATTATTATTGATTATTTGTCGAACCTTTAATCCCGTTAATCTGAATAACTACTCTGACCTTCAGGTCTCCCTTAATTGGGGGTTACCGGGAGGTGGGGTCATTACAAAGGGGGAGACCATAGGTTGTCACCGTCATCTGACACCTTTGATCCTAACCATCAATTGTCATGAAGAGAACACCATAGGGTTGCTGCAATGTTACCATCATCGGGTCATGGGTTTATAGAAGAAATCAGCTTAAAACCCTAAAATTGATCGTTGGTTGATAGGTGCTTAGCACCATAAGTTGCAAACCAACCTGATCCAAGTCATATTATACCTTAGGAATAACGTACACATGATCATGGGTTCATCTAGAACTGAAATCAGCACATGGAACATTATAAAAATCGAAATCCAAGTCAAGCATAGGTTTTTAGTGATGGATCATCATTTTCAAGCAAGAACATGAGCTAGAAAGCTTATGGTAAGAAATAAACATGGAGAAATTTATCAAACTTGCCTCTAATGAGAAGATAAAATCCCAAACAGAAGAAAACTAGAGCAGGTAGGGTAGAAAATCCAAGCATAAGCAATGAACTCGTCCATCTAGCACCTTTCTTCATCAAATGAGCAAACATTAAGCATAAGGAGCAAGAAAGGTAGGGTTTTATAGCTTTAGAGCTATTTCTACCATGGAACAACAAGGTTCTAACCTAGAGAAAGGTAGGAGGAAGGATAACAAAGAAATAAACAGAGGAAAGAAGGGGATTCTTACTCTTTATGGTCAAGATCACTAGAAGGAAGCTTTTTAAACCCTAAAAGGAAGTCAATTGCAACCCTAGATTCTTTTTCCAAGAAGGTCCCCTAGTTCTTCTTCCTTGGATAGGAAATTTGTAGCAGCACAGAGGGAGGATGAGGTTTGTAGAAGGAGGGAAGTGGTGGAGAGAAAATGGCTCATTTTGGTGCTTAGGGATAAGTATATGAAACTTTAAGATAACGAAAAAGAAAAAGTTGAAGTTCTAGTATCTTTTTAAGTGTCCATGGCCTTACACCATTAAGAATATACAAGCACACACATAAGAAACTCCCCCACCGTCCATAGAGACATGATTATCCCTCATTTCTTGAATTTCCAAACAAAACAAATAATTCATTAGTTGATAGCTACTAAAGGTAGCTCATACATGAAGGGGTAAACCCTAAAATACCCTTGGAGAAAACACCTTCAAACCAAGGTTTAAATAGGCGCCACATGTCTAAAAAACCTCAAGAATGATGAGATAATATCCAAGGAACATAATGCAAGTGATAAATTGCAAATAAAACCTATCAATTGGGTAAATTGTAGAAAGTCCAAAATGTGCATAAAATTGCATAACTTGCTCAAACAGTGTCCAAATTGGACCAAATTTGAAACTTAAGCTTGTATTATGATTTCAAAGCATATCACAAGGTTATATTAGGGTTATAAGAATTCAATTATGATAACTAAGATTATTCAACTCATTCAACAAGTTTAGGGGCCTTACATAATCTATCAAAATGGTCAAGTAAGATAAAGAAAATTCAAGTGGTAAAGACAAGGAAGACTTTGGTAAACCTAAAGAGAGTTAAGGTTCGCATATCGAAATAAAGGAGTAAAATCATGTCACAATAACATCATGTTTTTTTATAAGGATCAAACCCTAGATAGTTTTGGGTTGTAACAGTTAAAGGGATGTCAATAGGGATTTGACCTTGAGCATAAACATATCTATAAAATACAATTAAGAGATCATCAATATGAGAATAAAATAACAATTATAGTACTATGAGTTTAAAGGTTGCAAATGTGAAGGATAGATAAGCAATATAGAAATGAGTATGAACGAATTATAAGAAATAGATTTGAAATATAAGAAGTGTGATTTGAGAAAAAGGATAAGTGCAACATGAGCAAAGTGTAATCTAAAATAATAAAAATTTCAGTGGTAGCAAAAATGATGAATAATCTATTCTTACCTTGAATGTTTCAATGTTATGGATGTTTATTCTAGATGATCAAAATGAGAAATATAAGTAAGAAGAAGTTGTAATGCATAAGAAGAGAAATCAGAGAAAACAAATGGATTTCAACAATATGTGAATTTGTTTTAAATAATTATAGTTTGTTGAAGGCATTTCAATGGATGCAAATTTGTTTTACATATGAATTGAATTGTACATGTGCGAGAAATATACTAAATTGAAATGAGTTTTATGGTTTCAATCATTCATATCAGTAGTCTAACTCAATTTTATACAATTGTTGTTACTTCTAGTCTTGCAGTTCATGAGTGCTTTTCTATTAGAGTGGAAAAATAGTGAAATTTAAAATAGAAAGGTAAATTGTCTTTAATAACTCTTATGTGATGTAGAAAAATAAGTACATATTGATGTGCATGAATTAAGATAGTGGGATCAGATTACCAGTATCGAGGTAACATCTCAACAGGGTATGGCATAAAAAAATATTTCTTTATCAATATCTTTCCTATAATTGATTGTGACAAAAAAAATATTCTTCAACTATCATTGAAGTCTGGCTTAAAATATATCATTACTAGAAGAGAAACAAATGACTCAATATTGAAAATAACATTCAAATATGAAATACAAGAGTATAGTGACATATAAGATTTTAGAAGTTTAAAAGAAAATTTGAATATACTTTGTTTGCATATTTATGTTTTGGGGAAGAAACTTTTTAAGGGGGTGAGAATTTTAATTACCACATTTGTGCTTAATTGGTAAACTAGGGTTTACCTTAATGGTTATATGCTTGATTAGATTGAACATCATTTAGACTTGATTAATGATAGTAGCTCAATTGTGATGTTTCAAACATAATAAGAAACTCTAATTATGATTTTAGTTTTAAGAATTAGGGTTTGATAAATGTAAACTCTAATTGGAAAAAATAGCATTTTAATAGTACATGAATATGGAATTTGATCAGGATAGCAGTGTGGTAAATGATTTTTCGTATTTTCTACGAATATTTATATAACTGAATTTTGGATATGATATGGACAATTCAATCATGCATATTGGAGAAAAATTTCATAATATTTGGGTGTTCAGTAGTGTAGTGTTTGAATTTTAATTATTTGTTGGTAACTCTGAATATTATTAAATATTTAAACTTCGATCGAAATGTTGATAGAGTGTTGTTTAGTAGTGTAGTGTTTGATTTTTAATTATTTATTTGTAACTCCAAATGTTCTAAAATTTATAATGAAGCTATAAAATTACATATCCAACATTACTATAAATTTTCAAAATTTTTGGAGGATGTTTGACATCTAAAATAAATGAATCATAGTCACTTTTTATAACAGAACAATCTGCTAAAATAAGAAAAAGTATAGTGAGGGGTTAATGTATAAATTACCCAAGCACCTAAATTGCTCTATATGAGAAAACTAGAACCCAAGCAGCTCTCATATTTTGTGAACCATTATTGAGAAATGAAATCCTAGAGAGAGAGGGAGAGTTAGGGTTTGAGAGAAGAAAGTGGTGGAATTGCTGATCTAGGGTTTATCTATCCAAGATATGATGAAATCAAGTAAGTTTAGCTTCTTTGACTAGCCTTTTATGGTGAATCTTTTATCACATGTCAATATTCCGTCCCTCTTCTGACTTGATTTGAAATGGTATCAAATCTTCCCCTTTTCTCACTCTTTCTTCATAATCCCCCATTTCTACGGTTTCTGGGTTGAAAGGAAGAAGAATCTGGTGATTTGTTAGGGTTTTGATATCAATTCGAGATTTTCAAATATGAGCTACATTTTTAAGGTGTTTTCACACCTTAGGGTGAGTGATTACTTCCTTTAAACAATAGATTGCATGAAAATGAGCTAAATGATCAATAATCATTACTTGTTTTGTATGTGACTACAAACCATAAACTGCCCTTTTGACCTAGCTTTTACAAGATGATATGAAATAGATTATTTCTATGTTGTGATGGATTCTAGTTGATAAATCATACTATAAATGAACACAAATGATCTAAATGAGAACTCCTAAAGTAATTGCAGAGTTTATATGAAAATAGTGAAATCTAGGGTTTTCGGCTATGACTAAAGTTGTTGTATAATTGAATAAAGATGTTTGTCTAGTTGAATCTCCTTGGTCACAAAGGATTATTTTATCTGAATTCATAGTACATATATGTCTGATAAAATCTTGTATTTCATTTGATTATATCAATGTTTTCTTGATATATCAGTAAAGAGGGTGAAACCCTAATTGAATGGAAAGTTGGAAGTTAGTGAATAGATTCATTAATTCAACTAATGTGATTCTTTATTGTTATAAATTCATTTATTTAAGGATATTCTTGATGTATGGTATTTTAATGAATAGCTTGGAAACCCTAGTTAAATTCATACCAAGGATTCATATGCATGACTGATTGAAATGAGTTATGTGATGATTCGAGTTTCTAGCTGAATATCATTTTATATGCATACACATTTTGATTTGTGATGCAAAAATCTCTAGATGAGTTAATTGGCATGAAATGCATACATTGTTATGGTAATTTAAGAAAATGGAAAAAGCTTTTTTCTAGATAGGGATGTCGTTGATGCCATGCATGAATATGAGAAATGTTGAATGTAAATGTTTATATTATTAGACATGGTATCTATTTGAACATATGAGAATTCTTCTATGTGCATGAGAAATGAGAAACCCTAAGATAAGGGTAACCAATACGTTAAGAATTCAACTAAGTATTATCAGTGAATTCAGTCCAATAGCTCAAGTTTTTAGTAAAACTAAACTAGTAATAGTAAATGCCCTGAACACCGTAGAACCCTCCCTGGAGGTCTGTACCGGGATGAGTGAAGCACGCTATGGACTATCAGATATAGGAAGAAGTTGCCTAGAACTGAGTATCTAACATCAACTGATTGGATATCAGTGGTACTTCAGTTGAGTAGCATAGTACCCAATAATAACCAGAGATCTTGTTGTTACTATTTAGTAGTAGGGGTATCCAATAATAACTGGAGATCCAGTGGTACCCACCAGTTGAAGTATACAACCCTTGTAGACCTACTTCTTCTGGAAGTTACTCTATTTTGTGTGTCATCCCTAGTGGAACCGCATTATGTAGATTTGAGTATTTTTAGCCTATTGGCACCCCTCCTAAGTACCCAAGATAAGGGGCTACAATTTACAGATGTTGTTTAGCCATCGTTAGGCCAGACGTGGCAACCTCGTTGCAGACCGAGGTAGTTATTAGTAGTCTTAAGGTCCCGAGTTTACCTGAAGACTTGTACGATAAGTCACATAGTAGTGACTTTTTCTTGGATGGTACCATCCAAGTGAGTTCAGGGGCAAAGTAAAAAGAAAATTTAATTGAGTTCAATTGAGTTCAGATAAAGAGTACAGTAGTCAGATTAGTCGGTTATGTTTAGTTGGCCAACATAGTAGTAGTCAATTGAGTTCAATAAACTGTTGGATGTTTATTTGCATTTTTCTCAATTATAGTGCCACTATGAGTATCACATAAAGTCAGATATAATATTTTGAACCCTAGGCTAACATGTTTCAAGGTGTGATACGCATAGGCCCTGGAAGGGACAGTGGTCATTCTTGAGATAGCATATCAAATACCATGTGAAAATGCTAGTTCTTATTTGCAAGTCATTGATCTATTATATGGCTTTAATTACTTGCGCACTTTTTCATGCAACCCACATACACAATATAGGAATATATTGTTTTACATTTTATTTCAAACCATTTTAGGTTATGCAATATATGAAGATATCAAGACATGATGAATCAGATGAAATAGCAAAGACATTAAAGCTAAACAAAGGGGTATTTGTTAGATGCATCTTATTAAATGTAATAGTTCTCATATTGAAAGTTTATGTGAACTCGTTAGAGGAGCACCAATCTACATCATGTAAAAAATATTTGTGAAATAATGAAAAAAAACTATTTTGTTATTTGTTAAAATCTAGATCTTAGAAATTTTAGGTAACAATTCTCAACTTTAAGGTCCTTTTTAATTGCGGGACGCTAAAAAGTGAGGTCAATACATTTGGTATTAGAGGCGTTGACTTATCAGATAATATTTAATAGTTTATAATTTCAAGTAATGTGTAGAAACATACGGAGAAGTATTAGGGCATACTTTATGGTAATGGTGTCTAGAATGGATGAAGGTTTTGGGGGATGGTAATATTTTCCTTCACACCATTAAGTTGGTATACCAGGACTCCCTTAGAAAATGTGATACCTACATGGTAGAACCTAGGGTTTTCCTAAAGTAATGTTTTCTATAAGTTTTCTCATCTCTTTGTTCATCCTCTTCTGATATGCGTACTTAATAAACCCTAAAAGAGACTTACCTCTCAAGATAGGTTTTCAAGAAGAAATAGGATTAAGGCATCCTCCACCAATTAATGTATATATAATGTGGAAATTATGATAAAGTAAAGAAAAATGTTCTAGGGATTTTTCCTTGCAAGGTAAAACCCTAGATGGAGCTAGGGTTGGTTTAGGTTAAACCCCTAAGTGGGTCAAGGGATATAAAAATCTTAATATGTAGGGTGTAGTCCCTAAGCCAAACCCTAAACCCTAATCTTGGGAAATGGGAGTAGTGTGGGTCAAATAGTAACCCTACCCATATGAACTCTAATTAGGGAAAAATAGAATAAGAAAAAATTTGCAAGTAGTTTAGGTGACCCAGTATCCCATGCATGTATGCACATGGAGCAAGGCATTCATGATTCATGTGAAGGGTTATTAAGAAACATAAGCAACCAATGGTTATATCAAAATGAAAATATGAAAACCTTAATTCCAATTTTAGGGTTGGTGTCCCAACCTAGGGTGGGTCAACCCAAGAATGGGAAAAGAACATATGGCAGAGGAAAAACCCTAAACTCAAGGGGTCAAGTTGTGGATAAAGAGTCTAACCTTCTCCTATCAATCAAGAAGGAACCCTAGGTTAGGTCCTTCCCTAGAAGGGTGAGTTTATAAATCAATTTTAGAATTGAGGTAACCTTGAATGCCTTCTAAAGTGTGAAGGATTACATACACAAAATATGAAAGAACATACATGCTTTGAACCTATACATGACACTCTGAGGGACACAAAGAAAAGTCACTAAGGAAGTGGCTAAAGTAGGTGATCAAGCCAAGAAAGGAAGGTCACTAATAGGCCAATCTGAGAGAGGAAGGAAGATATAAAAGGAAGACATTGCGATGACTGGTGATCAGGTTAGGAAAGGAAGGTCACTAATAGGCTAAGAAGGGAGAGGAAGGCTGATATAAAAGGAATTCATTGCGATGACTGGCGATCAAGTCGAGAAAGGAAGGTCACTAATAGGTCAAGCCAGGAAAGGAAGGTCGGTATAAAAGGAATTCATTACAATGACTGGTGATCAAGCCGAGAAAGGAAGGTCACTAATAGACCAAGGTGAGAAAGGAAGGTAACTAAGAGGCCAAGCCCATGAGAGAAGGCCAACTTGACACTAAGACCCAGATAGGGAAGGTGGCCCAAGTCCAATGCAGGGACATAAAGTAAATGATGTGTATCCTAAGAGATGGAGTAAATTTGGGTTAAAGAAATACTTAAGGAAATAATATGCTCAAAAATTGTTAAATATATGATGTCTCAACAAACCCTAGATAGGGTGGAGCCCTAAGTCAATCCTAGGGTCAATTAGGGAGGATTATGGGTACACAAGACCTATGATATTAGGAGGTGACCATGCCCTAATTGCCTAAGTCCATGGGATCAGGAGATAGCCAAGCATGCTGCCTGAGGGCCATGGATAAGGAGATTGACCACCTTCATGAGTTCATGAGGCCCTAGGGGTATATGTGAGAGGAACTCCATAACTGCATAAGGTCCATGAGGCCAAGAGGAAATCACTTAAAAAGTACTTGTACCCCTAGAGACCTTAAATGAAGTAACTAAGGCCAATGATATATGAGATGTAGATGTAAAGAATACCATAGGTCGTATAACAATTTTGATTAAACCTTGAAGGGAGTAGTGCATAAACTCAAGTATTATTAGAAAACCACTTTCAATGTGAGGGCATGAAAGTTACACTACTACAGAATACGCCTTTGGCGTCGGTTGTTTAACCCCCTTTGGTGATGATTTTCAAGCGACGCCTATGTGGGTGCTGCTAAAGGTCGAACTCTTCAGCGTCAATTTTCTAACCGACACCTATATGATCTATAGGCGTCGGTTATATATAGTTGGCTGACGTCTATAGGGTTCACACCACAAAAAAGGGAACCACCTAGGACACTTTCTGCGTCGGTTAACAACTAAACAACCGACGCCATACTCCTAGATGAAATGGTCGTGCTTCGTTGCACGGCCGTGTTTAGTACTATAGGCGTCGGTTTTATATGAATAAGCAACACCTTTTCCACCACGGCCGTGCTTTCCTGCACGGTCGGGTTGTTTGTCATATTAGGCGTTGGTTGTTATCCAATAACCGACGTTGTAGGCCTTTGATGACGATGTTCTATAAATAACTGACACCTATACTTTAATTTTTTTTTCTTATCAGTTTGTAGGCCTGTTGTGGCTGGTCAGCAGGATGAAAACCTGCAGTTCAATTTTCTGAACTGCAGGTTTACGACATCCATTGATATCAGCCTACAAACAGGCCACAAACCTGCAAAATCAACAAATAGTTTTTCACACAAGTAGATACATTCATACATCAATTCAATTGTCACATTCACACATGTAGAAACATTCAAATACATGTAGAAACATTCAGACATGTATAAACATTCAGAAATATTCATTTACAAAATATCATTCAGCATCGTTATCAGCATCCCAATTATATCTTACAATCGCCACTACTTGTATGGATTTTTCCCATTCTTCTCTTACTTCATTTAATGCTTCCATCGTATATGTAGCATGTACATTTTTTAAGCGCTTACCTATAGTGTGGTCAGTTTTAAACACCTGCAAAGAGAATGATGTATATATATATAAGTAATAATATAAAAATAAGATTGATATATTTCATACTAACTAATTAGACTATATATAATACCTCATGTATGGTATTAATATCCAATGCGGCATGTCGGATAATCATCTGCATAAATCACATCACATAGTATGTGCATGCCCAGCCGTTGTCTTGTGTAGCGCACTATAAATTGTAACATACAATATATTAAAAAATACAACTAAGCACAGTTCACATAAATAATATATACATTGGAGTCAGGAACTTACTTTTACATTCTCCCAAATTATTTCCTGGTTCTTTCTCCTTGGGACATTTCCTCCAGCATTTTTGAATGCATCTAAACCCCTACATGTTAATGTAACACAGTAAATTGCATAATTAAATTGTAATGTAATAATAGATGTTAACGAATATAAAAATGAAATATTTCTCACCAGAATAATGGCATTCTCAATATGTGTCCAATTTTAGTGTTCAATGTACTTCCCGTAGGATCTAGATAATAAAAAGTGAACGTCCCGGGGACAATAAATAGTAACTCCCAATGTCTACCACTAGAGGTAAAAAAGTTAAAAATTAATAACTCAAAATGCACAATAAAAATGGAATTTTCTTAAGTCCAAATTATAAATAAAGTAAACTTACTTGACATTGAATGGAGCTATTATTATCGTCTTCTTTTGCTGACCGAAAATTGTAAAAGCATATATACAGTATTGTTGAACACTATCAGGGTCTTTAGCTACCATACTAATCAATGATGGAATAAACAAACCCACATGATCAAATGTAAATTGTTTGCATTGATCTTCGACTAAGTAGCTGCAAAACATGTATTACGTATGCATTAATATATAAGAAACCAGATCACCGGATCTTACATAAGGTATATGGATGTATAAACAAGATCTCACCTTATCCATGTCTCTATCATTGATGTATTCAGCCAATCATACATAAACAACTCAATAATATCTTGTATAAATAAAGAGCTATCATATGATTGACCTGCATAATCTGCTTCTAAAGAAACAATTATAGGGCAATGTATATTATGTGCCCATAGCCAACATGACATTCCCCTACAAGCAGGACCTAATAGGTATTTTAGGTCAGTTGGAACCCAAGTTGGTAATGGAGGAAGTGGAGGTGGAGGCCTAGGTGCTCCGGGTGTCTTCTTTTTAACCTGTATATATAATTTCAGATCAGTTGACCTCATATATACACATTACAATCTAAAGTAATGCAAATTTATCTTACAATTTCAGTAGTATAGACGACATCTGCTTTGGGCGACAATATCACCCCGCCTTCTGCTTCACCAAGTGTATCAATATCTGGGTGGGCATATGGCAATGCAACTTCCCTCCAATCGGGTAATACACATATCGGGCTCACACGAACGTAGCCCTGCGACATTGGAGTCCCATGAAATGTTGCCCCAGGAAGGGACTGGTAAGCCTACACCTCTGCAAAAACATAGTCTTGCATTCTTAAGCGGCATGGCTTCAATGCCTACAAATTTACGTAAAGAATGTTATACATATATACATATCATCTTGAAAATATATCATCTTGAAAAGACTAGCTACAATGTCATAAACAATACTTACAGCAGATGTGTTATGTGATGCGTCTCCAGGATTACTCACAGTCTGTGCATCAGGAGAAGAGTGGGTCGACATAGGCTGATTGGAAGCCTGAGATGCCTGCCACTGGACTATTTCTTCCTTGACCTTCTCAACAACTATATCATTGACCTTCTTAGCAACTATATCCTCGACTCTCTTATTCTCCTATACATGGATAAAAGAAACATTATCTTCTTATAATTGAATTCTCTTTTGTAGTAACATTCTAAAAAAATAATAGGTTACCTCTTCTTGTGAAAGTCCCGCTCTGGGTTTGCGCTGGGATGGCCCAAAGAATGCTTTGATGCCCACACCAGTGCCTGCACCCCTAACACGTCCAGGATGCTCTGGGTTACCCAGAGCAACTGTCAATTCATCCCTTGTGCCCTGAGGAATGAACGTGCCTTGTTTCCTCTGCTCGTGCAGCTCCCGCTAATAACCATCAACATAAATTGGTAAGTTAACACCACAAATAATCAATATTCAAACGATTTCTCTAAGAGTTGTATTTTACCATTTTCGCAGCCGCCTCAGCAGTTACGGGCTTCTTTATTTCACCCTTCTTGTTTTGCCTCCCAGCTATCCAAATATCATAGTGAGGCATGGGTGTGGCAGACTCCTGAGTAGGATCAGACTCCTGAGTAGTTGCAGACTCCGCCTGTAGTCTTTGACGAACACTTGCATAGCCCTTTGGACCCATAGTGTGGTCATGCACATTCAGTGCACACCTTGCTTTTTGTGCGTCACTGAGGGCCTAATTAGTATGCACATTAATGATTTGGTTAGTAGAACTAAATGTTAATCTTGAATAGGTGAATACAACATATATTAATTAAATTGGGAGTGACGCCTAATACCTTGAATTCTTCAGATTTTCTTGAAGCAACAAAATTGTCCCAATCTTCTTTGTCCAAGAAGTTTCACTGTTCAAGGGCTGACTTCTTCTTCTTATCACCATCTTTTATGTATTCTCTGTTGAGATTTGTCCTATAGTTCCTAAGCATCTTTCCAGTGCGTTGCATCACGCTTTTACAATGCAGCTTCTCATCCAATGCAAACATATTCTGTAAAATAGAATTCTTATTAACTAGTATCCAAAAATCGAATTGCAAATAATATAATTTGTAATCTACAAAATAGAATTGCAAATAATAATAACTCACGCATAAATCCTTCCATATCAAGTCTTTCTTCCCCTGAGGAACTTTATGCCAATTATCATACTTAACACCACAATGGCTTCGAGTGACACACCCAAGATAGTTTACAAAATTATTGCGGTTCACTCCAATTGCATTTCCTCCATTATCAAACTCCACAAACAATTTGGATCCACTAACACTTAGCGCTATTAACTTCTTCAACAGAGTGATGCCCCTTTTCTTGTTAAGTGTTTGGTGTTGCGCATCAAATTGCTCCAGTGCTTCAGTGGGTACATGTGCATCATCAACCTAAAATTTGACAAAAATAAACCCACTGAATTAGCGCAATATAGAAATATGGGATATATGACATAACTAGAAGATAATGAATATTATTGAAATACATGATATGTTCTTAGAACTTACATTGGTATCCTCGCCATGCTCATCATGGACAACATGCTCATCATGGACTTCATGCTCATCATGGACATCATGCTCATCATGGTCAGCCATCTGAAAATGTCATTAAAAAGGCAAACATTTAGCATTTGTATTAACTAGAAAAAGGCAAACATTTATCATTTGTATTAACTAGAAAAAGGCAAACATTTAGCATTTGTATTAACTAGAAAAGGTAAACATTTAGCATTTGTATTAACTAGAAGATAATGAAAAATCAAATCTAAAAATGATATTGATATTAAAAAAGCAAATATTTAGCTTCAATAAAAAAATATAAACACACATGCCTCTCAAATTGTGATCTTTTATCAATTAACAATGCTTCATTGTGATCTCTGCGCACATATAAGTCATCATTAGCTTCAATATTTTGTGGAGTTGGAAACCCAACTGAGAATGGACTGGAGTCTTCATACTTATCATAGTACTCTTCTTCATCTATAGGATCTTCAATGAATTGTCTTTTACCATGAAGAACAACCGACCATTTATCATTTGCAGGATCATCGATATAGAATATTTGTTTCGCCTGTGATGCCAATATGAATGGTTCACCCTTCTCTCCAATCTTTTCAAAGTTCACCAAAGTGAAACCCAATTCATCCACTATAACTCCTTTGGTGTTATCAACCCAATTACATTTAAAGAGCGGAATTCTGAAATCTATGTAGTCAAACTCTCATATGTCTTCAATGACACCGTAATATGACATTTTAGCTTCATGTGGACTCTTATCCTTTGCACTTGCAAAATACATAGTCGACGCTTGAAGAGTGACCCCACTGTTTTGGACGACACTCTTATCATCTTGGCGCTTTGTGTAATATGTGAACCCATTAATGTCAAACCCTTCATAAGACATAACATTCGGTTTTGGTTTAAAGGCAAGGCATTTGATAGTTTTTGTAATATCATTTGGTGTTTGAGATAGTTGATGTAAGACTTTATCTTCAAACCACTTAGTAAAAGTCTTATTATGCTCTCTAGGAAGCCACATTGAACTTGCTCGAGGATGTTGTCTCTTGATGAAATTGGTATGTTCCTCGATATAAACACTCACTTTGTCCATGTTGTGTAAAATATACAAGTGAGATTGTTCCAACTGCTCACGGCTGATTACTTTCACCCGTGATCCCAAAATTCCTTTGCCCTCCTCAATATTCTTGTCATTAACAGGAGTGTTATTACCACTCAGAAATTCATTGCAAAAATACATAACCTCTCTCGCCACATAACCTTCAATAATACTCCCTTCATGCTGATAACGGTTTCGAACATCACCTTTAAAAATGCTCATGTATCGTTCAAAGGGATACATCCAATGCAAGAAAACTGGTCCCAACATTTTCACTTCCCTAGTCAAGTGGACAACAAGATGTACCATGATATCAAAGAACGAAGGAGAGAAATACATCTCAAGCTGACATAGGGTAACAACCACTTCTCTTTGCAAATTATCAAGCGTATCAGGGTCAATAACTTTGCTGCATAGACTGTTAAAAAAGAAACAAAGTCTGGTGATTGCAAACCTTACATGCTTTGACAATATAGATCGAATTGCCACGGGCAATATTTGTTGCATTAGAGTTGACAATCATGAGATTTAAGACCTATCAACTTCAGATCTTTCATTGATACCAATCTACGGATGTTGGATGAGTAACCATGTGGCACCTTAACATTTACCAAGCATTCACAAAAAGCTTTCTTCTCCTTTCTAGACAACGTGTAACAAGCGGGAGGTAAGTATGTTCTTTTATTACCCATTTCACGTAATTCTGTTAATTCTGACCTTATTCCCATTTCACATAGGTCCAGTCTGGATTTTATCCCATCTTTAGTTTTACCTGGTATATTTAACATAGTACCAATGATGCTATCACAGACATTTTTCTCATCGTGCATTACATCGATACAATGCCTGACTGTCAAAGAACTCCAATAAGGAAGATCCCAAAATATTGACTTCTTCTTGAATGAAGAATTGTCACTCCGTGTGGCCATACTACATTGTGATTTCTTACCAAATTCATTGACAATATCTTTTACTCTTTCATAAACAACATCCCCTAGTATAGGTTTAGGTGCACTCCATTCATCATTCCATCCATTGAATGCTTTGCACTTCCTACGATACAGATGGAATTTTGAAAGAAACCTTCGATGAATAAGATATACAGTCTTTCCACCATGTTTTAGTCTTATTGAATCAGTGTTTTCTTCACATATAGGACACGCATTAGCTCTTTTAACACTATATCCAGACAAATTCCCATATGCTGGAAAGTCATTAATAGTGCAAAACAACATAGCATGCAAATGAAATGTCTCTCTTCCTAAAGCATCATAGGTCATCACACCTTCAGCCCAAAGTTTCTTTAAGTCATCAATCAGAGGTTCAAGATAAACATCGATATCATTTCTGGGTTGTTTAGGGCCCGATATCAACAACGACAGCATAACGTACTTTTTTTTCATACACAGCCAGGGAGGAAGATTGTATATAACAAGCATGACTGGCCAAGGGCTATGTTGGCTGCTCAATGTCCCGTACGGATTCATCCCATCTGTATAAAGCCCAAGTCTTAGATTCCTATCTTCTTCACCAAATTTGGGGTACAATAGATCAATCTTCTTCCACTGTGGGGAATCAGACGCATGTCGTAGGATCCCATCATTATTTTTCTTAACATCTGCATGCCGGATCAAATTCTTCGCATCTTTCAGATTTGCAAACAAGCGTTGAAACCATGATATTATAGGTAGATACCACAACACCTTGGAAGGAGAACCAGTTTTCGACTCCCCCGAAGTCGTCAATTTATACTGTGACGCACCACATTTTGGACAATATTTCAAATCTACATAGTCCTTTTAAAATAATACACAATCATTCGGGCATGCGTGTATCTTCCATGCCTCCATTCCCATTGGGCACAACATTTTCTTTACCCGATATGTTGAGATTGGCAGCTCGTTTCTTTCAGGAAGCATTTCTTTCAACAAAGTCAACAATGAAGTGAAGCTTTTGTCGCTCCATCTATTGTTAGCTTTCAACTTATACAATCTCAACACAGTGCTAAGCTTCATAAACTTAGCACAACCTGTGTATAATGGTATCTCAGCATCATGCACAATGTTTCTAAAGATAGGAGGTGGATCGGTGTGCTCTACCCTACAACTATCCAACATCGCATCAACGATGTCTACTGGAACTGGTTCGTTCACATCTACGTCATCGGAGGCAATTTCTTCTTCCACCCAAACACTGCTATCGACATCTACTAGTTTCGAGTTTGAAATCTCTCCATGCCAGTGCCATTCTGTATAGCCTTGTACAATCCCGTTGCACATGACATGACTTTTGATTTCCTCACCAGTGTTGACTTTCAAGTTGTTACCGCAATGCCTACATGGACAGTAGAACCTATCTGTAGGTTTTTTCCTATGTTCCTCGGCAAATCTAATAAACTGATCAAGAACAGATATAAACTCTGGGGTGCAGTGATTGTGAATGGACATCCATGATCTATCCATTCTATGATCAAAGAGGAAACAAGTATATATTAGGACAAGATTAGGGTATACACTTACATCCTATCCAAGATTTACTCCTATTACAGTCCCAAACTGGGGATTATCCCAGATTTACTCCTAATGAGTAAATCTTGGACGAGTTTCTAGGCCAACAAACACATGTGATGTCATTCTTATATATAATAAATGTGTACCATCTATCCCATCCTTGAACACCTAATCTCACTAGTAAGTGTATAATGTGTATTGGGTAGAAAATTTCGGCAGCATTTCCCCGCTATTTTCTAAGTACATATGTACTTAGATAACAAACGGGGAAATGCTACCGAAATTTTCTCAAAAACCCAATACACATTATACACTTACATCCTAAGTGAGATTAGGTGTTCAAGAACAGTCCCAAACCGGGGACTATCCAAGATTTACTCCTAATGAGTAAATCTTGGATGGGTTTCTAGGCCAACAAACACATGTGATGTCATTATTATATATAATAAATGTGTACCACCTATCCCATCCTTGAACACCTAATCTCACTAGTAAGTGTATAATGTGTATTGGGTTTTCGAGAAAATTTCGGCAGCATTTTCCCATTGTTCTCTAAGTACATATGTACTTAGAGAACAAATGGGGAAATGCTGCCGAAATTTTCTCGAAAACCCAATACACGTTATACACTTACATCCTAAGTGAGATTAGGTGTTCAAGAATAGTCCCAAACCAGGGACTATCTAAGATTTACTCCTAATGAGTAAATCTTGGACGGGTTTCAAGGCCAACAAACACAATAATAGATATGTACATGTTAGGGTTTCATCACAATTAATGTTAGGGTTTCATCACAATTAATGTTAGGGTTTCATCAATGTTAGGTTTAATCAAATCAAATTAGGATGCTAGAATTGATAAGTTTAAATCTTATTTCAACATGCATCAAAATTTACTGAATTAAGTCAAACATTAGGATTAGAAGCACAAATATATGCAAGCAAAGAATTTGTTCATATCCTAGGATTTACATAAAGCATTACATAAAAATTTGTTCATATCCTTACCAACAGCAAGCACGGCCGTGGCTGTGTTGGCCTACCACGTCCGTGCTGGACAGCATGGCCGTGGTAGGCCAACACAGCCATGGTCGTGCTTGATGTTGGTAAATAGCTATGGAGAAGGAAGCAAAGAGGTAGGGCTACCTGGAGCTAGCGTGGAAAGCGCAGCGGCGGCAGCAGTGGCGGCAGAAGAAGAGAGAGCAGAGCGGCGGGCGGTGAACAACAGTGGCACCGGGAATGAGCAGAGCAGCACGCAGCACACCAGCAGCAGCGGCGCGGCGAGTAGAGGTGCACCAACAGCAGCGGCGCACCAACAACAGTGGCGGCGGCGAGCGGAGAAGCACTAGGAGTAGCGGAGGCGAGCAGCAGCGGGGTCGTCGGGTGATTTCAGGAGAGCGGCACAGCAATATCACGATGAAATAGGAAGAAAGGGAGAAGAGTTGGGTGATCGGGTCTATTAAGTTGGTCAACGACGTCGGTTATCTACATAACCGATGCCTATTATTCTTTATCGTCGGTTGATAGTAAAACACCGACGCCCAACTAGACAACCTTTACCCTAAATTATTTGGTGGGAACCATTATCAGCGTCGGTTATTGAGGGATAACCGACACTGAAAGTGGGACTTTTCGCGCAAATTTTCATTTTAAATAGGCGTCGGTGAATAGTTAAAAAACCGACGTTGTAGGTGACCTAAAATGTTTTCGCTCAAAAATTGGATTTCGCGGGCGATTTTAGGCGTCGGTCTATTATAACCAGCCGACGTTGAATACAAAGCGGTACCCGTGTCTGGTTGGTCTTCGAATATAGATGTCGGTTTGCATAAATAACCAACGTCTAATATTATAGGCATCGGTTTTCCTAAATAACCGACGCCTAGAAAAGCGACACTGAATGTTGTTTCTGTAGTAGTGTTAATAAAATGGTGGGAAGAAAAGTATATGTGGTTTGGAGACTTTCTCCTAGTGATTCAACCTAAAATTTGAAATTTTAAGATAATGTGTAGACACCATCTTTGCTCTTGAAATGGGATGAAATTTGTATTTGGGATGCAGCCAAAGTGTTTATTTCATCTTATTATGAGTGAGAGAGATTGTGTTGACATAAATTATGCTTAAAATTAACATATGAGAATGAATATCTTAAGGTTCTTTTAATGACATGATGTAGGGTTTGAGGTGTTACCTCACCCTTATGTGAAAATTAATGAATAATAAGTTGGAAACCTAGATGAAAATGTAATCACCAAGTGAAAAATGAGATTCAAGTGAAAATGTAATCAATAACTGATAATGTTATATCATGAATGAGATTGTGGGTATACCCTGGATGGAATTTTGGTACCAACCTTAGTAATGTGATAAATTGGCATATCAATAAAGGTTGTCAAAAATGATCTAGATGAAGATATCAAATAAGGGTTTCTAACTATAAGGTTTGAAACTAAGATGAGTTACCATTCACCTTTACCTTACTAGGTTTAAATTTTGGGGAAAACATTCCTTTTAAGGAGGATTGAATGTAATATCCTCAAATGTAGTGAACTTGAATTATATGAATAAGGCTTGAATTAATAGTATTTTCCTTAATTGTATTAATGATGGAATAGTGAAGTTATCTTTTTTGCATGGGTGCAACCCAAGGCCCAAGCAAGTCCCATGAGACTATTTGATTTGCAAATAGGTCCTTGTGGAATAAGTTTAGTAAGCGATTTCATGCATAAATAAATATTAATAACTTTTGAATCGTTAGATAACTAAAATATGAGATAATGTCATGTTCCCAAGAAATTCTAAAATAATGTGTAATTTAGATAATTAATGGAGTGATTATCTAACCATGAAGGGAAACACAAGTTTTAAGGTATCAAACAAGAATATCCTGTTCTAACTTTTAGGATACTTAAATATAATAAGGACATTAAGATGATTCTAGAATTTGAGAGAAAAATGACTTCCGATATGGTGTGGGTGACTAATTTTAGGATATACTAAAAGTGCAAGTTTTGATTGTGAATATTATGTCAATCAAATTCCAAAACTTAGATAAAGGTTGAGAAAGAGTTTCCCTCCAAGTTTCATAGAAAAAGGAGGCTCCTAGTGGCCCATAGAAAATCGAGAATGGAGGATCCTACTTGTGATCAATGTAATTGTTTCTAGATCTAGAAATCAATTTATTGATCTCACTACATTGTTGTTGGTCTGCGTTCTTTATATGTGTCATGCTAGAATCACAACACATGATTTGGTATTAGATGATGTGCATCTCATCTTCATCCCCCTGACTGAAAAGGAACTCCATCTAATAGTAAATTATTTTCCTTCTTTGATGTTCTCTCTCCCTAGGTTGCAGCCCCTTCCAGAAAGGATCCCATTATTTCAGGAGGTAATCTAAACCAAATCATCCCTTATTTCCAAGTTTGTCATGAGGTATTATGTTTTCCTCAAATTATAGTCATCATTAGATGTAGACATCATCAACTGACCCCTCTTAACCAACTTCTCCATATATATATAGCCCGGGTTTTTGGTATTGAAGTCAGGAACCCATCTACAAGGTTGAGGTCCTAGATGAAAAACTTTCCACGACCCCATGTCTCTCCTACTTGGTTCTATGTACACTGCCACCAAACTAGACCCTCTTCCCCTCTGGGCTAGCCGTCTCCAACTAATCCAAGAATGATTTCATAATCGTGAGGAGACTGTGAATGTGCCTACATCATTCTGCGGGGCCCTGGGTTCCAGAAGTGCAAAATCAACACTCTATTTGACTCACCCAGACACCTACTCCAGCCTCGTCGCCAGGAAGGAGATGACCAGGCGTGAAAGGTCACACCTGCCCTGAGCCGCTGCTATAGGGTAAGGGCTACACCTATCTTTTCCTTCTTTTTATTAAACCCAACCACATGGGCTTAGACACCAAGGTGGAACAAGCCGAATGGATCAGACCCAACCCCACAATTGGCATGTATATTACCCACCATGTTGAGGTGGCACTAGCTGATTGGTCCTGATAGTGATCTTGAAATAATTGTGGTAATTAATCAAGAACTCGGATTGAGACAAATTATACATGGAAGTTGATCAGGAGAACATGTAGAATATGAATATTATACTTGCAAACTCTAATTATGAATCTAGTTCCAAAAGTTATTTCGATACATGATTAATAAGGAATTCATACAAGGAAACCCTAAATATAAGTATTAAGATATTGGATATATGGAAAACAATTATTTTGTCATTTAATCTAATATTGTTGAACATAATGGGAATATAATAAGATCATGATAATAATGACGAGTAATTTGGGTTTTTGAAGTGAATAACCATATATATGATGAATTAGGTTTTTGAAACCAAATATCATAAATTTCCATGTTTTTTGGTCAATTTTTCTTTTCATGTTATTAATACACATAATATGATGTAGGGGTTCATAGTGCAAGTATATGATTGATATGGTAATTAGGGTTTCATCTAATGTTTAATATGTGTTGGAATTACGGTTTGTGCCCTTATTCCTCATCCAAACTCGAGACAACCCGAAACCTTAGATTAGAACCCGACTAGAGTTAATTCTAAATATTGTGATGGTGGAACTTTAGGATATGCATACATGCATATTAAATATTAATTGCTTGGATCCATCTTTGCTTGATTGATTGGATGACATGCTTAAAGTACTTGAATTATATATTGTAGTATATCTGCATGGTTCTACATAAGTTGCATGTTTATCATTATAAATAACCACATTATTGATTGTTAGTGTTTGTTGATGATTTCTCAAATATTGTTGAAATGAATTTTTGGATGTTTATTTTGATTATACTTTATTATAATGTCACTATGAGTATTGAAAAAATATAGATATCACAGTCTGAACTCTAGGTTGGCATGTATCAAGAGGTGATGCACATGGGCCTTAGGAGGGATAGTGATTATGCTCGAGATAGCACATCAAGTAAGGCTTAGAAATATTCTATGAAAATTCCAATTCTTATTTGCAGGTAATTGATTGATTATATGTTGTTATATTACTTGCACACTTTTTCATGCACCCACATACAAAGTATAGCAATATACTGATTCGTGTTTGTTTCACTCTGTTTTAGGTAAATGTAATATATGAAGATATCAAGACATTATGAATCACATGAAATTCACTGAAGACATTAAAGATAAGTAAAGGAGCATTAGCTATATGCTTCTTCTCATATGTAATAGTTCTCATATTGAAAGTTTAAGTAAAGTCCTTATAGGAGCACCAATCTTGTAAACAATATTTGTGAAATAATGGAAATTATTTTCTATTATTTGTTATTTGTTAAAATATGGATCTTGGGAATTTTGGGTAACAACTCTCGACTTTAAGGTCCTTTCCTAGTTGGGAGATGCTAAAAAGTGAGGTTGTTACAATGGCACACTGCTCATCCACCTTCTTCTTCATTGTGCATTCTTCTAGTTCATCTCTGAAAGTGCATCATCCAACACACATGTTTGTATGTGTGCATATAGGATCTCAAAAGGGGTCTTCTTTCTCTTTGACACTGCCATCCATAGTGTGTCTGAATTTTTATTCTCTATCCCCAGTTTCACCAAGACTCTTACTTCTCTAACATTTCCTATGGTTTGATCCCTAAATTCAATGTAGAGAACCCTACCCATGCTTGACACCACAATCCTTGTCATCCTTTGTCCATGTCCATCAATTCCATAAAATTTGAATCCATAGCAGCACCAATGACATTAACCAGAGCTTAAGATCCTCTCCTTAGTCGTATCTCTTTCCTTCAACTAGGTAGTTGTCATACCACTAAAACCTTAAATCCATGTTTTTCTTCTTGTCCTATATATTAGATAATTTGATCAAGAACATCCCACTCTTCCTCGATATGAGGTCGAACTATACCTTAGGGTTCCTAACCCCTTAACCAAAAAGAGAAGATGAAGGTAAAAGGGGCACTTTCCTATGAAATGTAGACATATTGAGATATGTCATGCATATTTCACTAGACTATGCTCCTCCTTATCCAAGGAAACAACAATGTGTCCATCTTTACATGTAGGTTTCAAGAATGATGAAGACTCTAGATATTTCCTTTGCATTGGGGTTTGTCTGAGCAATTGACTCCATAATTTGCGACCAACAAAGGATGATCCTCCTCTCTTCCCTATGCTACAAGGTCATCACTTTATTTAACCCTATGAATTTCATAGTTGCCATGTGTGGGTGATGGTTTAGTAGGGAATTGGTTGTTCTGGTGGATGTGCCGACACCAACCATGGTTGTCGTCTGAACCATCATTCGTATTAGGTCACCCTGGCAATTTCTAGAGGGCGTCCTAGCAGGAGGAAGGGGTGGGGAATGTGCATGCATGTATGTAACAATTTTTTTTAATCTTATGTACAATCCTTAATCATAATCCTAATTGTAAGATTTCAAAATTTCAAGAATAAAAAAACCTAATATGAATACAAGACTCAAATATAATCTGTAAACCACGTTCTCACTAGATTGAGAGATACTTGCACAGTATCAATCCAATTTTAATTCAAGTTCATAAAATATAACCCCTAATTAGGCAGTTATTAACACATGGGTAGTTAAAGTGAAATTGACCTTATTATTAAGATTAAATAACAATTTTTGTATGAGTTTAAATTGGGTATATGAGGCTTTCCCTGAGACATGAGCCCCAAATTGTGTTTAATCCATGTTTATCGAAAAGGGGAAATATAAATATGGCATTTGTTAGATAAGGAAACTAATTATATTTGTGGACTTCTCATGGTCCAATTAGGTAGCATGCCAAATTTATTTTGGTTTGAACCTACCTATATGTCCCAATTTAATGTAATAAAGATATAACCTAAATATCTAAGGATTCCTAAATGACCTAAATTACAATAGTTGTGGACTTTATTTGATTTTCCTTTAATTAACAATAGTGTGTCACACGACTCTTTAGATATATCTTGAGCCCAAGTCATACTCCAATTATGGAGCCATCTATGAGCGGGGAAAATTCCTCCTTCACCTGACTCCCCTCTTTAGTCTAGGATCCACAACCCCAAATCCCCTCCCTCGCTCTGTCTTATAGATAACAAAATCTCACATATCTATGAAGACTTTTTCATGTTCCTTTTCGCACCAAGAAGTTGGGGATCCCTACATTGATAGGGTTATATCCAAAAAACATTCCACACCTTGAGTGACTCCTAGATGAAGATGAACTTTGAGAGACTGGCTGATTCATAGCCCTCCTAGACCATTGACCTATATAAAAAACCTTTGGAAATGACTTAAAGGACCCCAAAAAAAACCTACATCACAGGTTTACCTTAATGTTTTGACTTTAGATCCTTTGGAATCCACCTTTCTCATGTCCCTTCAAATGGTCGGTGATGACAATCCAGATACACTACTGGATGGCCAACACTTCTGACCTGATCAAGGGACATTCATGAAGCTTTCTAGCTAACATATTTCATCATTTTCTCAATAATCCATTCCCCCTTTTTCACGCTTCATTTGTGTAGAGAAACAATTGAGTTGCAATCTCATCCTTGTGATTGTAAAATATTAAGCTTCATCCTATTTTGGAACAACATGAGAGTGAAAAGTTGGATTCAAACCTTGATCATTTGATTAATGATGTTTCATGCATATTCTTTCTACTCCCCTACTCCTCCATGGTAGAAGCATGTGTTGGTGTTGTCAGTCATCGTTTATCTATTTTTTGGCTTGTTGGGTCTAGGAGAGTTTGTGGAAAGTGATGATGTTGATTTTCCTAGGTTTTCTATAGAAAAGCATGAGTTTAATATTATTTTTCCTTCTAGTTGATTAGTTTCATCTTTTCTAGTTTCTTTGTGTTCATTTGACTTCTGGTGCATGAATCTAAATGATGTTTTTACACCTTTGACCTTGATTTCTATTTATCTTTGTCATGCAACCATGGGAAGATGGACCTTTTCTTTTGCTAATATCAGTTACATGTCTGCTTACAGTGGGCTTGGTGTCCACTTTGCCATTTCTATTTGAACCATCTCAATACTACATCGGGGTTTTTTAGTTTAAAATCAATATAGGTGGATTTTATTGACTTTCTAATTGGTTAAAGCTTTTAAAATTCATACTTTATTCATATGATGTCAGAAAATTTTATATAAATAGTCATTGGAAAGATAAATAAACAAGGAACATGTAATTGGTTTTGAAGCTTGTTCTGACTTTGGATTCCCCTATATCTGTAAATAACCATGCAAGCCTAGAAATTAAGTTGAGTATTTATCATTAATGCATGTTAATTGATTGAATGGGGTAACTATAGTTTCATCAACCCTAGGAAAGTGATTAATAGTTGCTTCAAGAAAAGTAGGTGGTACATGAACTTTGAGCATATTTAATGGATGTGTGTATGTTATTATGAAAATGTATGTGCCTTGATATCGATGTATTAATTATGCCTCAATTTCTTTTAGAAAGATAAATCTAGAGATCACATAATTTAATATATGTTTTATTTTATTTGAAGAGTTATTATATCACTTCTTATGCATATTAATAGTAAGAGTTAAAACAAGTTTTAAGAGCTTTTCAATGTAAGACCCCTGACCTAGATTAGTTCTTGATGTGCTTTATTTGCTTAATAATATGCTTAAAACCTTAATATAATCTCTTGAGATGCCTTAATATCATGTGAAATGCTTATGCTTTCAGTTTGGTCCAATTTGATTGATGTTTGAGTTATCTTTGCTATATATGTGCTTGTTGTGGACCGACTTACAATTTACCCATGTTGAGGGGTTATCTTGCAATTCATCACATGCAGGTTGTACCTTTGATACCTGAACTTCATGAGATAGAGAATGGTGTTTTGGGTGTCAAGTTGTTCCTTGGTTTGATGAGGAGAGAAGAGGTGATGTGTTGAGTATGGTTTCTACAGTTTGCCTTGATGCCCTATGTTAGTGTTTATTATGTGTTTATCGTTTGAGTTCTTGGTTTTTATCAAAAACCCTTGATGATTCTTGGTGTTTTCTCTGCAGTCGAATGAGGTTTGCATGGTTCTTTGTGCTCCCTACACTCACTTAGGTTTGGATCTCTTTTGGGCCACATGACCTAGGGTTTTGGGTGCCTTGGGTCACATGGTTTTATGCGACTGTGAGCCCTTGTGGCCATATGCTTCCTTTGATCGATGGTCATCCATGACGAAGTGCGGTCCTTTGGTTTTCTTATTTTTCATGATCTTAGTGGTTTGCATGGTTTTAGTAGATGAGTGTATGTTCTTTGGTGGACAAGTGTGATGAGGAACCCTAATATCTTGACACCTACCCCCCTTACATCTCCCTCCTACTCTTAAATATATAAACTCTCTCCTACACATGCAAGTATCTCTTTTAGCCTTCGTCTTTCTCTCTCCCATCTTGTGTTCGGCCTTGTGTCCTTGGTGGTGTGAAGGAGCTCATCCTTGGTTCTTGGTGGCCGAGATCCCTTGCATGTGGTGATCCAAGCTTGGAGAATCTCTTCCTTGGTAATCTTTGGTGGTTCCTTGATCCTTGGTAAGTGATCCATCTCTTGATCTTATTTTGTTGAAAAACCCTACCCCTTTCTCCTCTTTTGGTTATATACTATGATGTAAACCATGGTGGCTGTCTTGAAGATCTTCTTTTCACAAAGATCAGAGACTATGGTTTGCCATGGTGGTATCTAAGTGAAGAGAGGCTCTCTTCTCTCTTATTTCTCCTTCTTTTGTTCTCTTTGGCCTTAAGGTTTGGTTCTCTTTCTTACCCTTTAATCGAGGGTTTTCTCTTCTCTTTTGAGGTGGTGACTAGCTTGGTCGTGAAGGAGATCAAATATAGGTGTCCTTCTCACTTGTGGAGTTTTGCTTGGAGGTGGTGCAACCATCATCTAAGGCAGGTTATATAACTCTCTTTCCTCTCTATTATAGCACTTTAATCCTACATGCAAATCATTCTAAAACATGACTAATTGCTGATGATAATGATATCTTGATTAGGGTTATGTTTTTGTATTGATATTGCATGAACTTGTTCCTTTGCTTAAACCCTAATCCACCTATCCAAAATCTAAGTGATAGAGATGAAGATGGTTTGGCATGCCACTCAACCATGGTTTTTGTTATCTTGGTTTATGATTTGGTTACCTTACTTAATGTGGAGTTTTGATTCTATTCTCATGTGCTTCGAATTGGGTCTTCATCCCTTAATAAATGGTTTTCGTGTTGATCACATGTGGTACATGATTCCAGAGTTTGAATGATGCTTTCCTTAAGTCTTTTCATCACTCTTTGAGGGATGGTTTCTTGTTGTTAATTATTTATCTTGCTCATGACTTGCTAGTGGTTTTCTCCCTGTGAGATGTTTCTCATGTTGGTACCCAAATGGTTGAATGCTTGGTGATGTTTGGTCGAATGAAATGGTGTTTCTCTTGGTCTTGGTCACATAGAACATCGATCTCATTCAGTCACATAAGAATTGTTGGTCTTCTTTGACCGCTTGAAAGTGATGATTTCCTTTAACAATTAGGATTTGTTATCTAAGTGATGGAGATGAAGACGGTTTGGCATGCCACTCAACCTTGGTTTTTGTTATCTTGGTTCATGCTTCAGTTAGCTTGATTGAGGTGGATTTTTGATTCTATTTTCATGTGATTTATCTTGGGTCTTCATCCCTCATTAATAGTTTTTGTGTTGATCACATGTGGCAGGGTTTGAATGATGCTTTCCCCAATTCTTTGCATCACTCTTTGGGGGACAGTTTCATGTTGTAAATTATCTATCTTGCTCATGACTTGCTAGTGGTTTGAATGATGTTTTTCATGTTGGTACCCAAATGATTGAATGCTTGGTGATGTTTGGTCTAATGATATGGTGTTTCTCTTGGTCTTGGTAACATATACCATCAATCTACTTCAGTCACATAAGAATTGTTGGTCTTCTTCGACCGCTTGAAAGTGATGCTTTCCTTTGATCATTGGGGATTGTATTGATCCCTTCATTTGGATGGTTTAATGCTTTCATTTGACATAGAGTTTTCTATTCGGTCAAAAGTGGTGATTGGTTTCCTTCGGTCGAATGAATGGTGATAATTTATATTTGGTAGCTTGGTTGGGCTATGGTCTTCGACCATAGTAATGCTTTATTCGACAACATGGTTTTGGTGATTCATTCCTCTTCAGTCGAATGATAATCCTGGTTGAATGGATGCTTTAGTAGCTTTATTATGATGATAGTGTTTGGCTTTGATGCTCTAAGACTGTGGGAAGGTTGATATACCTATGGTTGTTTATATTATTGTGACATAAAACCCTAATCAGATGTTTGAAACCCCAACCCTAACCCTAATGTGGAACTCTAATATGGTTGTCTACCTTGTGCAATGTGATAGTATCCAGTGATGATATTTTGTTTCTCTCTCCTATTTGTACGATCTTAACCATGTAGGTGATAAATATCATATCTAATGATAGTTATGGTGATGTATATGTGATACATGATAATGATTGTGAGCTCTTATGAGACATGATGAGATATGATGATATGACACAGGGACTATGTGTTGGGTCTTATGACCTGGTAGAGGCTCAATTCCTAATGTGAGGTTATATCCTTTAGTAATGTGATTGAGGGATTTATATCCCATAGTGATGTGACATAGGTGATGACTTTGTGAATGGCAGCTCTACAAGTATCATGAGACGGCATGACAAGTTCACACCTTTTATGTATTATATCTTTTGGAGTTGTACCATGCCCTTATCTTTGTAGAGTTTGTTTAGGGTTTGTGTGTTGTAACTTGATTGATGCTAAAAGATATCCAATTAGCTTAACTAATCAAGTGAAACCCTAATCATGTAGGCTCTCTATGTTATAGATCCATTCTAGTGTCAGAACTTGCTGGGCGGTGAAACAAGTCAATCCTATGGGAAACTTAGAGGACGCATTTTTTAATATAAGGGGTTCAGGTTGAGTATCTCCTTGTGTTCACCATGATATGTTAGTCATACCTAGATCTTTGTGTGAGATAGCCATGTGTGTGCTATTCTCCTCATGATATGTGATAGGCAGTAGTTCAACTGCATTTGATGCCTATTTTTAGAATGGCCATGTGTGGCCTGTTCTTCCAGTTCCATGACCTATACCAAGGCGAGCTAGGTGTTTTTTATGGATGGCCATGCATGAGCTGATCCTTTAGTTTGACTATGTGTCGCTATTTGCAGTTGACTAATATGTCTCTATGGTGTTTCTCTTGTACTGACCAAGATGTGTTGGAGAGGTTGTGGATTCTGACTATTCCATAGACCTTGTATGGCACCTATTTTGACTTTGTAGTGGTCAGTTGGATTTGGGTGGTACAACTCTAATCCTCATGGCATAATAAAACATGTAACACAATTGTGTAGTATATCTGCTTAGGGTCAAAATACGCTCACATTGGATGACCCCCTGCATTATCTTTGTACTGATTTCTTGAATTATAATATGGTACATAAAATCAACCATTATACATGTTCTTCATATTCCTTCTTAAAGTATTAATTATTCTATTGCATAGTGGTAATTGCTTTAATTGCTTAACCTATATTATCTGTTGAATATGTATCATTTAGTTGAATATGCTCAAATTGATAATATATGTTATATTGCTACTTTAAGTTTGTTTTTGGTTATAATAGTTGCGGCAAAGAGTTATATATCTTGCTAGGATGTTTGGTCTCACCCTGTGGGTTTCCACATATTTTAGGTGGTCGTTTACGAAAAGGTAGAGATCATGTTGTTGAGGCTAAGGAACAAGAGGAGCAGTTCCTGAGTAAAGGTTAGATAAGTTTCATGTAGAGTCCTATGTGTCCTCCCTGTACACTCAGGTCCTTAGAGAGGTTTTGTAGTTGTTTTATATCGAGATGACATTTTGGCTATATGCTCTTGTTGTACATATATGGCATGTATGTATGTGACAAGTTATCACATGTACAGGTTGTGGCCAGCAACTCCATGGACAATGTTATGTAGTAATCTTTTGGTATGAGATATGTGATACAAGTGGATTTTTTTGGACTCAGATGTGATAAGTTTCAACTTTTGTGCTCACGAGGAAACAGTTTTAATTTCTTGTGTTTTATGATAACTTGGTTGTTAGAAGTTTTAATTCTGCGCTTTGTTTTTAGTGATCTTGCTTTGTAGCACATTGGGGCATCACACCTTGGTTGGTATGACAAATTTAGGTTCCCTGAGTCTACAGGGACATAGGACTGGGGTTTCGTCAGTTCTAGTATCCTCCACTCTATCTTATGATAACTTTTTCTTTTGCTGAAGGAAAAGAAGAGAAGAGAAGATGGATGCATAACGCAAAGAACATGCTTCTGAGAGTAGTGTTACAACACTAGGTGGTGGTTCTAGGAGGCAATAAAGAGGGTGGATGTTGTGCATGAGACGCCCCAGTTTGACCTAGCTGTAGTGGCCCATCCTGCATTTTAGTCCTTGTTTAGACAGTTCATGGCCATGATGATGCATATTACAGACATAATGCCCCCACCCCAAGAGAAAGTGGTAGTCCCCAATGCAAAGTCTTTGAGTTCTGGGAAGACCTTTGAAAGGTTGAGGCATGTAGGGGTGGTTGAGTATGCGGGTACGATGGACCTGACCGATGCAGATCTATGGTTGACAGAGTTGGAAGAAGCCTTCAAGATATACAACATCCCCGAATAGGTGAAGGTGAAGCACGTAGTGTATCTATTGAAGGGGAGTGCTGGCCACTGGTGGGTCATAGAGGAGGATAAAAGGCCAAGTGTTGTGATCATTTGGGAGGGGTTTTGACAGGATTTTGTGAGTTGATACTTCCCCAAGACCTACCTGGATAAGAACAACATGTCGTTTGAGAAGATCTGGAAGGGTTCTATATTAGTTAGTGAGTAAAAAGCTAAGTTTATGGAGCTTCTAAGGTTTTGTCCCTATATGGTAGGTACATACAAGGAGAGGATTATATGGTTTGAGAAAGGTTCAGTACAGAGTTGATAACTCCAGTGTCTTCTCTAGAGAACGGAGAGAAGTTTGCCACATTGTGGAGTCAGTTAGAAGAGTGGAACAATCAGCGGTGGACAAGTGTGACACGAAGGCCAAGAAGAGGCATGCATAGTATAAAGGACAGTCATTTGTAGGCTTTAAGAAGACTAGTTTTTCAGCACATCCATCACAGCAGATATCAGCGAGTCAATTGCAGTGGTAACCAAGTAGAGGAAGAGGTCACAACTTTCTGTCAGTAGGAGCCCATAGTGTTGCATCAGTGTCAGTGACAGGGCTATCTAGGCCATGTTATGAGAGTAAGACTTGCTACAAGTGTGGACACACTAGGCATCCAAGACTGTATTTCCCTATAAGAGATGAGGAGGTGACCCAAAAGAAGAGTTAGAGTTAGTAGGGGTTGCAGCAGTGACAATAGTTCAATAGTGGCAGTGGCAGAGGATGTGGAAATGTGTCATAGGCTGGTTCTTCTAAGAAAGTCGGCAGATGAAGGGGATGACAATAGGAAATGGAAATTCTATGCTATGAGTCAGTAGGAAGCATTGTTCAACCCGCAAGTCATGATAGGTTAAATGGATTTATTTCTTCTGATTTGTCTTCTTCTTGTTTTACATCTATACTGGTTGACCCAGGTGCTACACATCTTTTATCACTCAAGAAGTGATTGCTAGTTGTTCTTTTCCTATTAGTCATGGGCATGATAGTCATCGCCTAGAAACCCCTTGGTTGGTTCTATCGAGTTGTAGGAGGTGTGCCCTTCCTATGTCCTTTCTTTTTTAGCACATAGCATCCAAGTGGATCCCTTACCACTTTATATGCATGGATTTGATGTGATCCTTGGAATGGATACTTTTGAAAAGTATCGAGTGGTTTTGGATTGTAGTTCCAAGGTGGCGACGTTTGTTGATGGTGATGTGTCGTGGATCTTTCGAGGAGTTAGGAAGATTCTCCCAGTGTGTTTGGTGTCATCTATGATGGTAGAGAAGTTGATGAGGCATGATTCTGATGCATTCTTAGCACATGTGGTGGATACCAAGGTGAGGAGTCTGAGAATCCAAGAGGTTACAGTTGTATGTGAGTTTGAAGACGTGTTTCCTGATGAGTTTCCCGGTATTTCTCCAGTTATAGAGATTGATTTTGGGATCAATCTGGTTCCTAGTATGCAACCCATAGCATAGACACCTTATAGGATGGTGCCAGCTCAGATGCAAGAGCTGAAGAAATAATTACAAGACCTTCTTGAGAAAGGCTATATCAGGATGAGTATGTCACCATGGGGTGGTCCCATTTTGTTTGTAAAGAAGAAGTACCGATCCATGAGGTTGTACATAGATTATAGGCAGTTGAATAATGTGATGATCAAGAACAAGTATCCTATGATGTAGATTGATGACCTATTTGATCAGTTGAGTGGTGTTGCAATTTTTACCAAGATAGACATGAGGTCAAGATATCATCGTTTGCGCATCAAGGTGTATGACATACCTAAGTCATCTTTTAGGACGAGGTATGGTCACTATGAGTTCGTGGTTATGCCATTTGGGCTAATCAATGAACTAGAAACATTCACGGACTTGATGAACAGAGTGTTTTGGCCTTATATTAACTAGTTCATGGTAGTGTTCATCGATGACATCCTTATCTACTCCTATGATGGCTAGCAGCATGAGCAACATCTACGATAGGTGTTGACCTTGTTAAGACAACACAAGTTGTACGCTAACTTCAACAAGTGTGAATTCTGGCTGAAGGAGGTGTCTTTCCTTGGACATGTGATATCTGTTGAGGGCGTGCGTATGGATGCAAAGAAGGTTGAATCTATGATAGAGTGGGAGAAACCGAAGACGTTGACTGAATTTTGCAATTTTTGGGTTTGGCAAGTAACTATAGGAGGTTCATTAAGGACTTCAGCATAGTGGAGTTTCCCCTAACAAAGTTGGCAAGGAAAGATGTGCCTTTTATTTGGGATGACAAGTGTCAACGTACATTCTAGTTGTTGAAGGTGAAGCTGACTATTGCACAAGTGTTGATGCTACTAGAGTAAGGAAAAAGCTATATTGTCTTTTGTGATGCCTCGAGGAATGGTTTCGGTTGTGTGTTGATGTAATATAAGAATGCAATCTCTTTTGTGTCATGATAGTTGAAGAATCATGAGGAGAGCTATCCCACTCATGATCTGGAGCTAACTACGACAGTCCATTCCTTCAAGATTTGGAGGTACTACCTATATGGTGAGAAGTTCTTGATCTTCACCGACCACAAAAACCTTAAGTATATCTTCTCATAGCAGGAGCTGAACATGTGACATAGACGTTTGATGGAAATGATTGAAGACTATGATTGCACCATAGACTACCATACAAGGAGGGAGAATGTGGTTGCAAATGCTTTAAGTAGGAAATATTTATCATCATCATCTCCTAATAAGGCATAGTTATGCTCTTTGGTGTGCCATAAGAGAGATATGTCGGTCTCCTTGCAACAAATGAATGTCATGTTGGAAGTTTCCTTGTTAGCAGGACTATTGGCACAATGGTTGGTGAAGCCTATGTTGAGATAGCAAATTAGAGATGCACATTAGGGTGATACTATGATACAATAGATTTGATCAGAGTTTGGTAGTGAGAAGCGTGATGGTTTTCATGAGTTAGAGGATGGAACAATATGTTACCACAATAGAGTCGTGGTTCCTTATGTTGAAAGTCTGAAGAAGATGGTCTTGGAAGATGCTCACTCTTCAATGTACGCTATGCATCCAGGTAGAACCAATATGTATCACAATCTGAAAGACCTATATTGGTGGCCTGGCCTGAAGCATGACGCAGTTGAGTTTGTGGCAAAGTGTCCTATATGTCAGCAAGTTAAGGAAGAACATCAGAAGCTTGCAAGGTTTTTGTAACCACTACCTATACCACAATGGAAATGGGATCATGTTACAATAGACTTTGTTATTGTTTTGCTAAGGACAACCAAAGGTCATGATTCTATACGGGTGATTGTTGACTGGTTGACAAAGTCCTCACACTTTTTACCTATGAAGATGAAGTACGCAACAAAGAAGCTTGCACATGTATATGTTGAAGAGATAGTTTGCATGCATGGTATCCCGGCTACCATCATATCTAACAGAGGTCCTCAGTTCACCAGTCACTTTTGGGAATGCCTGCACACATCTATGGGTACGTAGTTGAAGTTTTTACAAAGTTTCACCCACAGAAAGATGGACAGTCAGAGAGGACAATCTCGATCTCAGAAGACTTGTTGAGAGCTTGTGTTTTGCAGTTCTTGGGTAGTTGGGATGTGCACCTTAGTTTGATAGAGTTTGCATATAACAACAATTATTAGAGGAGCATTGATATGGAACCGTATGAGTTTCTGTATGGGATACGATGTAGATCCCCATTATGTTGGTACAAAACTAGTGAATATTAGCTTTTGGGTCCTGACCTTGTGCAATAGATGATGTAGAAGATCAAAGTGATTCCACAACAGTTGAAGGCAGCCCGGGACATGAAGAATTTGTATGTTTATAATCGTCATAGACTGTTGTAGTTCTAAGTGGGAGACATAGTGTACCTTAGTTTCTCTCCTTGGAAGGGTGTTTTGAGGTTTGGGAAGAAGGGTAATTTGGTTCCTAGATATATGGGACCTTATCTAGTGGTGGTACGTGTTGGAAAGGTGGTTTCTAAGTTGGAGTTGTCACCTGAGTTGCACAAGCTAGATCCAGTGTTCCATGTGTCTATTTTGAGGAATTGTGACCCTGACACTGAGTTGGTTTTCCATCCAATGGAGGTAGAACTTGATGAGGATATATATTATGTGGAGGGTCATGTGTTGATCCTGATTAGGAGGAGCAAGAACTTGAAGAAGAAGGACATCATGTTGGTTAAGGTTTTTTGGCATCACTATGGTGTAGAGGAAGCCATGTGGGAGATTGAGGAAGAGATGCGTAGGAAGTACCCATCTTTTTCATGTAGGATTTTGGGGGTGAAATCCTTGTTAGGGGTTTATGGTTGTAAGACCCCTGATCTAGATTAGACCTTGATGTGCTTGCTTTCTTAATAAGATGCTTAGAACCTAAATCTAATGTCTTGAGATGCCTTAATATCATGTGGCATGCTTATATTTCCAGCTTGGTCCAATTTGGTTGATGTTTGAGCTATCTTTTCTATATATTTGCTTGTTGTGGACCAACTTGAAATTTATCCATGTTGAAGGGTTATCTTGCAATTTGTCATATGTAGGTTGTACCTTTGATACCTTAGCATCATGAGAGATAGAATGGTTCTTTGGGGCACTGTGTTGTTCCTTGGGTTGATGAGGAGAGTAGAGGCCATGTGTTGAGTATGGTTTCTAGGGTTTATTGTGATGCCCTATGCTAATGTTGACTATGTGTTGACTGTTTGAGTTCTTGGTTTTCAGCAACCACCATTGATGATCCATGGTATTTTCACTACGATCGAATGAGGTTTCGATGGTGCTTTGTGTTCCCTACGGTCGCTTAGTTTTGGAGCTCTTTTGGGTCGCATGACCTAGGGTTTTGGAAGCCTTGGGTCGCATGGTTTTATGCGACCATGAGCCCTTGTGGACATATGCTTCCTTCAACTGATGGTCATCCATGACCAAGTGATGTCGCTTGGTTTTCTTGTTTTTCATGACCTTAGTAGTTTGCATGTTTTTAGTAGACACATGTTTTTTCTTTAGTGGAAAAGTGTCATAACGAACCTTAATATCTTGACACATAACCACCTTTCATCTCCCTCCTACTCTTAAGTATATAAACTCTCTTTAACACATGAAAGTATCTCTTTTAGCCTTCCTCCTTCTCTCTCCCATCTTGTGTTTAGCCTTGTGTTCTTGGTGGTGTGAAGGAGATCATCATTGGTGCTTGGTGGCCGAGATCCCTTTCATATGGTTATCCAATCTTGGAGAAGATCTTCCTTGGTGATCTTTGGTGGTTCGTTGATCCTTGGTAAGTGATCCATTCTTGATCTCCTTTTCATAGACTCAACCTTCTTGGGATCCACACACACACACTCATTAGATACCACAAGTCAAAGGAAAGACACCTCCTTCAGCCAGAACTCAAACTTGTTGAACTTAGCGTACAACTTGTGATGTCTCAACCAGGTCAATACCTATCATAGATGCTTCTCCTACTGCTAACTATCAGAGTAGTAGATTAGGGTGTTGTCAATGAACACTACCATGATCTGGTCAATAGAAGGCCAAAACACTATGTTCATCAAGTCCATGAACACTGCTAGTGCATTGGTTAGCCCAAATGGCATAACCACGAAATCATGGTGACCATACCTCGTCCTAAAAGCTGACTTAGGTATGTCATACACCTTGATCTGCAACTGATGATATCCCGACCTCAGGTCTATCTTGGGAAAAACTACAAAATTTCTCAACTAATCAAATAGATCATCAATCTACAACAAAATAAACTTTTTTTTATCATCACCTTATTCAACTACTTGTAATCTATGCACAACATCATGGATCCATCCTTATTCTTTACAAACAAAATGGGAGCACCCCATGGTGACGTACTCGGCCTGATAAATCCTTTCTCAAGTAGATCTTGTAACTATTTCTTTATCTCTTACATCTTAGCTAGTGCCATCCTATAATGTGTTTGTTCTATAGGCTGCAGACCAAAAACCAGATTGATATCAAAATCAATCTCTCTAACTAGAGGAACACCAAGAAACTCATCAGGAAATACGTCTTCAAACTCATACATAACTGGTACCTCTTCACCTTAGTATCCACCACATGCACTAAGAACTCATCACAACCATGTCTCATCAACTTCTCTAACACCATAGCTGACACCAAACATGTCAAGAGAATCTTCCTATCTCCTTGAAAGATCCACGACACATCACCGTCAACAAACATTGCCACCTTGGAACTACAATTCAATACCACTCGATACTTTTCCAAAGTATCCATTCCAAGGATCACACTGAATCCATGCATGTCAAGTGGTATGAGATCCACTTGGATGCTATATCCTAAAAAAGAAAGGACATGAGAAAGACACACCTCCCGCAACTTAGAGGAACCAACCAAGGGGGCTTCCAAGAGAAGACTAACATGCCTATGACTAACAAGCAAAGATCAAATAACAATCACTTCTTGAGTGATAAAAAAGTGCATAGCACCCGGGTCAACTAGAATAGATATAAAGCAAGCGAAAGACAAATCAAAATGAAATAACTCCATATGACCTATCATGACTTGTGGGTTGACCACTCCTTCCAGCTGACTAATCATTTAGAATCAAGCCATTACCTATTGTTGTCCCCTTCCTATGCTGGCTTGCCTAGAAGAACTAGCCCGCAACACCTATCCATGTCCTCTGCCACTGCTACTGCCACTATTGAACTAATGTCATTGTTGTGATCCCAGATGAATCTACCTCAGCTGTTGGGTCACCTCCTCATCTCTCATAGGGCAATACGGTCTTGTATGCCTAGTCTGTCCACACTTGTAGCAAGTCTTACTCTCATACCATGACCTAGATGGCCCTGTCACCGATACTAATGAAACACTATGGGCTCCTACTGGCAGAAAGATGCAACCTCTACCTCTTCTTGGTGACCACTGCGACTAAATCACCGATCTCTTATGTGATAGAAGTGCTAAAAACTTAGGCTTCTTAAAGCCTCCAGATGACTACACTTGATATTGTGCATGCCTCTTCTTGGCCTTTATCTCACGCTTCTCCACCACTGATTGTTCAAATCTTCTGACCGACTCCAGGAACATGGAAAACTGCTCTCTGTTATCTGGAGAGGACACTAGAGTCATCAACTCTATATTCAAACCTTTCTTGAACTGTCTGATCCTCTCCATATCTGTAGCTTTCATATGCTGACAAAACCTTAGACACTCCATAAACTTAGCTTCGTACGCATTGAGTGATAGATATCCTTTCTGGATCTTCTTGAACTGCATGATCTTCACATCTAGGTAGGTCTTGGGTAAGTACTGACTCACAAACTCCCGTAGGAACTCCGCCCAATGGATTACAACACATGGCCTTTTCTCCTCCTCTATGGCCAACTAGTGGCCAACACTCCCCTTCAATAGTTCTACTACGTGCTTCAACTTATCTTCTTCGGGGATGTTGAGGATCTTGAAGGCCCTTTATAGTACTATTAGCCATAGATCTGTATCCACCAGGTCTTATGTACCCACATACTCAACCACCCCTACACACACAACCTTTCAAAGGTCTTCCCAGAACCTGAAGACTCCACATTGGGGACTTCTGCTTTCACTTGGGGTGGGGGCATTCTGTCCTCCATATGCATCATTGTGGCCATTAACTATCCAAACAAGGACTAAAACGTAGGATTGGCCATCACAGTTGGGTCAAACTGGGGCATCCAACTGGGTCAAACTAGGGCGTCTTGTGTACAACGTCCACTCTATCTTCCTTCTGGCACTACCACCTGGTGCAGCAACACTACTCTCACCAGTATGTTATTTGTGTTTGCCAACCATCTTCTGTGTTGTTTATCTCCTTCTACATAAGAAGAAGTTACCATATGATAGACTAGAGGATACTAGAACAAACTTAAACCTATTCCTATGTCCCCATAGACTCAAAAAACCTAAATCTTTGATACCAACCAAGGAGTGACCTCCTGACGCACCACAAGATCACTTAAAACAAAGCACAAAATTAAATCTTTTAACAACCAGGTTACCAGAAAACATAGGAAATTAAAACTATTTCCTCATGAGCACAAAAGTTGAAACTTATCACATCTGAGATACAAAAGCCGCTTGTATCACATATCTCATACCAAAAGATTATTACATAGAACTATTAACTAACTTGCTTCTCACAACCTGTACATGTGATAACTTGTCACATACATACATGCCATATCTATACAATAAGAGAATATAGCCAAATCGTTGTCTCGATATACAAAAACTACAAAGCCTCCCCAAGGACCTGAATGTATAGGGACGACACATAGGATTCTACTACAAAATAGAAGCAACTTATCCAACCTTTACTCAACTACTGCTCCTCTTGTTGCTCAGCCTCAACAACACGATCTCTACCTCATCGTGCACAACCACCTAAAAGATGTAGCCACCCACGGGATGAGAACAAACATCCTAGAGAGAGATATAAATCTTCATTGAAACTATTATATACACAAACAAACTTAAAGCATCAAGATAACATATATTATCAATTTGAATCGATTCAACTAAATGATATGTATTTAATAGAAAATATAGGTTAAGCAATTAAAGCAATTACCACTGAGCAGTAAAAAAATTAATACTTTAAGAAGGAATATGAAGAACATGTATAACAATTGATTTCTCTTACCGTATTATAATTCAAGAAATCAGTACAAAGATAAGGCAAGCGGTCATCCAATGTGAATCATATTTTGAACCTAAGAAAAAATACTACATAACCGTATGACATCTTTTATTAAGCCCTGAGGATTTTATTCGTACCACCCAAATACACCCGACCACTATGAAGTCGAAATTGGTGCCATACAAGGTCTTTTGAAGAGTCGTAATCCACAACCTCTCCAAAACCTCTTGGTCAATATAAGAGAAACACTATAGAGACATATCAGTCAACTGAAACAAAGATACATAGTCAAACTGAAGGACCCACTCACGCATTGACGTCCTTGTAAAATACCTATCCCACCTTGGTAAAAATCATGATGCTAGAAGAACAGGCTCACACATGGTCGTTCTAAAAAGAGGCATCAAATGTAGTTAAACAGCTGACTATCACATATCACAAGGAGAATAGCTCACGCATGACCATCTCACGCAAAGGGCTAGGTATGACCACATCCATTCTACCCAACATGTCATGGTGGATGGAAGGAGATACTTTACTTGCACCCCCATATATTCAAAAATATGCACTTCAAGTTTCCTGCAGGAGTGACTCATTTCACCAACTAGCAAGTTCTGACACTGGAATGGATCTATGGAACATGGCACCCACATGATCAGGGTTTCACTTGATTAGTTAAGACAATTGGGTATCTTTTAGAGTCAATCAAGTTACAACACATAAATCCTAAACAAACTCTACAATTATAACGACATGGTACACCTCCAAAAGATATAAAATGTAAAAGATGAGAACTTTTCACATCATCTCATGATACTTGTTGCACTGCCATTTACAAGTCCATTCCAAATGTCACATAACTATGGGATATCAATCCCTCAATCACATCACTGGAGGATATCACCTTACATTAGGCATTGAGCCTCTGCCATGTCATAAGACCCAATACATAATCCTTGTGTCATATCATCATATCTCATCAGGCCTTATAAGGGCTCACATTCATCATCATGTATCACATATACATTACCATAGCTATAATAGCTATGATATTCATCACCTATATGATTAGGATCATACAAGTAGGAGAGAGAAACAAAGTATCATGATTTCATACTTTCACATTGCACAAGGTGGACAACCATATTAGCATTCCACATTAGGGTTAGGGTTGGGGTTTCAAACATCCAATTAGGGTTTTATATCATAATGCTATCAACAACCCTAGGTATCTACATCTTCCCACATTCTTGGAGAATCAAAGTCAAACACTATCATCATAATAAAGCTACAAAGGCATCAGTTTAGCTTGGGAGTATCATTCGACTAAATAAGAATTAAGTCACCAAAATGAAGCGGTCGAATAAAGCACTACTGTGGTCAAAGACCATAGCCCAACCAAGTGAATGAATAGCAATTATCACCATTCATTCGACTAAAGGAAACCAATCCCCACTTTTGACTGAATAGAAAACTCTAGGTCGAATGAAAGCATCAAACCATGTGACCAAAGGGATCAACACAATCCCCAATGATTAAAGGAAAGCATCACTTTCAAGCGGTTAAAGAAGACCAACAATTCTTATGCGACCGAAGTAGATTGATGGTATATGTGACCAAGATGAAGAGAAACACCATATCATTTGACCAAACATCACCAAGAATTCAAGCATTTTGGTACCAATATGAAAAACATCTAAGAGAGAGAAAACCACTAGCAAGTCATGAGCAAGATAGATAATTAACAACATGAAACTATCCCCCAAAGAGTGATGTAAAGAATTAGGGAAAGCATCATTCAAACCCTGCCGCATGTGATCAACACAAAAACAATTAATGAGTGATGAAGACCCAAGATAAATCACATGAAAATAGATTCAAAACTCCACCTCAAGCAAGCTAACCGAAACATGAACCAAGATAACAAAAACCAAGGTTGAGTGGCATTGTTATGACCCACTCCGTGATTAATTAGTAAGTACAATGATTAGTGTATAATTAAGTAATTGAGATAAGTTAAGTGCTCATATGGTGGTTAGTGCATCATCAAGTTGATTAAGTTGAATTAAATATATAAGATACAATTGGTGCTTAATTAAGATAATTAAGTAAAGTTAAGTGATCACAGATGTGATTAGAGTTTTGATTAGCTGAAACAAGCTAAATATAATAATTTCTTTCTTTGATGGCATAGAGGACCTCATGCTTGCAAATTTACAAGAAGAATCGTTCGAATTGGACATTCAAGGCAAAAGCTTTGAGGGTTTCAAGATATAGGGTTAATTATTCAAATTTTCCAATTTATTAATTAAAACCCCTTTTTCCCTTTTCTCTTCCTTATCTTCTTCTTTCCTCGATCAATTACAGAACCGCTTAAAGCGGCGTCCAATTCAGTCGATAGAATAAGAGCAGAGGAGTGAAGGGCGGGCGATTTTGAGCCCTAGCTCCGTTTTCCAGATGGCTGACCTACTTCCCTTCTTTCCTTTCCCTTCCTCTTCCTCGTCCCTAACCACATCTCTAACCAGCCCTAATGGTGCCCCTAGCAGCAGCGCGGCCAACAGCAGCAGTTGTGGCCGCGGCACCGGCCAGAGGGTGAGTTGGTGCGACCAGCACCACAAAGATGGTACCCTTAAGCTCGGCTATGAGGCTAGGATCCAAATCCGTAGCCAATTGCTGTGATTAGACACTTAGCTAGCAAGGGAAGCGCCAGACTAGTGAGAGGAGCAGCAGCTGCAGCAACGACCATGGCGTCGTTTTGGCATGGGAAGCAGCACGATTCGACGCCATCAATCTCAGCTTGAAGTTCAGACCATGAATCCGCAACTACCTTCCTTCTTTCCCCAGTTCGCCCTAGCGGCGCTTCTACCAGCTTGGGCGGTGCCTCCGATCTGCAGGAGTAGCAGCAGCCGCGCTAGCCACCGCCAGGAGTAGCCGCAACGAATCAGCAAGCGCTGACTTCCACCACACAAGCTGCAGCTTTTCTTCTCCAATTGTTCAACAGCTCACATTCCATCCGAGTTGTTTGTTTGGTGACTAGGGATCAGACGATTGATCTCATGTCTGTACTAAATTTCTTAGGGTACAGAGCCCTGCTGTTGATAGCAAGCTCAGATCAGTCAATGGAGAAAAGGTTATTTTTGGAAGGCAACATGTTGGTATCATGTCGGCAGAACCTGTTGGTAACTACGGAATCAGGAGACTATTCTCGTGATGCTCCAAAGGATCAAATCATACATTGTTCTAAACCAGTAGAAATTGGGCGCATGAGACACCAAGGAAAGATAGCCTTGACCCCGGCCTTGAGACCTAGTTCCGGATCCGCAGTCATTAGCCACGATCAGCTGTGTGTGAAGCAGATTCGAGTCTGAACTGAACCGAAGTAGAAGAAGACCCAGAAATCGCCCAAAATCCGGCCTTGAACGCAGTTCCGGACGAATCCGGACATCCCGAACCACTGTGAGTAGGAGTTCATTTAGTTATCATCATTTAACTCCTTCGTTGGAATTTTTAGGTAAATTGTGCATTTTTGCACTGATATCAGTGATTATCAGGCGTTTTATCGATATTTGATGAAACTTGAATTTTATTTTATAAATTGTTTCTGTATGATTATACATGATATAGAATAGCTTCTGATCAGTGTAGAACAGTTCAATGATTTTATTTGGTGCAATGGAAACCAAAAGTGCTTGATACAATTACTTGAATACAAATAGTGTTGTGTATGTTTAGGATAATTTAGATATTTGACTAGCTCTAAGAATGCTTTTGTACCGGTTGAGTAGTTTGTTGAATGTGAGTAGTAGTTCATTCAGTAATCATTAATTAACTCAATTTAAATGCTTACTTGCTTCTGTATCAGTTAGTATAACTTTTAAATAGTATAATACATGCATTGGAGTATGTCAGATTCATTGGAACTTGAAATATTTATTATGCTTATTGAAAATGATGAAATTTCCTGTATTAAAGTTGCAATGTATGTGCTGATTTAACAATAGATATTTAGCATTGAAAGTGGATAAATGATACTGAATCATGTCTAATGATGATAATGGATTTATATTTGCTTCATGTGTTATTCAGATTGTGCAATATGCATGAAATGTGATATTCCTGTTTAAATGTTTGTTTGTTAATTAATTATTAGACTTAGGTGCCCTAACACCGTAGAACCCCTAAGAGGTATCTGCAACTTAGGGGTGAAACTCGTGTCCAACATCAACCGGTTGAGTAATTCTGGTGGCACGAGGGTTGATAGACAGTGTCCAACACCAACCGATTGAGTAATTTCGGTGGCACTGGGGTAAATAATAAGTAAAATATAGGGTTATCCAACACCAACCGGTTGAGTAATTCTGGTGGTAACCCTGTGTTGACTCCCTGCGCCTGTGTACTCAGGTCAGGAGGAGTCTGGAGCACACGTGGTTGTGCAGCACACGTGGTTGTGCATTGAGGTCGTGGAGCCTGGGGTCCTGTAGCAGAACAGGGCTGGTGTCAGACTTAGCATTTCCCGGGTGTGTCGCTAAGTCTTGTACGGTGGGACCATAGCATGAACTTGCTGTGGATCTTTATATGCAGAGTACACTGCATATATTTAGGGCATAATAATAATATGAATAAGTAATCATGTAGGATCACAGTAAATTTATATAACTGTTTATTTACCTGAATTATTTGTTGATGCTTAGAAATGTGATTAATATCTGTATATCTGCTATGTATTTAGAACTTCCTTGCTTAGTTCTGCATTTATGTTGAATTTCAATTTATAAACCTGATGAGTTGTTTAGTGATAGCTAAGTGAAATACTATTCACTGAGCGAGTAGGCTCATACCTCTACTCAAAACATTTTCAGGTTATCATCAGCAGCAGGAAATCAGAAGGATCGATTTATCCTTACGCCTAGTCGATAGAAGGTTCGTAGTTAGTAGTTAGAGGTCTCTTAGTCCATTCCCCTCGATCTTTGGGACAAGGTGTGAGTGAGAGAGAGAATGTGTACAAAGATGTAAATTAACTGTTTCGCTTTATTTTATGTCAAACAATGTAGAATGTTGTAGACTCTGTTTATATTGCTAGTCAGTTAATAAAGATACTTCCGCAGTTTGTTTAGTTTCAATTTACAGCATAAATCAGATTATCCTATTAATCTCTTTAAAAAGTTTTAAAAAGTGAAGAGTGATTGGCTTATGTGTAAATCTCATCCTGTCGCGTCCTAATTTTGTGGTTTGTGGTTAATGTGAGATCGGGGCGTGACAGGCATGCCAAACCATCTTCATCACCATCACTTAGACTTCAGATAGGGGGATTAGGGTTAAAGCAAAGGAACAAGTTCATGCAAGATCAATCTAGAAACATAACCCTAATAAAGATGTCATTATCATCAACAATTAATCATAGTTTATAATGAGTTATATTATAGAGAGGAAAGAGAGTTATATAATCCGTCTTAGATGATGGCTGCACCACCTCCAAGCAAAAGTCCACAAGCAAGAAGGAAACCTAGCTTTGATGTCCTCCATGGCCAAGCTAGTCACCACCCCAAACGAGAAGAGAAAAGCCTAGTTTAAAGGGCAAGAAAGAGAACCAAAACCTCAAGGTTGAAGAGAACAAAAGAAGGAGAAAGTAGGGAGAACCATAATCTCCAATCTTTGTGAAGAGAAGATCTTCAAGATAGCCACCATGGTTTACAACATAGTCTACAACCAAAAGAGGAGAAAGGGGTGGGGCTTTCTCTAATTGGCCAATATTAGAAAACTAATAACTAATTATCTACTAATCAGAAAAATACAAATAAATAGTCAATAAAATGAGAAAAATAAGATCTATCTTTTGGTAATGATGTTGTTTCCTAAATCTAATGTTTAATTGAAAGTAAATAATAATGGATTAATCAAATTAGGTAATACCTTGTTAAATTCATACGAAATATTTATAAGTCAGAAAAATATAATAAAATATGTTTTGGACTCAGAATAATATAAAATAAAATATTGCATAGTTTTCATAACCTAATTTACACAGTAATAAAAAGGTCATTTTTAGGGTTTGTATAATCAATGTGAAATTGACACAATATCTACCTATATGCTTAATAGGTGCTTTGGAGACCTAGACTTTGATCTAGGACTAACTTGGATGGTTAGACTCTAAAGTTGAGGTATGTTTGTAAACCACATTATTCTATTGAGCAATTAGCCTATTTTTGTCTTACTCTTGGTCCTTTAGACATTAGCCTACACATTACTCTTTTCTTTTGATATCATGGTTCATGTGAACTACCTTATTTGTTACTACACTTGTGATCATATTTGACATTCTCTTAGATTCTAACATATGCTTTGTGCATGATGGACTTTATTTGGTGATATGTGTGCCTTTTCCCACCATGGTAGTGGATGTGTATATGGCACATTATGTGATAGTATTTGGATGGATGTAATCATCTTTCCTATTATCTTATACTCTTATATTCTTATTTATCTTTTTATATGCATCATGTGGTGACTACAAGTATAATTTTGCATGTGTTTTTTATGTGGATGTGAATATTCCCACATATGGATGCAGATGTTAAAAATTCCTGCATGTGAATATATATATTTTGAGTAGATGTTTATCATGTCCTGCTCGTGTGGATGTATATAATTCCTACCCACTCCACATTTATGGGGGATGTATACAGTTCCCCCTCACCCCACATTTATGGTAGATGTGTATTTCCCACATGCAAGTTTATGTTATGTAGTTTTGTCACATTTGTAAAAGATGGATGCCTTGTTTATACACTCTTTTGCTTCATTCTTATTTTGTTGTTCTTTTCTTTTTTGTCCTCTTTGGGTAGTAGTTTACTCTTTCATGGGAAGCCTTTTATACTTGATATCCTTTATTCTTTTAAATTTCTCAAATTTCTATTTAGTATGCACATACCAGCCTTTGTCAATGTTATATATTTTCTCTTTTTGTTGGGGTATGCTTCCAGCCCTAGGTGAATGATTTGGATGACTTGACATGAGGACATGGACTTAGCTTGTGAAGATGAAGCTTGGAGACAATCTTGATATAGTTTTGATTTCCCTCTTCATGGATCCTTTTGATGCACCTTTTATGTAAATCCTTATGGGAAATGATGTTGAGGTACTTTTGTAATCTTATGATAAATTGAAAACTCCACTGCTACACTTTGGTTGTTTTGAATACCATTAATAAGATTTGAAAAATTTACACCCATTTCAGCATACCTTTTGATTATGTTTGGGATGGATGTTTTTTTCTTTAAATTTTTAGTAGGGAGCGGATCACCTCTGGTACACACTCCTTATAACAAGGTATTAGAACCCATGGTAGTCAGAATCTAACTATTTTGAATTCTGTCTCCCTGATTAGAACCCTTGACTTTGCTAAGTTACCCTAAGTGAGATGTTCACCCTAGATTTGATCTATGATGTGACAAGCTTTGATTTGAAGATGAAATTAGGTTATGAGTACGAGGAAGTGGAAGGATAAGATGATCTTGTTATGGATACATTGTGACTTGGTTTACCACATTGATTTTGGTACCATCTTTGTTTTATCTCTAATGTTTCTTATCAACCAAAATTACTTTCATTATACTATTATATGTACAAAAAAATTCTCTTATTTGTCAATGTTTTCTTTGGTAGTGAAACCCTAAACCTAGTTATAACCCTAGTTTTGACTTTGAAGTTGTAACTAGGAATATGTGGATTTCATTAAAGGAGTAATTGACCTACCCTATTAATTTTGGATGTTTGTGGGGTTGTTAGGCTGAGATACAAGGACCTAAAACTCAACCCTATTTTATTATGAATCTTTATTTGGATACATGAACAACATAAACTCCAAAACATTCACAACTAAAAGATATGTGGGTAACCCTAAATTTTGATTAGTTTGACTTGTTAGGTTGAACCTTTTTAAGCGGTGGAGAGTAATTAGTTATTTATTTTTGGATCAATAGATTTTGAGGATGACATCCTTTTAAGGGGTGCAGTGTTATAGCATATCAGATCTTGGACCCTATCCTGGAAGTTTTACTTTTTGGTCTTAGCAAAACAAGGTTGAGGATAGATCTAGATGAGGTTTAGTATAACCTTAATGTGTAATGCATGTATAAAACACCCTAATTTAATCTAATGTTCTCACATTAGTCCCGGGCCAATAATAGACACATAAAATATGTCACATGAGATAATAATGAATTATATAAGATTCATGCAAATAATCACACATAACTCTTTTGGTGATAATACTAAGTTGTGGAACATAATTGGATGAGCAATAGTAATAGTATGAGATAATGTGACAATATTGGCCAAAAATATTAATTGTGACATAACTCATTAAAAGAAATCCCAAAAGTGGAATCTAAGTTAAAAATTGTGTTCCTTGGATCCCAATTTCCTTGGAAGTCAAGTTTCACATTATTCACATAATAATAATTAATTTAATTTGGTTTGGAAAGAGAAGATTTGAGTTTTCCCCAAAATATCAAATAAAGTATTAAATGGCCCTAAAATGGAAAATAATCTTAGATTCGTAATCTACACATTGAAATAGGCCTTCAGGTGAATTTTCACTCAATTTGGAGAAAGTTTGATTAAAAGGGTGAATTTAGGAGAGAGAAAGTGTGTAACCTTCAAAATATTAATTAAATGGATAAATAACTCTAACATGTAGAATTGATGGCAAAATCTTACTTAGGCACTTAATGTGACTAGTGGGTGAAGTTTCATCAAATTTGGATAATCCTAATGTCATTAATGCATGAGGAAAGAGAAAATAGTATTTGATTTATTTAGACATCAAAAGTTTTCAAAAGGAAAATCTAATTGCATAATTGAAATCTACATGCTTTAATTAGTCTTTGTGAAAAATTTCACTTAATTTGGATAATGTTTAAACCCTTTATTGAAGAGATAGAAGAAAGGAAAATAATGTGACTCCACTTTATTAAAAATCAAATTAATTTTCTTGTTATATCAGTGTCACACTATAATCTCTCGGTTTTAGAATTGAACTTATGCGCATTTTATTATCCACCCTTGGATCACGATCTGGCGATGCTGAGGTCGTCTCCTACCTCGACTACGAGAAGCCACCCAGCGTGTACATTAAATGCAAGCCTTCTCTTATCGTTCTCCGTCCTTGGACCACCTTTCCTCCTGATTATTCGTGCATTGTGTTCATGAGAAATTTCTGAGTCGATCAAGCCCTAATTTAATCAATATTTCTCTTCATCATGAAAACACCCAAAATGGCAGTTGCCTAACTCGCAACCCCCAATCTTTCCGAGACTCCACGCTTCTTGGAACTCCTATGTAACCACCCTATCACCATCATCACACCTCCTGGAACCCACTTCATCGCTCAATTGCAGCGACCCTCACTTATGTTGATTCCACCAACTCGTTCTTCCTCCTTGTACTTCCCGATTCGTCGGTGGTACTCCGGCCGACCTCCATCCAATTGGGTTTCTCTGATCCCTCCCAGGTGTTTGTCGAAGGTGTTCCTACCCTCAAAATCCCTCGCAGTTTTGCCCAGTGCTCAAACGTACTTGGTTTGGTTATCATCTCTACAACGCAGTTGGTGGCCATCATCAGTTGATGTTGGGAAGCATGAGTTGCATGCCTGAGTCTGGTGTTGGTCTGTGAAGCCTTGTCTGTGACTATTTTGCATATGTTTTGGAAGAATTAGCTATTCCGTAATCTTGCACCTGCCAGCCATGGCGGAGGGCTCCTTTTGGTCTTAGGAACACTACAAAACTCGACCGAGAGTTTGCTAAGTGTGTGAGCTTCTAAGGAACATGATTCTGAGGTTTGTTTCTCAAAGTTTTCATTGAATATCTATTTTGCAATGATCAAATCACATCTATCGAAGCAGTTCCCTCATAGAACAAACCCGCTCCTTGAATGTATGTTATGCCCTTCTCATCCTTTTATTTTTATTTCTCACTGAAGGGTAGTATGGTCATTTCATGAGGTTTTCCTTGCTTGTCGTTGCACTGAGAATTCCTGAGTTGGATGAGAGGCTGAACGAGTTGGCCAGTCCTGATTGGGCCACCTTGGATGCACGACCCTCTCCCTCTCTCTCTTACACTTTCGTAGATGTTTGCGTACATGGCTTTCTCTGATTGGCCAATATTGGAAAACTAATAACCACTTATCCACTAATAAAAAAATACAAATCAATAGTCAATAAAATGAGAAAATAAGATCTATCTTTTGGTATTGATGTTTTTTCCCTAAATATAATGTTTAATTAAAAGTAAATAATAATGGATTAATCAAATTAGGTAATAAATTGTAAAATTCATAACTAAAAATATATAAATAAATAAAAATATAATAACATAAGTTTTGGACTCAGAATAATAAAAACTAAAATTTTGCATAGTTTTCATAAACTAATTCACATAGTAATAAAAGGGTGATTTTTAGGGTGTGTATAATCCTAGTGAAATTGACACAATATCTACCTATATGCTTAATAGGTGCTTTGGAGACCTAGACTTGGATCTAGGACTGACTTGGACTGTTAGACTCTAAATTTGTGGTATGTTTGCAAACAACATTATTCCATTGAGCAACTAGCCTATTTTTGTCTTACTCTTGGTCCTTTGGACATTAGCCTACACATTACACTTTGCTTTTGATATCATGGTTCATATGAACTACCTTATCTGTTACTGATCTTGTGATCATATTTGACATTCTCTTGGATTCTAACTTATGCTTTGTGCATGATGGACTTTATGTGGTGATATATGCTTCTTTTCCCACCATGGTAGTGGATGTGTATATCACACATTATGTGATAGTGTTGGGATGGATGTTCTCAACTTTCCTATTATCTTATAGTCTTATATTCTTATTTATATTTTTATATGCAACATGTGGTGACTACTAGTATAATGTTGGATGTCTTTTTATGTGGATTTGAACATTCCCACATATGGATGTAGATGTCAAAAATTCATGCATGTGAATATATATATTTTGAGCAGATGTGTATCATATCCTTCTCGGGTGGATGTATATAGCTCCTACCCACTCCACATTTAGAGGGGATGTATACAGTTCCCCCTCACCCCACATTTATGGTAGATGTGTATTTCCTACATGCATGTTTATATTTTCTAGTTTTTTCGCATTTTTAAAACATGGATGCCTTGTTTATATATTCTTTTGCTTGATTCTTATTTTGTTGTTCTTTTCTTTTATGCCCTCTTTGGGTAGTACTTTACTCTTTCATGGGAAGACTTTTATACTTGATGTCTTTTATTCATTTAAATAGCTCATTTTTCTATTTTATTATGCACATACCAGCCTTTTCTGATGTCATCTATTTTCTCTTCTTTCTGGGGTATGCTTCCAACCCTAGGTGAAGGATTTGGATGACTTGATATGAGGACATGGACTTAGCTTGTGAAGATGAATCTTGGAGACAATCTTGATATAGTTTAGATTTCCCTCTACATGGATCCATATGATGCACCTTTTATGTCAATCCTTATGGGAGATGATGTTGATGTACTTTTTTAATCTTATAATAAATTGAATATAATCATTATTTTCTTTCGCTGCTACACTTTGGTTGTTTTGAATACCATTAGTAAGATTTGAAACATTTACACCTGTTTCAGTATACATTTTGAGTATGTTAGGGATGGATGTTTTGTTCTTCAAATTTTTAGTAGGGAGTGAATCCCCTCTGGGTCCCACTCCTTACACTTGTTTTCTTATATCCATTACTTGCAAATCCATTTTGGAGTTGATGTCATTCACTAGTCTTGCCTGTTATATTCAATAGTGTACCAATGATTATATTACATACATTTTTATGAACATGCATGACATCAATGTAGTGTCTAGTTGACAAAAATGTCTAGTAAGGAAGATCCCAAAATATTGACCTCTTGTTGTATAAAGTATAATCACTCTTGGGATTACCATTACACAATCTCTTACCAAATACATTGACAATGTGTGATAACTTGACTTTTTCTTTCGACAGTTATGTACCTTCTCACTCCAACTTAGACTTAATATACTCTTTTGAATATAAATTTCATATCTTGAGTATTATGATACCCCGATTTTGTCACCTCAATGACTAATTTTGCATGTGTGACAATAATTGAAAATATTGAACACCATGACACACTTTATCATATCACAACTTTACAACTAAAATTTAACCTCTTCATTATGCTTTTCTTGCTCTTTAATGTCTTTCATATTGTAGATGATTCAATTATCTATCCAACAACATAAAAATCACCTCAACTGGACCTACATAGCCCAAGTAATGAATATATGAAGTTGGGCTCAAACTATACTTGAATTAATCAATTTATATGAAAATTGAGCCTCATTGGGCCCAATCTTAGACACGCATCCCATTTGTCTGGTCTATTGCTTCTTCCCATTCTGCTTTGAGAAAGAAATCCTTGACTGGAGGGTATCTCCCTCCTTTAGCTAGATCATGAAACATGTTCTGGAGAGCTAGGAGTGACGCTCTCGTGGGCTGCAACTACAACAATCCCAGGCCAGTTAGGAGCAATGACCAAAATTGTGGCCAAACTATAGATGAGGCCCAGGCGGCCCTTACACCTGTGCACCCGGGACGTGATATCTTAAGGAGCCAATACTACAAATCAAAGGCTATAAAGGTACCTTCTTGCAAAGGCCTTAAATGATGCTACATTTGATCAAGTTTTACATATAGATAGTCATCTTCGATCAAAAAATGCAATGAAGCTAATGGTGTAGGTGTCATACCCTAAATATCAACAGATTTCTTCTAACAACCCTAATATGTCAACTTTGATCATTTTGAAACTTCACCTAATTGCTTTAACATTCTCATGATTATATCATTGATGTTGAGTTTTCCAAAATCTTTGGATCAGAAACATTGGATTACTTTTGAGCCAAATAAAGTTTTAAAGAACCCTCCCATGTACATTTGATAACCTTTGGTCTACACCCCCTTTGCTCGTAAATGACACTAGTTACAATAATGTGACTTTATGTGGACTTTACCTTGGATTTCTAATATTGTTTCTAATGGACATGTAGAATCATCCTATCCTTTAAGATCAACTACGTTATGGTCCTCTATGACTATTATATCAGCCCCTAATCCCCCTTTTGCTATGTGTGTCTTTTATGGCTTGAGATTCTTGAATAAAACTCCCACAATGATGTTTGTTGAACTTTGAACAAATGGGCTCCTTGACCCATTTGATGCATCTAACGTTAATGGATCTTTGGAATCATTAGAATCATGGCATGTATCGGCTAAGTTAAACCCCACTCATGATATGATGATGTTTTTTCCCCTTTAGGACCTATTATGACCTATATGACTTAATTGTATAACTTTTTCTCAATCTCAATATAGGCCTTAATCTCATGTCCTAACCACGTATATCAACTTTGCTTCTCTTATTCTTGATTCCTTTTATGTGGATGTCCCACTTTAGTCTCATGTTAAACCTTGATGGCAATGAACTATGGTGATTATTGAATGTATGTGGATATATTGATACCAATGTTAGACTTTGAAGCCTTGACCTAGGAGACATCTACCTATATTTGAATGTGCTTCTTGTGTCACTAATTTCCTGATCTATACTCTCTCCTTCTTAGATCTCATATCTTGATGATGATGAACCTTGTTGCACTATTACGAGTCCTTTTGACCTAGATTGTACATAAGTAACATGAATCTTGTAATGTTCATATAAAATCAATGGAACATAAAAATAACTTTAAACTTAAACCATACCTCCTTCATGACATATCAATCACTATAAGATTGTAAAATGCACTAATAACAAATGTTGAACTTAACTTGGCCAAAACCCTAAAATGGAACTAGTTAGGGTTAATGATGAAAATCTAATGCATGTAAGTAATCTTGTGCTTAACCATGTGTTGCTTATGATCTAGATGGTCAAGGATAGATTAAGAATCTCTGAATCAGTTATGGGCTTTAATAATTATATGACTATGACTTTCTTGCTTGAAATGTGATACATATGTATGCTTGTCTAGTTGCTCAATATTTCCATGTATTACTCTAATATTTGTACTCAATGTTTGTCTTGTGTTGTTATTCTATAACTTGCAAACATAATATAGAAACTCCACTACACAAATATTGTGCACCTTCTTGTATTCTTAAGGTAAGGACACAAGGATGGGTGTCCTAATTGAGTTGTCAAGATAGGGAGGACCATGTCGATAAAAGGATTAGCTAATCTTGAGCACCATTACAGACTCTTCGGATGGGAAGTAGTCAAAGGCCTTATGATATATGATGTTGTTGGTAATAATTGGAGTGAAATGACATAAAACATAGGCTCTCACTTTATTAAATACTTTGCTTATTCTTTCTCATTTACTTTTGTAGCTCTTTTCAAATTATACAAAGCTAATGCATATGTATCTTTCAACCATGTACTCAACATCTTGTGTGCCTGACCCACCTAGTTTTACGTATTTTATAGGTTCATATATGACTAGATGTGATGGGCTTGATGAACTATGTCAGGTGTTCTTGTTATAAGATCCATAGTGTACATGAGAAAACTTGAAAATTTGTACTCTTGAATATGTAATTGAAAGCTGGTAATAAACAATATTGCATAATATAACTTGTTGATTGTTGAGATCATGATTGGTGCCTTTGTCTTGTTATTTTTTCATGTATGCTAACATTTACGCTTTCTCATTCACAATGTGATAACACCATTCTATGTATGGATGCATAGGTCCTATGACCATTGATTTTATAGTCATTTGGAGTTAGGATTTTGGTAACAAACGGTTACATGACACAATGTCTTTCACCCTTTCATATACAACATTCCCTGATATAATTTTGCGGGAACTTTTTTCCTAAATTGATCCATTAAAGTCTTAGTGTTTCTTCTACAATGATGCACTTATGGAAGAAATCTTTGATAAACAAGATATACAATTTTTCCAAAATCTTTTAATCAGATCTAATTAGTGTTTTTCATACAATAAGACATGCTTTGCATCCTTTATGTTTTATCTAGACAAGTTCTCATAAGATAGAAATCAATAAATCATGCAAAACAATATATCACGTAAATTAAAGATCTTTTCACGTGAATCATCATATGTCAGAACACCACCTTCTTACTTTTTAATAAATTCATCAATTATAGGATGAAGATAAACATAAATATCCTTTCTAGGTTGCTTGGACCCTGATATCAATATTGATAGTGTGACATATTTTTTCTTCATACACAACCAAAAAGGAAGATTGTATATTACAATTATAACAGACTAAATGTTATGTTGGATGGTTAACGTGCCATTATAGTTCATTCCATAAGTCCAAGATCAAAGTCTTATGTTCCTTTACATTAAATTGAGGGTACAATAAATCATTTTTTTGATCGTGGCGAATTAGACATGTGTTATAGAACCCCATCATCATTGGCCTTTAACTTTATGTCCCAATAAATTATCTACATCTTTGTAATTAGCAAATAAGAGCTTAAATCATGGTATTATAGGTAGATACCACATCACCTTCATAGGAGAGCCATTCTTTACTTTACATGAATTATTCATCTTGTACCTTGACACACCACATTTTGGAAAATTTCCAAATCACTATAATTCTTTTAAATAAAATACAATCATTCTAACATGCATATATCTTCTCAGCCTCCATTCCCATTGGACATATCATTTTCTTTACTTCATATATAAAAATAGAAAGATCTTTCCCTTCAAGAAGAATTTCTTGTAACTAAGATGTGAAACATTTGTCGCTCCTCCTATAATTAGCTTTTAGAGCAGAATGCAACGTCATAAATTTAGTACAACCTGTATATAACAGTTTCTTAGCATCATGGACAATATTTATAAATAAGAAAAATGGATCAGTAACATTTTCCCTTACAACTACTTAGCATCACATCAACCATGATATTTTGAATTGTCTTGTTCTTCTATATCTTTTTATATATTTTTTCTATATCTTGTTCTTCTTGAACAAACTATATCAACATTTCTTGATAAAAAATTGGAATTCTCTCCATGCCAATATGATTCAATATAGCCTTGTATGATGCCATTATATATGACATGATTTAATAGTGTCAACTTTTGAATTGTTGTCATGATTCCTACGTGGACAATAAAACCTATCTTTGGGTGTTTCCTATATTTCTCAAAAAAATTGATAATTTTTTGAAGACTTTTTTCCAAACTCTTAAGTGCAATGATTTAGAATGAACATCCAACTATAATAAATTGAGTATTTAATAAACATATAATAGGTTTAAATATTTTTTTAATTTAGAGAAAACTAATTAGTTTTATTATCAATGTGTACCATATATCCTATTTTTGTACAAATAACCTCCCTATTAAATATATAATATTTGTTTGATTTTCATGAAAATATTCACAACATTTCCCCTAAGTTCTTTGACTACACTAATCTAGATTGGAAAAGATATAGCCATCCACATATGTACCCAGAGAATATAGAAGGAATTGCTACCAAAATTTTCTTCAAAACTAAACATTCATTATACATCTACATCCTAAATGAGATTAATTATTAAAAAATAATATCTAAAAGATGACTATTTTAAATTTACTCCTAATGAGTAAATTTTGGACGGATTTATAAGACAACAAATAAATGTATACTTATCATATTCATAAAATAGGTTAAACATCTATGTGTAAACCTACACATCAAATTAACCCAGTTAAGTTTTTAAGAGATAAACTCTTAAAATAATGTGGGTTAGATTATTAACACCAAAATCCTAAAACAATATGCATTAACTAAATAAAATGCAAAACCTAGATTATTAACTCATTAATAATTTTAAAAAAAGTTATCATACAAAGTATTTATTTCATATCATTCATTTAACACATGTTATTAGTTTATAATTATCACTCATCAATGTAAAAGTTCAAAGAAAGTTCATCAACACGATTTGATTATAATTCATTTAAAGTTTATCATTCGTCAACAAAATTTGTCAACATAATTAGTTTACAACTAGATTCTAGGACATTCATTATAATATTATTCATTCAGATTTATTCAAGTATCATCATTGAACACATGCATTGTTGAGAAAAATAGCACCATTGAACACATGCATTATCAAAATTGAGATACAAAAAAGAATACAACTATGCAGAGCATAAAAGAACCCTGGAAGTAAGAGGGTTTGGGTCTGAAATAGAGAATATTCCATGCTCTAGGGAAGATACAACATGGAACACTCACTGTGTAAGGAAGGATGCACCCACGTTGAGGGGGTACGATGGAAGAAAGGAAGGCAGTGACTCTTTGACAGCGTTGAAAAAAATACAACGTCACAAAAGATTTGGCATTGTAGTTGCGACTGTCGACCGACTGTTTGAAGAGGATGATGGAATGAGCAGTAGGGGTGGCAAAGCTAATGTAAGATAGAATGATAATGATAATCTTAGGTAGCAAAGAGTGACAACAACATCCAAACCAAAGCTTGGCGGAGGCAGCTGCGTCCAAGAATCCCAAACGTCAACAACGAGTAAGTTTAAAGTAGAGTTTTGTACGAGTGCATAGTGATCACTCTTTATAGGGTTAGGATAACGTGATACTCTATTGCATCAATTATTTTAAAAAAACCAATGCAACAAATAACCAGTGCCTGAATTTTCAATACATCATCACCATTTCAAAAGAAATGATTCTATATGAAAGATCTAAAGCGGTAGATTTTAAAAAAATGATGCTATATGTTGAAAACTGATGGGTCATAGATTTTAAATACATCACTTTTTCAATAAAAATTGACCCAATTTGTTAGGGCTATAATTTCATTTATTTTATGAAATCGAGTCCATATGTATTGAAGATATAGAGTCATTTTCAATATATAATCGTAAGCTATATGAAGTTTAGAGGAAAACTAATTTTGTGTCATTTTCTTCATGACAAATAACTATAGTTGATTTTAATTATAGCCATCATTATAGTTTTTAATAAAAGTTTTGGTATGACATTCTATTTTTATGGGCTTTTATAGCATTTACATTTTGTAAAAAAAGTGACATTATTTGTTGTGTCGGTGCTCGAATTTTTGCGCACACATTCATAGAATGTTTTTTGTACAAAAATGTAAGAAATAGTTTACTAAGTCATTTCTTTTAAGAAACAAACGCTATTAATAATGTCAATCTAAGGAAAAAATGTATTAGTGATGGTTTTAACCTAAAAGACTACTCATGTATACTTATTTCTGGAAATGTTATTGAAGTAAATCTATGAAGGAAGTAGGAACGCAAATTTGTATATCCTTGGGTGTGATCTAATTATCATTTCAAAGGTAAATGTATTATAGGTAATGCAAATTGAACTTCTTTGTCATAGAAGACTCTCAAATGTGAACATGAACCTCATCCATAAGTTAGTAAAACTATCACTACCTCATCCATAAGTTAGTAAAACTAGCACTAGTTAGACGTCTTCCCAAACATTCCCTTTGGAAATCTAGAAGAATGCAAACCCTTACAAAGTGAAAATAAACCAATATCTTACTTAATTCTAAGCATGTTCTATCTACTTCTAGGCCTTTATATCTCATAATCATAAGTACTGACAACCAACGAGAACACAATATCTTGGTGGTATAAGATATGTCTTTTTCATAATTAATGACTATTATTTATTTGACCCCACTTTTTAGTTACATACCATAATACACTTTATAAAATGAGAGGTAGTATTTCCTAAGGAGACATGTATTTGCATAAGGAAAAATAAATAAAACTAATTTGTGATCAAAGAAAACTCCCTCTTCTTTAACCACTTGAACAAGAACAAGGAACTAGAGAGAATGGAATATAAGAAAGAATGGTCAATGATTTAATCCCTTCCTCCTATATATCCATCAATATAAGTGAAGAACCAATCTTTTTGAGTTTTTGGAAAATTCCTACATCTCCATATTGACAACTTTAGCACATGTAGCCTTGAGTCTTTCTAACTATTATCCTTCTTTTGCATTATTGTTTTCTATTATCCATAGTTAAAGTATTGTTTTTATATATGTTTTATTTAACCATTGGTAATACTTTTGGATGAAAAGAATTGCAAAAAATGAAAACAATTGAAGGTATGCAAATCCACATGTTGTAGAGATAAATTTTATATGCATAACATGACCTTCATATGTGGATAGAATATGTATAAAATACACTATGTTTGTATATGATATCACACTCTTATATTCCATTTGTTACATGGTAATTGATGAAGAAGGGAATAAGAAAAACTACCAATCTTATTTTATTGTCAAGATGATTGGGTAAATAATACTCAAGAGGAATACATAGTGAAATTAGGTTTAACCCAATAAAAATTTTAAGCAAACAAGTGTAACATCCCTACCAACAATTTGTTTCTATCCTATAAAAGGTACCCATTTTTACAAATGTTTTTTCTTCTAGTATTTGGTTACCTTAGGTAGAGAATTTTTTACCAAAACTATCTCTACTATTATAAAAAGGGTGCAGCATTAATGCTCTTTTACCACTTAGTTGTGTACAACATTGGATGGAGTAATAGTATAGCTATTGTATGATTCTCATTTTAAAAAAGTGATGAAACGTTCCTAACATATTTATAATGTTGGGACAACATATAACCAATTAACCTTGAGATAACTAGAATAAGGTACAAATCATATCATTATGAATGTGGAGAGTCTAAATTTTTCATCAGCATGACATTATGGATATAATAGGAATGTTAGTAACTTTCTAAATTGATATGTATTATTTGAGAAACTAAAATGATTTGGAAAAAATTATAATATCATTTCTAACTATAATATCAAAATGAAATATGAAATGTACACACCTATTTTATTACTCAAAATCAAGGTAACAGTTCAACTGATATTTTTTGGGTTCAAAGTTGTGAAAATAAATTTAAAACCATTCGTTGTCAAATATGTTACAATTATTCAAATTCAGATAAATAAAAATTATTTACAAAAATTAAGCAAGTTTGATTGGGGGGAGGGGGTAAAATCTTTACAACTTATAAATAAACATCAAGGTTCAAATAAGAGGAGAATGGATCTATGCATTTCATAATTATGATCCCAAGTAGAGACTTGTTTTATGTAGTGTCTCCATCAAACCTTAACAAATATATTCTTCTTTTTCTAAAATTTTTATCTTTATTTGGTCCAACTTCATTAGATAAATTTTTTATCAACACTATGGGGTCATCACTCATTGTCAACTATGTTTCACAAACAAAGTACTTCAGTACGGATAAGTGGAACACACACCTTCAATTTGTATGCATGCCTCAACTCCATATCTCACCAAATTTGATAAAGAACATAAGCACATTATTTTTACATGATCACACCCAAATAATATTATTCTAGTATCATGAGGTGCATGCAAACCATCATTCAAACCATCAAAAAGAAACATGCTTTCCTATGTACCCAAGTTTATAACATACAATGAAGAAAGAGATCCAATGGTAGACAAAACATATATAAAAATTCTTGATTTCCATCATCTCCGTGAAGGTGACAAAATTGAAAAAGACTCAACTACAAGAGTGAATCATGATATTAATTTCCTAAACAAATTTGATGCTTATTAAATTAATAGTGTCTACATAATCCTAAGCCACCAACTTAATACACCCCAGATCCAATTATAATCATAGAAAAGGTCCTATGCAAAGTCACACAATACCATACATGGTAGGTGGTCACTGATTTCTTGAAATAATAGTCTCCTTCCTAATATGTTACATAATCAAAACATAAGGGCTTGTATACACACTACTACAAAGCAAGGAAGTTCTTAGTATGAAGAGACAAATTCTAAGAGTCACATAATTAAACTAACTGATATAACTTACCTAAGTATTAGAGGCGAAGACACATAAGGGACATTCTAAAGTAACTTTGTCCCTTAAAATATTATAGATTATAAGTAAATCCAAGTAAGGAAAACAACTATATTAGGTACCTCCTTGGGCATGGGTTGATACACACCATTGTATCCCTACAATGGCATAAGACAATCCACCGTACCTCTATCACAAAGCAAGGTGAAAATTGAATCAAACACACAAATTTAAGACGAAGAGAAGGGAAAGAACTTAGTAATGTGCATATTCCATATCATTATCAACAATCTTGTCATCACCATCTCTATAGTAATTATTTGAGACACAGATTATCTATGTTGATAAGTCATTCAGACCTAGGTTTTTCTTAGGGATTCTGGCCTCAAAATGTAGTTTTATGTGTCAAGGGGTATTGGAATATGACTTAGTTTTGTGATAAACCCAATCAAAGTTAGTAATATAGTGCAAATCTTGTGAATTTCTATTTCCATTCTAAAGTAAAATAAAAAGCCTTTTTTCTAGTAAAAACCTCAAACATCACCAATTTAAATATCTTATCCCTTTTCATGTAAGGATACCTCATAAAAGACTTGAAACATGTATGATGTATGAAGTTATGTAATGTTGCAACTAGTTAAGCATAGGCCTTGCAAGTTTTCTCTTGTTGTTCTATACAATTTATGATTGATTGAAATACATTAAGATGAAGAGTGTATGAGGTTAGAGAAAATTCAACTCTAATGGATCAACCATCAATATTAATTTTTTACAATTTCTTCCCTCGTCAACACATTAAGTTTTTCTATTTTGGTTTTCCACCACATAGGTCCATGAACAAGAATATATGAAGGTAAAAGCTCACCCACTTTTTTTGAAGCCACTCCCTTCTGCATATGCAAAATAAAATCATGATATATTGATATTTGTGAAAGAAAAACCATTTGAACCATCTTGGAGAATATAACATACCTATGAGTTCTTTATCATGTTCTCTTTCACCTACTATGGATTCCTTAAAAATGGTGAAATCATCTAACTACTTATAGTATGATATGAAAAATATGTATAAAAATAAGAGCAAACAGGAGAGATGTAGTAATTTTATACATTAGGAGTAGTGGAGAAATATACCGAAGAAAATTTGTCATCTATATGAAGTAAATGATCAAGAATCCCACCAGTTTAGCATGAAATCTCGAGTGATCTATAGATCAATTCCATGAATGGACAACACATTAACCCGAGCCTTAGGTACCTCTCTTCTATTGGTATGTAAGCCCAGAGAGCCAATCATATGATGATTGTAATGGCCTAACTTGTAAATGATTTGATTAATAGTAAAGACAATCTTCAAATTTATTCTGTTTTATTTCGTTATGAGATAATGATGTAACATAATAAATGTTAGAGAATGATATCACTCAATGACGTATATCTTTGAGTTGATGACCTGAACAATAAAATCATACAAATGTCACGAGTATATACATTCTTGTTATGTCCCTAGTCGGTTGTTATTGTGGAAGCATGATAGGCAACAATAACACATAAGACTAGGGTGTGTGTTGGTTGATGACAGAGTCTCATTAAGTCATGATATGTTATATCAAACCGAACAAATAGATACTTGTTAGAGAATAATGTATCAGACAGACCCACAATAAGAGTGATACATGGGAACCATAATTGGTAGTCAAAATCATCTCCTATAGAGATAGTGGTGATTATGGTTCTTAGACCTGAAATCACTACACTCATCACATCTCATTTGGCGTACTTTGACATCATCCACTATGACCTTGAAAAAGGTTGTCATAAAGGTGGTACTCAGGTGCACTATGACACATGGGGATGATTGTGGGTTATGCATATGGGATTTGTCCCTCCTACATGAGTATGATATCCTAGCCACTTGATAAGCGAGATTGAGAAATGTATGGTCATGCTCATGTGAGTCAATATGTGATATTGAGCTTACAAATATCTCATATAGTCTACTTTAGTTCAAGGAACATGGAGTGAACATTGAAGGGAATGATGATTCCTTGCCTCGATTTTAATCTAGTTATCCATGACAAAGGAACTATACAATCATTGTAACACCAATCAAATATTGTATAGGTTGAAGTTGTTCTCTGACTTTTTGAATTACTTGGATAGAAATGATGTACTTCTAGATACTGCTCATTGCTTGTGGTGTCATAAGTTAGTTATGGACATTCAATGTCAATGTAACTTGGAACCTATAGGGTTACACACATAGGACACACTTGAAATAGAAGTTCATTTGTGAATGTAGTTTAACTTGATTACTAAAGAGTTAGGTATTCAATTTAAGCAACAATGACTAAAAATTTTGACTGACTAGATTGTGAACTGACCGATTCAAGTGTTGAACCGATCAATTCAAGTGTCTAGTCAATTGAACCAAGTTTGGCAATCATAACCATTAGACGACTGGTTCAATAGGTGAACTGATTGGTTCAGGTTTGTGAGCCAATCAGTTCATGTTGTGAACTGACTGATTGGTTTATCAATTCAATTAGATCAAGGATTAGTGCTGACATCATGATGTGCATTAATTAAATATTAGTTTCCATTACAATTGTGATTGGAAAACATGTTGAAATGACCAGTTCAAGGGTTGAACCGATTAGCTCACATGCCAACCTCTTAGTTCACCTCTGAATCGATCATTTCATCGCTTACATGATGCAAAGATTCATGAATCCCTTAGACACCTGTTCAGATTGGGAACCCTGACCCTGGCTTTCCTATAAATAGAGGGGTATTGGGGGCTTCTCAGACACATCAATTAGCTCTGACAATTGTTGTCTTCTCTGGTTGTGGTAATGGAGAGAATATTAGGAAGTCCTACCCATCAAAGGGAGAGATAGAAAGGGAGAGCCAATTGTGGTAGAGTAAGTTGGTGCTAGTACACTAACTAGAAGGGACAACTCCTTCTTGTCTATTCTTCTAGAATGATAGGATTTCTCGATGGTCCGTGTAGACTACTATAGAAGCAAGGAGTTCATTGCTTGCCGCTCAAAGGACAAATCCAACTATTGTCTGTGGTTAATAACTAGGAGGCCGACACAGACATTGTCTAAGTGCAACTTGAAGAAAGGTGCACACTATAACGAGGGAATTGCCACTGGACTTGCTCCTAGATCAGGTATAACCTCATAACCATCATTCACAATACATAGTTGTTGACACAATCTACTATTCATAAGGGAATATGACAGTTAATATTTTTGTTTCTGCTACATGTTCTATCACCATATTTCCTTACAGTGGTATCATAGCTACATCAATTTACTATGTTTTGGGATTTAATTGATATGATAGGATTTTGGTTTTCATCTTTTATTTATTGCATACAATTTAGATACTTAAAATGATTAATGTGCATCTCTAATTAAATACCACATACAATCCCAATTCATATATATATGATATGATTATATGAAATTTACACATGTCTCCCTAAAAGTTGGTTTAGATGGTGGGTGTGTAGCATGGTTATGGATAATAACCCTAATTGTATATGCTTGGTTTTTTGTGGTTTTTTATTCCTTTTTATATCTCAGTTTGCATATTGAGCCTCTATCTTCTCTTCCATATGTAAAAGTATTATTCTGAACTTCCTATGCTCCCCTCAAATGTAACTCAAGATTTTCCTATTACCACATAATATGTTAAATATCATTAGGATAGTTTTATTTCTTGTTACAACAAAGAAAACGTTCAACATCAAATGAACCACCTGTTTCAGATGATGACTGATTGGCTGGACGACCAAGGAGGATAGACAACAAGAAGAGATGGACCGATCGACCGGTGGCCCAACGATTGAGTAGAGGTGTCTAGAAGATGTTGGAACGGAGAAAACACAACCTTTTAGATAGAACAACTGACTGACCAGGAGGCAAGACAATTGGTTTAAGGGTTGAACCGATAAAAAAAATTGGTTCAACCACATATCTTCATCAACAATAGGTTACTACATGTCATGTAGACCTGAGGTGGTGGTAATTCTTTGTGGATCTAAGGAATTACAATAGTATGACCATAACTATTGATTATGTTTCAATTTGATGTTTTTATTTATGGGATATAGCATGTATATGACATGTACTATAAGTATGCAGTTTGTGAATTTGTTTATATATACAAATACCTCAATAGATATCAAGCCTAATATTCTTTCCATAAGCATCACACATGAAAATCTTGATCAACCAAGTGTAGGCACACCCTAGCATGGTGTGTCATCTATCTCGTGGAAGTGTGATGGTAGATATATGTGTCTACCCTAGAAGGGTGCATATTCTATCATGTTGTCTTATGGGTCAGATATCACTAGGTGACCTTAATAGGATTAAGTGCCTAGAAGCATGCATATGATTATTGCAAAGAGTTGCACATATCATCTATCCAAGAATTGCATGAAATACAGTTGGAAAATGTCGCATACCTTAATAATTGTTTATGAGCGCCAGAGTTGGCAGGGTATTGACTTAATTGTTTTAGATCTGGTCTCACTAGAAGATTGTGCGCTGCAGTCTTCCAAATTAATAGTGAGGGATATGAATTTGAAAAAAATAGTGGGAACAATAATTAATTAAAGTCCTAATTAATATCATCAATATTATCAAATCAAATCAAAAGTGTTTTGACAAATTTCAATTTTTTTCTTATTGAATCAAATGGAAAACACACTATCATTACGATCAATCCTTATGAAGGACAATCTAAATCAGATATACTCCCATAACTAGTTAAGGATTTTGAGAAGTGTTCTCTATGTTCTTGAAACACTAGTGCTAGTGGAATCTGCTCCATATGTCCCTAAGACTAAAATGGATTCTTACTTGAAGCATACTAATGATGTCGTAGACATCAAAGACCTTATGTAGAGCTATATGAACTATGAGTTGCATAAGAAACATGAATGGTATAATGTCTTAGATAAGCAACATGAATGGTACAATGTCTCTAAGGCGTTGTTTGAGTGCAAACTGATAGAGGGAGATCTAATAGAATCCCATGTGCTCAATATGTTTGGGCATGTGGAACATCTAGAAAGACTGTGATTTCCTTTAGGTCAAGAGTTGTCCATAAATAAGATTTTGCAGTCATTGCGTTAATTATATGACCAGTTTATCGAGTATTATCACTTGAGTAACATGGCTAAACCATTATCTAAGATGCTTGACATGTTGATAAATGTTGAAGCACAAATGAAGAAGGATACATCCGTGATGGGGATCAATAGAATAGAGACCAAGGACATAGGTAAGGCCAAGAAGTGTTCTAAGGTTAAGCTAAATTCCAAGTTCTGCACTCAAAATAAGGAGAAGGATAAGGAAACCTAGGAAGATGAAGAAAGGGATAAATATCTCTACTTCTAGTTTATACATAATTGAGATTAACTTAGCTACTTCTTCATATTGAGTACTTGATAGTGGATGTGGATCACACATTTGGTCAAATGTGAAGGATCTCAAAAGAATTAGAGCTTTAATGAAAGGTGAGGTAGAACTGCGTGTTGCTAATGGATCGAGAGTTGCTACCAACATAGTTGGAACTTATCAGTTATCTCTATGAAGTGGGATAGTAATAGACCTAGAGAATTACTATTATGTACCTTCCATTAATAGGAAAATCATATCAGTATCTTGTTTGGACAATAATGAATTCAAATTTCTTATAAAGAATGGTCGATGTTCTATTAGTAAAGATGTGATCTTTCATGGTAGTACCCCAATGTCTTATGGTCTATATTTGATAGATCCGAAGACAATCTATACAATTTAAATACCCATAGATAAAATCTTGATAACTCAAACCAAACATACCTTTGGCATTTTCATCTGGGGCACATAAATGAGAAACACATCTCCAGACTCAATATAGATGTTTATCTGGACTCTTTTGATTTTGAATCAATAAATACATGTGATCTTGTTTGTTGGGCAAGATGACAAAGGCTCCCTTAACTAGAAATAGTGAGAGGTCAAGTGATATATTAGGACTCAAACATACTGATGTTTGTGGCCCTTACAGAATAAATGCCAGAGATGGTTATAAGTACTTCATTACATTTATTAATGACGTAAGGCCCTGAACTGAGTTTTGGAGTAACCCTATTTATTTTTTCTTAATCATGTGCTTATAACTTTGATCTAATCTTTTGAGGTGTGATTATGGATTGTGGAGAGCTTAAGTATCCAGTTTTAGCTTATTTGGATGATGTTTGTGTTTCTGTGCTAGTTTTGGTGCAAATTGCAATTTACCCCATTTAGGGGGTTAGTATGCAATTTGCCACCTCTAGAGTGTCCCTTGTCTCTTATGGTTTCATGAGAGAGAGAGAGAGTGGTGTTTGGGGCTCTTTGTTTGACCCTTGGTTGAGTGGTTTCACCCTTAGTGGTGATTAGGGTTTCCTACGGTTGGTGTGCTTTGGCCTTGTGACCTTTGGTGGTTTGTCTCGACCTAGGTCATGACCTAGGGCTTGTTGAGGGAGTGTCACAGTCGAGACACTTCCCTTTGGTTTGGTTTTCATGATCAAGGTTGTCTTGGGTCGATACAAAGGCTTGTGGAGGTGTGTTTCGACCTAGGTTGCTTGTGGTGGTCTTGGTGTCTCGACTTAGTGGTGTTTCTAGGGTGTGCCGTGACCATGGAACCCTTGGTGTGTTATGGTCACAAAATAGAGGGTGGAGTTGCTTAGATGGTCGAGAAACTACCTAGAGTGTATCACCATGTCTTGCATGGCATGTTTAAGTGGTTTCATATGGTTGCATGTGGATGCATGTTGGTCTCTTACAAGGACAAGTGTCTCTTCAGAGCCATGTCTTACCAACACCTCATCCTTTGTCATACCTCTCTCTTCATATGCTATATGACCTCTCTTCTCTCCATTCAAGTGGTTCTCTTCAGTCATCTTCTTCCTCCCTTCTCTTGAGCTCATCCTTGGATCTTGGTGGAGCAAGGAGTGTTCTTACTGCCTTATAGGTGGTTCATCCTTTGCATGTGGAGGTGGTAGGGATCCGAGTTCATATACCATCTTTGTTAATTGTTTACCTTCTAATTTGATGTTCCTTTGATCTCCTACCTTCATCTCCTTCTCTTTTCTCATCGTTGTACCATGGTTCTCCCATGGTGGTCGCTTGGGAGAGAGAGTCATCATCACAAGGGTCATAGACCATGTCTTGACAAGGTAGACCGAAGTGTGAAGAGGATTTCTCCTCTCTTTTCCCCTTTCTCTTTGGTTTAGGCAAGAGTTTCTTTGATTCTTTCCTTGGGCTAACTTTGCCTTGGTGTCTTCTTGTTCTTGAGGTGATCTTTTGGCCGAGTGTAAAACTTTTGATAAAGCTTCTTCAACCCTTAGATCATGTGCTTGGATCTCTTGATCTTAGAGTTTGGAGCTCTTGGTGGTGATCATCTTAAGGAGGGTTATATAACACTAAACCTAACCTATTATTACATCTCTTTATGCTCTTTATTACTGATTTCTCTCTATAAATTTTTCCCTCACTATTCTTGTCCTTAGTGGTAATCTCTAACGCTTGTTTGGTGGAGATTCCTTGCTTGGATTGAAAGAAATCAGAAACCCTAACTCGTTGTACCTGTTTTGGTAGATGTTGTGTTGTGAAGGTTCTTTTTACTCCATGTGTTTCTCTTTATCTTCCACTCATACATGGTGTTTGAACACTTAGAGGTTGGAGGGATGTTAGGTGCATTTTTAGCTATCTTCATCATGGTTTTCTCTTCCCTGGCTAAGGTTCTTCCTTAGTAGTTTCTAGACCCATGACTTAGGGTGTTGGTGACCAGTTGTATGTGAGCTTTTTCCTCATGGTAACCATGGTTTCATCTTCAATTTCATTTTTGTTTGGTGACCTAGGTGAAGCATCTTGGGAGGTCACGAAACTCCCCTCATGATGGTTGCAACCTTGGTAGCTCTTGGGTCGAGATGCTCCTTTGAGGTTGAGTTCGACCTAGTGAATGTGGTTGAGACCCTTGGTGGATAGTGGCTGAATCACCCTTGGTGTTGGACTTGATTTTCTTGAGTTGAGACTCACCCTATAGAGTAGGGTCGTGACCATGATGGTCTTGGGTCATGACATGGGTGAAGGTTGCTTGTCTTGGATCGTGACATAAGTTGGGGTCGGGACATGAGTTGAGGTCGAGATATTTTCTGGTAAAGGTGCTTTACATGAAAGCCTAAACCTAAGTGTCGCGGGCACGACATAGTCTAGATGTTGGAGGTCGCAACATGGACCATGGTGGGTGGTCATGACCTATCTTGTTATGTGGTCAACGTAGGGTGATGGTAGGTAGATGAAAAACCCATGTGATTACCTAATGATAACCATATATGTATGATACATAAGACATGTACAATGATGTATAGAATGTTATCTAATCAACGGTAACGATGCTCCCTAACTCTTTTACACTCCAAGATGGTGGAGGGTAATGGTTCTAGGGTTGATGATTGAACCATTCTTGTAAACCCTAATCATTAAAAAGGAAAATTGTAACCCTAATAACAATGAATGATGATCTTGCTTGTTTCTTCGTCATGGAATGGTTATGATGTTATGTGGTTACCTCTCCTATTTATAAACTTCTAACCATGCATGTGTTATATGTTCAATAATCATAGCTAGTGTATGTTATGGTGATGAGACATGATATAAGTTGAATGAGCCTTGAGAGACATGTTTTGGCACTTGTGATACAAGAATGATGTTTTTAATGGTCCTATGACCTAGCAGTGACTTGTGGCCCAATATGAGATGAGTTGATGGATTGATGTCCCATGGCATGTGGCTTTGTTTATCATGTGATAAATGGATATAATTCAGGCATCATGCGGTGATAGTGTGACAAGTTCACACCCTATATGTTTCATCTGCTGGAAGAGTACTATGCCCTTATCTTTGTAGAATTTTTTGTGATTTTATACGTTGTAACTTGATTGATGCTAAAAGAGACTTAATTGACTTAACTAATCAAGTGGAACTTAATCATGTAGTTTTGCCCTGTGCCATAGATCCATTCAGTATCAGCACTTGCTGAATGGTGAAACGAATTTAACTTGGAGCACATATTTTTTAATAGGCGGAGCTGAGGAATAATACCCCCTTACGTCCATGATATATGAGACAACCATGCATGAGTTGGTGTCTTAGTGATATGTGATACATGATTGGTTGCATGCCATACCCTGGTGGGAGTGAAAATGTGGTCCGTAACTCAGTGATATATGATACAGGATTGGTTGTGGGCCATACCCTAGTGGGAGTGTGGCTCGGGTTGTAGCTCGATCATATGTAATACATTATTGGCTGTGGGCCACACCCTGGCGGGAGTGTAGTTGTGGGTCTTAGCTCCGTGATATGTGATACAAGATTGGTTGTGGGAGATACACAGGTGAGAGTGTGGTTGCGGGCCGTAGCTCAGTTCCTCTAGAACTACGACCTGTACCAAGGTGGGCTAGACTTGTATAGCTAAACTATATGTTGCTAGTAGCAGTTTGACTGATGATGTCACTACAAGTTCACTCGTACTAACTGAGGGGGTGAGGTGATGGATTCCAACTCTTCCATAGACCTTGTATGGCACCAATTTTAACTTATTAGTGGTCAGTTGGATTTAGGTGGTATGACTCAAATCCTTGAGGTATAATAAAACACATAATCAACCTTGTAGCATACTTTCTTAGGTTCAAATATGAAAATATTGGATGAGGCCTTGCTTGCTTTTGTACAATTTTCTAGTGAATATACATGTTCTTCATATTCCTTTTATGATGATAATATGTTTCATAATCTAATTGAAATTGCTTATTCTATTAGTAATGATTACTTGCTTATCATAGTTGTAGCCTTAATGTTTTTCTTTAGTCATCATATATGTGCTAATAATAGTGTTAGTGGAGAGTTATATCTCCCACTGAGATTTGGAATCTCACCCCGTGGGTCTCCCACACCCTTTTTATGTGGACTTGCACGAGGAGGTAGAGATCGTGCAGTAGAGGTTGACCAGCAACAACAAGGACAATAGCTGACAAGGTTGGAGATGATGTTGATAGTCCTTTTATTGTTAGAGTCTTGGAGTCGTCCTTGTACACTCAGGTCTTTGGCATAGTTTTGGATGTGTTCTCTAGTACATGCTTTTGATATGTGGTTTTGCTTGTATGTCCTTTTCAAGTACGGATATGGAGGATATGTATATGTATGTTTGGGATAGTTTTCTTATAGTAGGCTGACGACATATATGGTAAGTGCTTATTGACATGTAAGGACTCATATGTAAAAGTTTTGTTGTTCAGGAACTTAATGAAAATGGTTATAATTTCTAGTGTTTTCTGGTAATCTATTTGTTTAAGTTTTGTTTCCACAATTAGTTTTGAGTAATCTTGTGGTTTGTGGTGTGGGGCCCCACAGTTTGGTTGGTATAAGAGCTTTAGGTTCACTGAGTCTACAAGGACCTTGACCTAGGGTTTCTGTCTGTTCTTGTGAGATCCAGTCTATCTTATATTGATTTTTTCTTATGTAGAAGAAGTAGAAAAGTTTGAAGATGTCTAGAGGACATGAAGAACATGTTGCAGAGAGTAGTGTTGGTGTACCGGGAGGTGGTGCAAGGAACTAGGAATGAGAAGATCAGAGTTCCTGAGGGACCCCAGCTTGACCCAACCATCATTGAAAACTCTGCCTTTCAATCTCTTTTTGGGAAATTTATGGCTACGGTGACGCATATGGCGGACAGGATGCTTGCATCTCAGTCTAGGGCACTGGTTCCCAATGTAAAATCTTTCAATATTTGGAAGACCTTTGAGAGGCTTTGCCGTGCTGGGGTGATGGAGTATGCTGGGACATCTAATCAATAGGATGTTGATCTATGGCTTACTGAGCTTGATAAAGCCTTCAAGATCCTCAACATCCCTGAAGCGGATAAGGTTAAGCATGTGGTGTACCTTCTGAAGGGGAGTGTTGGCCATTGTTGGGCCATCGAAGAGGAGAAGAGACATGGAGTGGTTATAGGATGAGAGGAGCTATGACATGAGTTCATCATTCAGTACTTTCCACAAATGTATCTGGATGAGAAGATCATTCAGGTTGAGTGGATCTTGTAGGGATCCATATCCATCAATGAGTACAAGGCTAAGTTTATGGAGCTTCTTTGGTTCTGTCCTCACATGGCTACCATATATGATGAGAGGATCCACTATTTCAAGAAGGGGTTGTACACTAAGTTGTCTACCTCGGCGGCTGCTTTAGAGAATTGAGAAATGTTTTCCACATTTGTGGAGTCTATTCAGTGGATAGAGTGATCTATGATAGAGAAGCGGGAGGGAAGTTCCAGGAAGCGGCATGCATAGTCCCAGTGACAGTCGTCATGAGGATTTAAAATGTTGAGGCTTTCTGCACCAGTAGTACCACAAAGGTGTAGTTCTCTAACACAGTGGTCTCTGAGTAGAGGCAGAGGTTGTAGTCTTCCACCTACTGGATCTTATAGTACTACATCAGTGTCAATGATGGGGCCATCTAGGCCACAGTTTGAGACCTGATCTTACCATAAGTGTGGGCAGATAGGACATCTAAAATGAGAGTGTCCGATGAGAGATGATGAGGTGACCCAGCAACCTAGGCAGAGCCATTAGGGCTCACAGAGATAGTAGAATAGCGGTGTAGGAGGATGAGGATGTGGCTAAGCATCACAGGACGAATCGTCTACTTAGGGAAGTAGAGGATGGGAGTGACAACAGGCAATGACTAGATTCTATGCTATGAGTCATCTAGAGGAGGTAGTCAACCCATGAGTTGTGACAGGTCAGATGGATTTATTTCATTATGATGTCTTCTTCATGCATTGTATCTGTTTTGGTTGACCCAGGTGCAACACACTCTTTTATCACTAGCGAAGTGCTTGACAATTGTCTTTTACCTTTTAGTCATAAGAAGGATAGTTTGTTGTTAGAAACCTCGTTAGTTGGTTATGTAGTATTGCAGGAGGTGTGTCCTTTCTATTTTAGGGCACAACATTAGTGGATCTCATGCCAATTGACATTCATGGGTTCGATGTAATCCTTGGAATGGACACCTTAGATAAGTATAGAGTGGTCTTGGATTATAGTCCCAAGAAAGTGATGTTTATAGTTGGTGATAAGACGTGGATCTTCCAAGGAGATAGGAAGATTCTTTCGACATGTCTAGTACCGACTATGGTGGTTGGGAAGCTGTTGAGATAGGTTTATGAGGCATTTATAGTTGTTGATAAGACGTGGATCTTACAAGGAGATAGGAAGATTCTTCTGACATGTCTAGTACTGGCTATGGTGGTTGGGAAGCTATTGAGATAGGTTTGTGAGGTGTTCTTGGCAAATGTGCTAGATACTGAGGTATGGAGTCCTAGTATTCAGTATGCGCCAGTTGTCGAAGAGATTGAGGACGTGTTTCCTAAGGAGTTTCCAGGTGTTCCCCCACCCTGAGAGATTGGTTTTGAGATCAATCTGGTCCCTAACACGCAACCAGTAGCCCAAACACCGTACAGGATGGCAGAGATGGTAGATTTAAAGAGACAATTTCAAGAGCTACTTGATAAATGTTTCATTAGGCTTAGTACATCACTATGGGGTGCTCCAATGCTATTTGTAAAGAATAAGGATGGGTCCATGAGGCTGTGTTTAGACTATAGACAATTAAACAAGGTGACGATAAAGAGCAAGTACCCCTTTCCAAGGATAGATGACATGTTTGATTAGTTGTGTCACACAATAGTGTTCTCAAAGATAGTCCCAAGGCCATGATATCACTAGTTGAGGATTAAGGAGGATGACGTACCTAAGTCATCTTTTAGGATGAGGTATGGTCACTAAAAGTTCTTGGTTATGTCGTTCAGTCTAACCAATGCACCTGCAATGTTCATGGACTTGATGAACAGAGTGTTCCAACCATTTCTTGATCAGTTTGTGGTGGTCTTCATAGATGACATCTTGATATACAGTCGTGACAATCAACAACGTGGATAGCATCTCCGTTAGGCGTTGACCATGCTGAGGCAGCATCGACTTTATGTCAAGTTCAATAAGTGTGAGTTATGGTTAAATGAGGTAGCTTTCCTGGGGCATGTTATATCTGTCGATGGAGTTCATGTGGATCCCAAGAAGGTTCAATCAGTGATAGAGTGGGAGCAGCCAAAGACACTGATAGAAGTGTGCAACTTTCTAGGTTTTGTAGGCTATTACAGGAGATTCATCAAGGACTTCAGTGCCATCTTCTTGCCCCTAACAAAGTTGACAAGGAAGGATGTGCCTTTCTCCTGGGATGACAGATGTCAGTGTGCTTTTCAGACGTTGAAGGATAATTTGAAAAGTGCACAGGTTCTGGTCTTACCTGAGCAAGGAAAAGGATACATAGTCTTCTATGATGCATCTAGGAATGGCTTGGGTTGTGTTTTAATGCAGGACAAGCAAGCGGTTTCTTTTGCTTCCTGATAATTTAAGAAACACAAGGAGAATTACCTGGCCCATGACCTAGAGTTAGTCGTTGTATTCAACGCTTTGAAGATCTATAGGAACTACCTTTATGGAGTGAAGTGTCAGATCTTCATAGATCACAAGAACCTAAAGTAATCTTTTCACAGCAGGAGTAGAATATGAGGCAACGACACTGGATGGAGTTAATTAAGGATTATGATTGCACGATTGGTTATCATCTAGGGAAGGCAAATGTTTTGGTGGATGAGTTGAGTAGGAAGTCTTCATATACGCCTATGGATAGAGCCCAATTGAGTTCTTTGATGTGTCACAAGAAAGACATGTTTGATATCCCTATGTCAGATGAATGTTAAGTTGAAAGTTTCCTTGCTAGAAGGATTGTTAGCATAGTTTCAGGTGAAGCCCACACTGAGATAGCAGATTATAGAAGCACAATAGGTTGATATCATGATATAGTAGATTAGATTAGAGTTTGGCAGCAAGAAGTGTGATGGCATCCACGAGTCATATGATGGGATGGTTGGTTACCATGACAGAGTAGTGGTTTCTGATGTTGATGACCTAAGAAAGATGGTACTGGAAGAGGCTCACTCATCCATGTATGCTATGCACCCAGGTAGCACCAAGATGTATCATAATATGAAGTATAAATATTGGTGGTCTGGCTTGAAGAAGGACGCGACTGAGTTTGTGGAGAGATGCATTGTGTGTCAACAGGTTAAAGCCAAACATCAAAAACCTACAACAACATTACAATTGTTTCCTATACCACAATGGAAATGGGAACATGTGACCCAGGACTTTGTGGTTGGTCTGCCCAGGACAGCCAAAGGTCATAATTCCATTTGGGTGATCATTGATAGGTTGACCAAGACAATGCATTTTCTTCCTCTGAAGATGACGTATATGCCTGAGAAGCTTGTGCATATCTATGTTCATGAGATTGTGTGTTTGCATGGTGTTCCAGCAACTATCGTGTCTCATAGAGGTCTTGAGTTCACAAGTCACTTTTGGGAGTGACTACACACAACTTTGGGTATGCACTTCAGGTTTATCATTGCCTTTTACCCACATATAGGTGGTCAGTCTGAAAGGACCATTCAGACCTTGGAGGATCTTTTGAGAGCTTGTATTCTTTAGTTTTTGGGGAGTTGGGACATACAGCTCAATTTGAAGAGTTCGCCTACAACAACTACTATCAAAGTAACATCGACATGAAACCATATGAGGCATTATATGGGAGGCATTGTAGGTCTCCATTGTGTTAGTATGAGAAGGGGGAGTACCAGCTTCTTGGTCCTGAGCTTGTGCAACAAACTATACAAAAGATCAAAGTGATTCAATAATAGTTGTAGGCAACACATGATAGAAAAAAGTCATATGCAGATAACCGTCGTAGATCCTTATAGTTCCAAGTGGGAGATAGAGTGTATCTCAAAGTTTCTCCCTAGAAATGTGTTTTGAGGTTTAGGAAGAAGGATAAGTTGGCTCCCAGGTTTATGGGACCTTACCTTATGGTGCCACCTGTTGGTAAGGTGGCCTACAGGTTGGAGTTTCCACCTGAGTTGCACATGTTGCATCTAGTGTTTCATGTAAGCATGTTGAGAAAATGCCATCCTGATACAAATTTGATGTTATAGCATGTGGAGGTGGAGCTTGACGAGGATATGTCCTATGTTGAAGGCCCAATGTTGATCCTTGACAGAGGAGTGAAGAAGTGGAAGAAGTAGGACATAGTGCTTGTGAAGGTTATGCGGCATCACCATGCTATTGAGGAAGCCACGTAGGATCTTAAGGAAGAGATGAAGAAGAAGTACCCCTCCCTTTTATCTTAGGATTTTGGGGTCAAAATCCTTGTTAGGGGTTTATGTCTTGTAAGGACCCTGACCTGAGTTTTGGAGTAACCCTATTTGCTTTCACTTAATCATGTGCTTAGAACTTTTCTCTAATATTTTGAGGTGTTATTAGGGCTTGTGGAGAGCTTAAGTCTCCAGTTTGAGTTTGTTTGTATGATGTTTGTGATTTTGTGCTAGTTTTGGTGCAAATTGCAATTTACCCCATATATGGGGTTGATTTGCAATTTTCCACCTCTAGAGTGTCCCTTCTCTCTTTCGGTTTCATGAGAGAGAAAGAGTGGTGCTTTGGGGTGCTTTTTTGAACATTGGTTGAGTGGTGTCACCCTTAGTGGTGATTAGGGTTTCCTAGGGTTGGTGTGTTTTGACCTTGTGACCTTTGGTGGTTTGTCTCAACCTAGGTCATGACCTAGGGCTTGTTGAGGGGTTTTCATGATTGAGACACTTCCCTTTAGTGTGGTGGTTGTGACCAAGGTTGTCTTTTGTTGAGACAAAGGCTATGGGAGGTGTGTTTTGATCTAGGTTTATTATGGTGGTCTTGGTGTCATGACCTAGTGGTGTTGCTAGGGTGTGTCGTAACCATGGAACCCTTGGTGTGTCGTGGTCGCAACATAGAGGGTGGAGTTTCTTAGACGGTTGAGACACTACCTAGAGTGTATCACTATGTCTTGCATGGCATGCTTAAGTGGTTGCATGTGGATGCATGTTGGTCTCTTGCGAGGACAAGTGTCTCTTTGGAGCACTATCTTGTTGGCACCCCACCCTTTATCTTACCTCTCTCCTCATTTTCTATACAAACCCTCTTCTCTCCATGCAAGTGGTTCTTTTCAGTCATCTTATTCCTCCCTTCTTTTGTACTAGTCCTTAGAGCTTGGTGGAGCAAGAAGGAGTGTTCGTGGTGCCTTAGAGGTGGTTCATCCTTTGCATGTGGAGGTGGTGGTGATCCGAGTTCATCTCCCATCTTTGGTAAGTGTTTACCTTCTAAGTTGATGTTGCTTTGATCTCTACCTTCGTCTCTTTCTCTTTTCTTAGCCTTAGACCATGGTTCTCCCGTGGTGGTCATTTGGGAGAGAGACTCCTCATCACAAGGGTCATAGGCCATGTCTTGACAAGGTAGACCCAAGTGTGAAGAGGATTTCTCCTCTCTTTTCCCCTTTGTGTTTGGTTTGGCCAAGAGTTTCTTTGCTTCTTTCCTTGGGCTAGATTTGACCTTGGTTCCTTCTTGTTCTTGAGGTTCTCTTGTGGCCGAGTGTGGAACTTTTAATGAAGCTTCTCAACCCTTGGATCATGTGCATGGAGCTCTTGATCTTAGAGTTTGGATCTCATGGTGGTGATCATCTTAAGGAAGGTTATATAACACTAAACCTACCCTATTATTACACCTCTTTAAGCTCTTTATTACTTATTTCTCTCTCTAAATTGCTCCATCACTATGCTTGTTCTTGGTGGTAATCTCTAACACTTGTTTGGTGGAGATTCCTTTTTTGTATTGAAAGCAATTCGAAATCCTAACATGTTGTACCTATTTTGGTAGATGATGTGTTGTGGAGGTTCTTTTTTTTTCTCCATATGTTTCTCTTTATCTTGCCCTCATACATGGTGTTTGCACACTTAGAGGTTGGAGGGATGTTAGGTGGTTTTAGCTATCTTGTGCATGGTTTTCTCTTCCTTGGATAAGGTTCTTCCTTGGTAGGTTCTTGACCCATGACTTAGGGTTTTGGTAACCGGTTGTATGTGACCTTTTTCCTCATGGTAACCATGGTTTCATATTCAGTTTCAATTCTATTTGGAAACCTAGGTGGAGCATCTTGGGAGGTTGTGACACTCCCCTCATGATGGTTGCGACCTTGGCAGCTCTTGGGTCGAGATGCTCCTTTGAGGTTGAGTTCGACCTAGTGAATGAGGTTGAGACCCTTGGTGGGTGGTGGCCAAATCACCCTTGGTGTTAGACCTACTAATCTTGAGTTGAGACTCACCCTAGATAGTAGGGTCATGAACATGATGGTCTTGGGTCATGACATGGGTGAAGGTTTCTCATCTTGAGTTGCGATATAGGTTTGTGTCACGACATGAGTTGAGGTCGAGATATCTTCTGGTTGCGGTGCTTTAGGTGAAACCCTAACCCTATGTGTTGTAGGTGCAACATAGTCTAGATGTTGGAGGTCGCGACATGGACCATGGTGGGTGGTCACAAACTATGATAGTCTAGATGTTGGAGGTCACTACATGGACCATGGTGGGTGGTCACAAACTATGTGGTTATGTGCTCAACATAGTGTGATGGTAGGTAGATGAGAAACCCATGTGAATACCTAATGATAACCATATATGTATGATACTTAAGCCATGTACAATTTTGTATAGAATATTATTTAATCAACTATAATGATTCTTCCTAATCATTTTACACTCCAATATGGAGGAGGGTGATGGTTCTAGGGTTGATGATTGAACCAGTCTTGTAAACCCTAATCAGTAAAAAGGGAAAACCCTAACCCTAATAACAATGAACAATGATCTTGCTTGTTTCTTCATCATACAATGATTATGATGTTATGTGGTTACCTCTGTTGTTAATAAACTTCTAACCATGTAGGTTTTATAAGTTCGATAATCATAGCTAGTGTAATGTATGACGATGAGACATGATATAAGTTGAATGAGCTTGAGAGTCATGTTGTGTCACCTGTGATACAAAAATGATGTTGTGAATAGTCCTATGACCTGGCAATGACTTGTGGCCCAATATGGGATGAGTTGAGGGATTGATGTCCCATGGCATGTGGCTTTGTTGATGATGTGATAAATGGCAATAATTAAGGCATCATGTGGTGATAGTGTGACATGTTCACACTCTATATGTTTCATCTATTGGAAGAGTATTATGCCCTTATCTTTGTAGAATTTGTTGTGATTGTATATGTTGTAATTTGATTGATTCTAAAAGACACTTAATTTACTTAACTAATCAAGTGGAATTTAATCATATAGTTTTGCCCTGTGCCATAGATCCAGTCAGTATCAACACTTGTTGAATGGTGAAACGAGTTTAACTCAGAGCACATATTTTTTAATATGTGGGGCTGAAGATGAATATCCCTTTACGTCCAGGACATATGAGACAGAGATGCATGAGCTGGTGTCCTAGTGATATGTGGTACAGGATTGTCTGCGTGCCATATCCTAGTGGGAGTGAGGTTGTGGGCCATAGCTTAGTCATATGTGGTAAAGGATTGGTTGCGGGCCATACCCTGGGGGGAGTGTGGCTGCGACCCGTAGCTCAGTGATATATGATACATGATTGGTTGCAGGCCATACCCTGGTGAGAGTGCAGTTGCATGCCATAGATTAGTTCCTCTAGCTCCACGACCTGTACCAAGGTGGGATAGACTTGTATAGGTGCAATAAATGTCCCTAGTAGCAGTTTGACTGATGATGTCACTATAGGTTCACTCGTACTAACTGAGGGAGTGAGGCCATGATTTCAGCTCTTCCATAGACCTTGTATGGCACCGATTTCGACTTAGTAGTGGTTGGTTGGATTTGGGTGGTATGACTCAAATCCACGAGGCATAATAAAACACATAATCATTTGTGCAACATACTTGCATAGGTTTAAATTTGAAAATATTGGATTAGGCCTTGCTTTCTTTTGTACATTATAGTTGCTAGCGAATATACATGTTCTACATATTCCTTTTATGATGATAAGATGTTTCATAATCTAATTGCAATTACTTATTCTGTTAGTAATGATTACCTACTTATCATAGTTGTAGCCTTAATGTTGTTCTTTAATCATCACATATGTGCTAATAATAGTGTTGGTGGAGAATTATATCCCCCTCTAAGATTTGGAATCTCACCCTGTGGGTTTCCCACACCCTTTTTATGTGGACGTGCACGAGGAGGTAGAGATCGTGCATTATAGGTTGATCAATAGAAATAATTACAGTAGCTGACAAGGTTGGAGATAATGATGATGGTCCTTTTGGGATAGTTTTGGATGTGTTCTATGGACTTGGTTTTGATATGTGGTTTGGCTTGTATGTCCTTTTGATGTACGGATATGGTGGATATGTATATGTATGTTTGGGACAATATTCTTGTATCAGGAAGATGACATACTCTGTAAGTGCTTAGTGACATGCAAGGACTCATATGTAAAGGTTTTGCTGTTTGAGAACTTAATGAAAATGGTTTTAATTTCTAGTTTTTTCTGGTAATCTGTTCGTTTAATTTTTGTTTCCCCGATTAGTTTGAGTTATCTTGTAGATTGTGGCATGGAGCTCCACAGATGACTTCAGTAGGTATGGTTATGTTTACTTGATGAATTATAAGTCAGAAACCTTTGAAAAGTTCAAGGATTTCATGAATGAATTAGAGAACCAATGCGGTAAAAGTATTAATGCACTTCATTCTGATCAAGGTGGCGAATACTTAAGCCAAGGGTCTGAGGACTTATGCAAGCATGTGGTATTGTATTACAATGGAATCCACCTGGAACACCACAAAACAATGGTGCATTAGAAAGAAGGAATCACACATTACTAGATATGGTATGATCGATGATGAGTTTTCTTGATCTTCCGACATGCTCTACAAACTGAGACATTTACACTTAACTGTGTACCATCTTAATTTTTTCAAAAATACATCATATAAGATATGGCATGAGAAGCTTCCCAATCTATCTTTTATGAAGTTGGGGATGTGAATCTTATATCAGGAAAATATTTCCTAAAAAGCTTGGACCTAAATATGATAAAAGTTATTTTGTTGGATATCCCAAAGAAAGCAGGGGATACTACTTTTATAGTCCATATGAAAATAAAGTGTTTGTTGCTAGGACTGATGTGTTCCTTGAAAAGGAATTTATTTCCAAAGGAATCTGTGGGAGAAGAGTAGAACTCCAAGAGGTCTGAGACCTATAAGAAAACATTGAACCTGTAGAGGTACAGGAGGAACAAGGAGACCCACAAATTGTTGTGGAATATCAAGTTTCTCATATAACACAAGATTCTCATAGATCTAGTAGGATACACCTTAAGCCTAAAAGATTTGGTTATCTTGTGACTCAAGAAGGTGGTGAGTTGGTCATAAATGATGAGCCAACAACCTTTCTAGAAGCTACTAAGGGACTAGTGTCTAAGAATGGCTTGAGGCCATAAGATCTAAGATAGAATCCATGTACACCAACAAGGTATGACCTTGGTAGATCCACCTGAAGGGGTAAAACCCATACGGTGCAAGTGGGTCTTCAAGAAAAGATCGACATGGATGGTAATGTACAAACCTATAAGGGTAGATTTTCTGCAAAAGGTTTCAAATAAGTTCAAGGTGTTGAATATGATGAAACATTTTCACCAATTACCATGGTTGTCTATCAGGATCATGCTTTCCATTGTAGCTCATCATGGCTATGAGATTAGGCAGATGGATATTAAAACAACATTCCTCAACATGAATCTTATTGAGGATGTGTACATGACACGATGTAACATACTAAATCATGGATTCAATTGCAATTTCACCCATTTTCAAGTGTTTCATTTCCTTTTTATCCTTTTGTCATTTTCCCTAAATTTACTATTTTTCTATACTCTTTGGCCTCAATGTTGAAATTGAGCTATACTTGATGACTTGAATTATATTTACCCACATTCATTTAAATGAATGGTTTTTTTGCAAAAATATCTCAAATATTGTGTTAATTAGAGTCTAATAATGTAAAATGACCATTAATGAGAGATAATTAATAGATTATGTTGATTTAGAGTCTTTGTGGCTTTTTGGGATAAAGAAATGAGAATTAATGTGGAATTGAGTTAGTTAATGTGATAATAACCCCTTTTCTTTCTCTCTCCTCCAAAATGTTATTAAAAGCAATAAAAAGAAGATAGGAGGTGAGACATGACTCTTGAATGATATTATAATATCCATCTTGAATTTCATTTAAGGATTTGCTATGAAAATACTTTTTTATTAATTCACCCTTTAAAATGAATTACACATTAATGGCCAATATGGTGATTAAGGGGCCAAATATTTTTCAAAATGAAAATATAATTTCATATAATTAATATAGACATTAATATTAGCCTATGATCCAAATTTTAGGTCATCTGACCCATGTTTGACCCTTCAAACAAGTTAAATAAGAATTGAATATACTTTGAATATAGTTTTAAATCGATTTCATTTATACATCACATTTAACCCAAAGTTCTAGTTTATTTAAACGTCACACATTATATTTATTCTTCCTCACTCCATCTGATGATCACTAGCCTTCATACTCTTTAGATTCCATGATCTGATGGTCTAAAACCAATCCTCAACCTTTGTTTCTTCTGCAAGTCAGAAACTGCTTCAAAGCAATCAAATATGCGATCTCATTCTCCCTCTTTAATGCACCGTTGCTCAATTTTATTAGCCTTTATATCCATCTACCTCTTCCATTTCAAATGATCCCTAACTCGTCCACTCCTATGGACTATAGAAAAAACACCCAAATGGGTTTTCTTCCCCTTGCTCCACCCTAACTTACGGATGCTATTCTAGCACTTCTCTTCCCTATTTAAGCCATCTTGTGGCACCGCCATACTCCCACCTCAGCTCCTCCTCTTTGCCCTTAACTTCCCCAAAACCTCTAACCTACTCCTCCTCCATCTCTGGTGATGATGACCTCACCCTGCCTCTCCGGGACACCTCAGAAGAAATTGGTTAGCTGGTGAGCATCCTTGATCCTCCTTCTCCGTTTCCACTTTCACTGTTCCCTTCGTTCTTTCTTGAGACACCAGACCGTATAGATCGCTGCTAGAGTCTTCAATGGAGGATGCCATTTTAGTCTTCCAAAGGTACTCTGGCCCCAAAAATTGGCCCATTGGCACCGCCTCACCATCACGAGTACTTTTCACAAGATAGAATGTTCCCCTCTCATTTTAGTTCCATGATACTGGATCGGGTTACTCACCCCTATATCTTGTCATTTTTTGTCAAAGGGTGAACACAGCCCCCCTTCTCCTCACGACTTGATATCTCTGACTTCATGAAATCCTCATGGATGTAGGTGCGTTCTCCACCCTTGTTATTTCTGAGTCGGGTCATTTCATTTGGTTCCTCCCACCTGTTGTCGACCATGGTGGCAGTGATGGAGATAGAAATCCAGTAATGCCAGAGTTTTTCCCGGCTAGCTCCTCGGTTGTGCCAAAGGATGGGAAACTCACTACAATCCCCGAACTTGTGGGTAGGGCCCAATTTTCCCAGAGGTCTCAAACCTCGGAGCTCAATGGCTGCTCGTCGGGGCATAGAGCAAAAGGGGAATATACCATGTCATGTAATGACCTTAGTACCCACAACATATTAATCGAATCATCAATGGTGCACGAGCACTTTTGGGTTTTCTATTTGTCACCATTCACCCCCTATTTTGAGAATGTGATGCTGACCTAGAAATTATTCATTGGTCCAGCTGGATAAGTGGGTCGCAAATGGGTATCTGAGGAAAAATCTGACATGGCTTTTTGGCGACTTTCCATTTGTCAATTTAATATAATTCATAGTAAATCGTAGTTTTCTCTAAAATATACAAATAAATACTCGTTGGAAAGGATTTTTCACAAGAAATCTGAATTTTGTTTTTTAGTATCGATTTAAATCCCTATTTAAATGTTTATTATAAAAATAATTTTAATTATATAAAAGCCTTAAATTATGTAACTGATTCATTTTAAGTCCAAATTTTAGAAATAAATATGTTTTCTTAATTAGGAGAGTCCAACTAATCAATAGGTCCTAGTTTTGAGTCCTAAATCGATGTTTTTCATAGAAGGTCCAAAATTAGGGTTTCTCACCTAATATGATTCATAAACCCTAATCCATGTGTATAAACTTGTATCTAGGACAAAAGTGACATTGGACAGATTTAATTGATGAAAGGTCTTCTCTAGGAATCTCAAGTGAGGTTTGTATGTGCAACTCTATTTATTTGTGAGTTTGAGCACTTGTCTTTTAGTTGGGCATTTAATATCCAATCCTATTTTTCCAATGAGGTATTGCTTAGCCTTCATTCTCTTTATTGCCTTCTTGTGGCATTTTTATTTCAATTACTTTAGGGTCTTGGACCCCATTTGAAAAGTTATTAAATTTCTTAAATATACCATTGATTTACTCTAGCATGATGATGTAAATGACTAATTAACTAATGTAGTGTACATGAGTACAAACCACCTATAGTTTGGGAATGAGCCTTGGGGAATGTGACCACTCTCCCCACTTTTCTATATATTGTAGGTGTTTGGGAATGTGACCTCTCTCCCTCACCTATTTGTTTTGGTTGAGGTTAGGTAGGTGACTCAGCCCTATATTATCTTAATGTAGTCATATTAAATCATGCATGTGATTTACTATTATTTAATTTGGTAGAATTCTTATTTATTTGCGTGCCTCATATTCTTGACCCTCTTATCATTGTAGTTCTTTATCATGCAATACTTCACTTTATGTTTTTCCTTATTCCTTAACTGACACATACATTTTCTCTCCTCTTGCTGGGTGATCCCAACCACCCAGGTTTAGGATCAGAGTGTGCAACAGGAGCATGGTGAACTAGCCTAAGACTAGGAAAAAGGAGTTCATCCTTCCCTCATGAACATACTTGTTAAGTTATTTATTTTTTAGAGACATATTGATGTAGTTTAGTTTCCCTCAACTTCGATACTTTATTTGTATAAAGGATGTACACCCTTTTGGTAGAAATTTATGTACTCTTTGTTAAATTGAATATAGTCAAATTTTAACTTCCTCTGCTATTCATTGGATTTTGTTTACCATTGTTTTTATTAGAGAGGTGATCTCAGTTCTTTACAGAATGGTATCAGAGAAAATGGTAGTCAGAGTCTTGACTATTTCAATTTGTCTCCCTAGTTAGAAATGGTTACCTCATATAGTTTCGCTTTAGTTCACCTTATAATTTTCCTATAATAAAAGGTTTATTTAGGACCACAAGAATTTCATATTAGAAATATCTTTAATCAACTTTTAGGTGAATAGCCTATTAGGTAGCTACTAGGACATAAGCTGAAAGAACGGGTGCCTAGAAAGGGTCAGGGTATAGGGGCTAATAGAATTTTCCTCTGTGCCACTAGCTTGGTTTACCAGGACTCCCGGATCCATATGAAATCAGCCTGGCCTAAGCTGATACTATTGTCCGAAATAGCATACCTTTAGGCAATTACCTCAATGCTGAGTTACCCTAGGAACCTAATATATGATGATTTGATTACCCAAATAAAATCACCTTATATCCCATAAGTTCCTTATATAAGTATTATATCTCCATGTTTTAGGGTGGTCTACCCTATACTAGACTTTGAAGATTAGTAATTGTGAATAGTAAAACAATTGAGTGTTAGATCTTATACTTGGTTTAATCAGACTCACTCTTTTAACTCAAGCTTAGTTTGATTTGGTAGGTCAACCCTTTTAAGGGGTGGAGTAGTGGTAGTAGTAGTACCTTTATAGATTTTGCTTTTGCTAATTTCAAGGATGAAATCCCTTTTAGGGAGATGGAATCCTATACATAGAAAAATCTAGCCACTTTGGAATTAAAAACCCTAACTCCATAGACAAGTGATTAGTGTGTTTATATGATTAGTATTGACCAAAAATATTATAATTATAATTTAACTTGATTATTTATATACTAATGTATACATAATAAATCATCTAATAGATAGTTCATATGCTTGATCCCCTACAAATACTTAATACGAGTAACTCACTAGTTGTGAATACACATAATGTTGACCATGTCACCATGATGATATGATAAATGGAACTAATGCATGCTAAGAATGCATAACATGTAATGGCCATTTGACCTAAACCCTAAGATGTAATCATCTAACCGTAACATATATACTTATCCTTAATGCCTTCATGATACATTAGTTACATTAGGTGACATCATCAGATAATATACCTTGATGGAATATAATCACCTAATCATAAATTGATATATTAATCAATTCATTAAAATTTAATGTGTTCCATCCTATTCACCTAAATATATGTAATGACTCAAATGTGATAAGGAGTAATTGGATTTACATAAGCATGATTATTAAGTCTACAATTCCAAATGCCTAATGTGATGTTAAATGAATAATTTATAATATGAAGTGTAAATAGGAGAAGATGGTTAGTAATGACATTAATGTGAGTATGAAAAGTGATGTGACAATGTGTAATATAGTTGTAAGAAATTAATGTGATATTATTTAGACTTAATAACTTGTTGGATAATATTATCTATTTCTTACAAAATAATTTGTGAAAATTCTACATGGTAGTAACATGCGGATAATGGAGCATAAAATCAATTTATTAAGGATTATGACCTAATATAGTAATAAATATGGAGATGATTTAGAAAACCCTAATTGTGCTTAAAATTCTTAATTAGTAATGAGAAATACATATGATTTGTGCATAGTGTTGAGATATAATTCTTTCTGCAACAATGTGAATACAACATGACACAATAGCATAATAAAGATGATGTAACTTTGTAATGGAGATACTGCTAATAATCCAAAAATGATAACTGTGTTATGTTTGATAAAAGGTAATATAAATTGTGGAAACCTTAGTGAAACCAAACTTATGAGTAGAGCATGTGAGGTACCATAGATTAGAAGTAACTTAGTTTCAAAGTTTGGGATGTTACGTACTCACCCTTGCCTTTGTTGATATTTTGGGGATGAAATCATCTCTAAGGGGTGGACTACTATAACATAATGAATCATGTATTCAATTACAATTTTACCCATTTTCAAGCTTTTCATTTCCTTCTTGTACTTTTGTCATTTTCACTAAATTTTACTATATATTCTATCCTTTTTGTTCTCAATGTTGAAATTGAGCTATACTTGATTGCTTGAATTATATTTACCCACATTCATTTCAATGAATGGTTTTTTGCACAAATATCTCAAATAATGTGTTAATTACAGTCTAGTAATGCAAAATGACCATTAATGAGAGATAATTAATAGATTATGTTGATTTAGAGTCTTTGTGGCTTTTTGGGATAAAGAAATGAGAATTAATGTGGAATTGAATTAGTTAATGTGATAATAGCCTTTTTTCTTTATCTCTCTTCCAAAATGTTATGAAAAGCAATAAAAAGGAGAATAGGAGGTGAGACATGACTCTTGAATGGTTTTATAATATCCATATCGAATTTCATTTAAGGATTTGCTAAGAAAATGCATTTTTATGAATTCACCCTTTAAACTACATTAATATATACATTAATGTCCAATATGGTGATTAAGGGGCCAATGCTTTTGCAAAAAATAATAATAATTGCATAGTATTAATGTAGGCATTAATATTAGCCTATGACCCAAACTTGAGGCCATTTGACCCATGTTTCCCTTCAAACAACTTAAAAAATAATTGAATATACTTTAAATATAGTTTTAAATCGATTTCATTTATACGTCACATTTAACCCAAAGTTCTAGTTTATTAAAATGTCACACATTACATTTATTCTTCCTCACTCCATACAATGGTCACTAGCCCTCATGCTCTTCAGATTCCATGATCCGACGGTTTAAAACCCATCCTCAACCTTTGTTTCTTCTGTGAGTCAGAAACTGCTTCAAAGCAATCAAATCTGCGATCTCGTTCTCCCTCTACGATGCACCGTTGCTCAATTTTATTTTTCCTTTAGATCTGTCTCCCTCTGCCTTTTTTAATGATCCCTAACTCGTCCACTCCCCTGTACTATAGATGAAACATCCAAATGGGTTTTCTTCCCCTTACTCCACCCTAATTTATAGATGTTGTTTCTAGCACTTTTGTTCCCTATTTAAGCCATCTTGTGGCACCGTCAGACTCCCACCTCATCTCCTCCTCTTTCAATTTTCCCTTAACTTCCCCGAAAGCCCCCAACCTACTCCTCCTCCTTCTCCAGTGACACTGACCTTGCCCTGGCTCTCTGGGACACCTCGGAAGAAATTGGTTAGCTGGTGAGCATCCTTGACCCTCCTTCTTTGTTTCCATATTAACTGTTCCCTTCGTTCTTGATCGAGATTCCGAACCCTATAGATCGCCACTAGAGTCTATAATGTAGGGTGCCATTTTTCTCTTCTAGAGGTCCTCCAACCCCAGAAATTAATCTATTGGCACTTCCTCCCCATCACTAGTATTTTTCATAAGATAGCATGTTTCACTCTCATTTTAGTTTCATGATACTGACTGCGGTTACAATCCCCAGTTTCTTGCTATTTTTCATTGAAGTGTGAACATAGCCCCCCTTCTCCTCATGACTTGATGTCTTTGACTTCACGACATCCTCGTGGTTGTAGGTGCATTCTCCACCCTTGTTAATTCTGAGTCGGGTCATTTCGTTTGGTTCCTCCCACTTGTTGCTGACCATGGCGGCAGTGATGGAGATAGAACTCCAGTGCATGCCAGAGTTTTTCCCAGCTAGATCCTCAACTACACCAAAGGATGGGAAACTCACTACAATCCCCAGACTTGTTGGCAGGGCCCAACTTTCACGGAGGTCTCGAACTTCAGAGCTCCATGGTTGCTCGTCAGGGTAGAGAGAAAAAGGGGAACAAACCATGTCACGTAATGACCTTGGTACCCCCAACATATTAATCGAATAATCAATGGTACAAAGGCATTTTTGGGTTTTCCATTTGTCAGCATTCACCCCTATTTTGAGAATGTGACACTGACATGGCAATCATTCATTGGGCCAGCTGGATAAGTGGGTCGCGAATGTCTATCTGAGGGAGAATTTGACATGGCATTTTATTTGTTAATTTTATATAATTCATAGTAAATCATAGGTTTATCAGAAAAATACGAATAAACTCGTTGGAAAGGATTTTTCACAAGAAATTCGAATTTATGGTTTTTAAGTATCGATTTGCATCCCTATTTCATTGTTTATTATAAAAATCATTTTAATTATATAAAAAGTGTTAAATTATGTAACTAATTCATTTTAACTCCAAATTTAAGAAATAAATATGTTTTCTTAATTAGGAGAATCCAACTAATCGATAAGTCCTCATTTTGAGTCCTAAATTGATGGTTTTCATAAAAGGTCCAAAATTTGGGTTTCTCACATAATATGATTCGTAAACCCTAATCCATGTGTATAAACTTGTATCTAGGACAAAAGTGATATTGGACACATTTAATTGGTGAAAGGTATTCTCTAGGAATCTCAAGTGAGATTTGTATGTACAACCCTATTTATTTGTGAGTTTGAACACTTGTCTTTTAGTTGGGCATTTGATATCCAATCCTATTTTTCCAATGAGGTATTGCTTAGCCTGCATTCTCTTTATTTCCTTCTTGTGGCATTTTTATTTCAATTACTTTAGGGTCTTGGACCCCACTTGCAAATTTATTAAATATCTTAAATATACCATTGATTTACTCTAGCATGATGATGTAAATGACTAATTAACTAATGTAGTGTACATGAGTACAAACCACCTATAGTTTGGGAATGAGCCCTGGGGAATGTGACCACTCTCCCCACTTTTCTATATATTGTTTGTGTTTGGGAATGTCACCTCTCTCCCTCACCTATTTGTTTTGGTTGAGGTTAGGTAGGTAATTGAGCCCTATATTAGCTTAATGTATTCATATTAAATCATGCATGTGATTTACTATTATTTAATTTGGTAGAATTCTTATTTATTTACGTGCCTCATATTCTTGACCCTCTTAGAATTGTAGTTCTTTATCATGCAATACTTCACTTTATGTGTTTCCTTATTCCTTAACTGACACATACATTTTCTCTCCTCTTGCTGGGTGATCCCAACCACCCAGGTTTAGGATCAGAGTGTGCAACAGGAGGATGGTGAACTAGCCTAAGACTAGGAAAAAGGAGTTCATCCTTCCCTCATGAACATACTTGTTAAGTTATTTATTTTTTGGAGACATATTGATGTAGTTTAGTTTCCCTCAACTTAGATACTTTATTTGTATAAAAGATGTACACCCTTTTGGGAAAAAATTATGTACTCCTTGTAAAATTGAATATAGTCAAATTTTAACTTTTGCTGCTATTCATTGGATTTTGTTTACCATTATTTTTAGTAGAGAGGTGATCTCACTTATTTACACACGACCAAAGGATTTTATAAATCCAAAGGATCCAAATAAAGTTTGTAAGCTAAAAAGGTCAATCTATGGATTGAAGCAAGCATCTCAGAGTTGGAATCTTCATTTTGATAAGATATTTAAAGAGTTTGACATTAATCAAAATGAAGACGAACCTTGTATGTACAAGAAGGTTAGTGGGAGAATAATTGTATTCTTCATACTATATGCATATAACATAATATTGATGGGGAATGACATTCCTTCTTTATAGATGGTAGAAGACTGGATGGGAAGTATATTCTCGGTGAAAGACTTAGGAGAAGCATCCTATATCTTAGGAATCAAGATCTATAAAGATAGATCTAGAAGGCTTCTTAGATTAAGTTAGAGCACATACATTGACATAGTGTTGAAGAGGTTCAACATGGAGGACCCAAAGAGAGGAAACCTGCCCAAGTCTCATGGAGGGACTATCTCTACAACTCAATGTCCTAGTTCTTCTAATGAAAGGGAATGCATGAGTAGGATTCCATATGCATATGTAATTGGATCCATCATGTATGCAATATTATTACTTATCCCACTGTCTCATATGCCTTGATCATGATGAACAGATATCAGTCAGATCTAGGTGGTGCTCCTGGATACCCGTGAAGAACATCCTTAAGTACTTGAGAAGAACTAAGAATATTTTCCTTATCTACGATGCTAAGGAAGAGTTGGTGGTAAAGGGTTACCCTAATGCAAGCTTCCAAAATGACAAAGATGACTATAGATCACAATTTGTATTTTTCTTTTGGCTCAATAACAGAGCTATGAGATGAAAGAGTTCCAAGTAAGAGACAATTGCAGATTCTACAATAGAGTCTGAGTATACTATAGCATCCAATAAAAAAATGGAGTTGTGAACTGGAAGAGTTCCAAGCAAGAGACAATTGCAGATTCTACAAGAGAGACGAAGCATATTGCCGCCTCCAATGCAGAAAAGGAGGTTGTTTGGATCAAGAAGTTCATTTCTAAACTTGGGGTGGTTCCAAGCGTTAGTGATGCAGTTGAGCTATATTGTGACAACAATGGAGCTATTTTACATGATAAGAAACCCAAATCACATTAGCATTCCAAGCATATACAAAGGTGGCTCCATCATATGAGAGAGTGTACAACAAGGAGATGTGAAGATTTTTAGAGTACCAACCGAGATCAATGTGGTTGACTCCTTGACAAAGGTACTTTTGCATAAGAATCATTATCATCATGCTAGATCATTTTGGACTAAATTCATGGGTGTTGACTTTAAGTGCAAGTAGGAGTATGTTGGTATGTATGCCCATAGATCCAATTGTATGATGATTGTAATGACATAACTTGTAAATGTTTTGATTAATAAGAAAGAAAATCTTCCAATTTATTTTGTTTTATTTAGTAATGAGATAATGATGTAACATAATATATGTCTATATAATGATATTACTCAATGACGTATGTCTTCGGGTTGAGGACCTGAACATTAAGATCATACAGATGTCGGGAGTATATATTGTAAGGCCCCTGACCTAGATTAGTGCTTGATTGCATTTTCTTAGCTATATAAGATGCTTAAATCTTAATCAAATCTCTTGAGATGCCTTACTATCATGTGACATGCTTGTGGTTTCAGTTTGGTCTTGTTTGGATGTTGTTTGAGCTATGTTTGCTTGTTTTGGACCAAGTTGCAAATTACCCATTTTGAGGGGTTACCTTTCAATTTGTCACATGTAGGTTGTGCCCTTTGTTCCTTGGCATCATGAGAGTGAGGATGGTTCTTTGGGGCACCTTGTTGAGCCTTGGTTTGAGGAGGAGAGATAAGGTGACATGTTGAGTGTTGTTTCTAGGGTTTGCTTGGATGCCCTAGGTTGGTGTTAACCTTATGTTAAACATTTGATGTTCATGGGTTATAGAAACCTTCCTTGATGTTTTTTCTATGTTTGAAGGTAGGTCTTGAGAGTGTGGTGTAGTCTCTTCGATCGCAGAGCCCTCCTTCTCTTCTTTTGTAGGTCAAAGAGAACTTAGGGTTGGGTTTGGTCACTTGGTTTTTGAGTGCATTCAACCACTGGTCTTTGTGCCATGTTTTCCTTTAACCTATGGCCCTCTAGGGACAAGAGAGATTGTTGACCCACCTTTTTTTCATGATATTTGTTACATGCATGGTTTAGTGGATGCATGGTTGATGTGTGGTGGACATGTGGCACTTATGTGCATGACACCTAACCTCTTTGGTATCTCTATACCCTTGGGTATATGTACCCCTCTTCTTTCATGCATATGATCCTTTTGCACCCTCTTTCCCTCACCTTTACAGATCATATCTAGAAGCTTGGTGGTGAAGAAGATCTCATCCTTGGGTCTTTGGTGGATGACCATATTGCATGTGGTGATCTTGAATTGAGGCATCATCTATTGTTGCCTTATTGGTGATCTTTGGTCCTAGGTAAGTGATTCAACCTCTAAATTTCGTTCTTTGCAAAACCCTACCTCTTTCTTCTTATCTTGGCTGAATCCATGGAGCTTCCATGGTGGTGCTTGTGTAGGGATGTAGGTACTCCTCTCTCTTGGGCCGAATCCTTTGTTCTCCAAGGTAGTGCTCAAGTTGAGTGGATGAAATCTTCTCCCTTTCTCTCCCTTCTTTTTCTTTCTCAGCCTTGGGATTTTGGTTCTTCTTCTTGCCCTTTTTGACCTAAGGTTTTCTTCTCTTTTGAGGTGGTGACTAGCTTAGTCATGGTGGTGATAAAAGATAGGCCTTCTTTCTTCTTTAGAGCTTTGTTTGGAGGTGGTGGCACCATCATCTAAGGTTGGTTATATAACTCTTTTCCCTCTTCTATTATTGAACCACAACCTTGTTCCATGTTACTATTCTACCTCTAAAACATGATCATGGTGTGCTATATGTGACTATCTTGTTTTAAGGTTTTAGATTTTGAAGTATCCATGCATGGTTTATTCTTCCTCCTTAACCTTAACTCATGTGGCCGAAATCTAGTTGATGGTGATGATGAAGGTTTTACATGCATCTCGATTTGGGTTTTGTTACCATGGTTCTTGGTTCGGTTCTTTTTACATGAGATGATGTTTTGGATCTATTTTCATGTGTTGGACTTCGGGTTTACACCTATCATACTGTAGTTTTATGCTAACCTTGGGTGATGTTGGTTTAAGGTTATGATGGTTATCTTTCCCATGAAGTTTCATTCTAGTGACGCTTGAACTTCTTGGTATGTATAGTTGTTTGTTGGACTTGTTCTCTTAGTGCCGAACACCTATTTTGACCACATTTTTCTAAATATTGATGGTGTCCCTTGTTGGACCATTAAGGATGTGAGGGTTGATGGTTTATGGTGCTTTTGTCCGCTGGATTTACCTTGGTCACTAACCAAGTTTTTGTTTGGTCATTGAAGATGTCTTCAACCTAGGTCTTCTCTTCGGTCTTTGGTTGCTTGTCTTCGACTATGGTGCTTGTGTCTTCTTTGACCGCTGACGTCAAGAAGTGTTCCTGGTTGTTGAAGTTGTCTTCAATCAAGGGTTCCCTTCGACCATGGATCTCTTCGACCTCTAGTGTATGTGGGTGGTTTTTGGTCACTGGTCTTGGTCATGACCTTCGACCATCATGGTATATGTCCTTCAACCCCCTAGCCTCTTTATCTCTTACGTTCTTGAGTCGATGGATTTGCTTGGGCATGTTGTCCTCTGGTGTTGTGGGGAAGTGATGGTGATGGTTAATCTACATGTTCCAAGAATGAGGGAAATGATATATCTAGGGTTTGATGATAGCGTTGTGAAGTAAACCCTAATAGGCTATATGTGCAATTCCAACCCTAATTTCCAATAGTACAATGTACTTATTGAGATTTTTTGAATGAATGATACAAGATGATGTTTTCTCTATCCTACTTGTGTAATCCTAACTATGTAGTTTGAATGAATGAAATAGCTAGTGAATGCTATGGTGATGCTAATATGACACAAGTGATGGCTATAAGCCTTTATGAGGCATGTTGAGACAATGATGTGATACATGAATGATGTATTTGGGTCTTATGACCTGGCAGAGGATTAATGCCTAATGAGAAGTGATATCCTCTAGTTTTTTGATGAGGGATTGAAATCCCCTAGTTATATAATGATGTCGACGGACTTGAATGGAAATGATATCATGTCATGATGTGACAAGTTCTTACTTCATACATTTTATATCTTTTGAAGTTGTAATATACCCTTATTTTTGTAGAATTTGTTTAAGGTTTATATGTTGTAACTTGATTGATGATAAAAGATACCCAATTGGATTAACTAATCAAGTGAAACCCCAATCATGTAGTTTCCATATGCCATAGATCCATCTTTAAAGTCAGTACCAACTGGATGGTGACATGAGCAATTCCTATAGGAAACTCAGAGTGTGTATTGTTGAATATGTGGGGTACAAGTTGAGGTATCTCCTTGTATTCTTAATACACTGAGATGACCAAGGTCATACCCTAGTTGGAGAACGTTTGAGACTATCTTAGATGAGGTGAATCATTATATGAGATATGTTATTGGGATGAATGTGGTCATACCTTGGTAGGAGAACGATTGCAGTCGTATCTCCATTTCAGTAGTGCCATGACCTATATATCAAGGAAGACTAAGTTGATTTGTAATTGGACTTGATATGTCACTACAGAGGACTCAAACTGACTGAGGGTGTGAGAGATCATAGGAGTCTAGCTCCTCCTAGATCATCTATGGCACTGATTTTGACTAAGAAGTGGTCAGTTGGAACATGAGTCGTATGCCTCATCTCCTCAGGGCATAGTAAAAGATGTAAAACAACTGTGTAGTGCATTGCTTAGGGTTAAATATGACTCCCATCAGATGACCATATGCCATGTTTCTTATATGGTTTAGTTTATAACAATTATACATGTTCTTCATATTTCTTCTAAATGCATAACTTATTTTATTGCTCACTTGTAGCTACCTACACTGCTTAATCTGTGATATCAGTTTTATACATATCATTGAGAAGAATATACTTATAATTTTTAATATGTTATGTGTCTACATGTGATTATAATAGACATTGGTAGAGAGTTATATCTCGCGTTGGTACGTTTGGTCTCACCCTATGAGTTTTCATATCTTTTAGGTGGTCATGCATGACAAGGTAGAGACCGTGTAGTTGAGGCTAAGTATCAAGAGGAGCAATAGTTGTTAAAGGTTAGATATGCTGCTAGTGTTTTTAGTATAGTCATATGTGTCATCCTTATACTCTTAGGTCCTTGGGAGCTGTTTTGTAGATGTTCATGTATTGAGATGATGTTTTGATAGTATGCTATTGTTGTACAAATATGGCATGTATATATGAACGACTGTGAGCCAATGAATAATGTTTTGTAATGCCCTTTTGCATGATATAATGAGGGTGTGATAGGTTTTGAACCTGAATGTAATATGCTCCCACTTGAGGTGGATATGTGATATTGGTTTTAATTTATCCAGTTTTGTAGTAATATAGTTTGTTAGTGATAATTCCACTCTTTGTTTTGAGTAATCTCGTTGTGTGGCATTGGGTGATGTCAAATATACATTCTTGTTATGTCCCTAGTCGGTTGATATTGTGGAAGGTTGATAGACAACAATAACACATAAGACTAGAGTGTGTTGCTTGATGACATAATTTCATTCAGTCATGATATGTGATATCAAACCAAACACATAGATACTTGTTAGAAAATAGTGTATCGTACAGGCCCACCATAAGAGTGATATATGGGAACCATAATTGAGAATCATCTCTTATAATGATGGTAGTGGTTGTTGTTCTTAGACCTGAAATCACTACACTCATCACATATCATTTGGTGTACTTTGACATCATCCACCGGGACCATGAATAAGGGTTGCCAGAAAGGTGGTGCTCAGGTGCACTATGACACATGGGGATGAATGTGGGTGATGTAGATGAGATTTGTCCCTCCTACAAGAGTAATGATATCCTGGCCACTTGATAAGAGAGAGTGAGAAATGTATGGCCATGCTCATGTGAGTCAATATGTGATATTGAGCTTACATATATCTTAGACAGTCTGCTCTATTTAAAGGAACAAGAATTGAACGTTGAAGAGGATGATGATTCCATGCCTCGAGTTCAATCTAGATATCAGTGACAAAGGAACTAAGACATCATTCTATCATCAATCACAAATTATAGGTTGAAGTTGTTCTCCAACTTTCTGAATTACTTAGATAGCAATGATGTGTCTCTAGATACCACTCATTACTCGTGATGTCATAGATTAGTTATGGACATTCACTTCCAACATAACTTGGAATCTATAAGGTCACACAAATAGGACACACTTGGAATAGTAGTTCATTCATGAATGTATCTTAACTTGATTACTAAAGAGTTAGGTATTCAATTTAAACAACAATTATTGAAAATTGACTAACTGGACTTAGAACTGACCGGTTCAAGTGTTTAATAGATCAATTCAAGTGTGAGGTCAATTGGACCATGTTTGGAAATTAGGACCATGAGATGACTAGTTAAGTAAGTGAACCAAACGACTCAAGTCTATGAGCTGACCGATTCAGGTTGTGAATGGACCAGTTGGTTGATCAATTTGATTGGATCAAAGATTAGCATTGACATCATGTTGTGCATTAATCAGATATTATTTGTCAATACAATTGTGATTAGAAAACATGTTGAAACGATCGGTTCAAGAGTTGAACCGATCAGATCACATGCCAAATAATCGGTTCACCTCTGAACTGGTCATTTTTCCGCCCACAAGATGCGAAAATTCATAAAATTTTCTCCGCTTTGACTCCTGTTCAGACTGGGAACCCTGACTCTCCTATAAATAGAGGGGTATTGGGGGCTTCTCAGACACATCAAATAGCTGTAATAATTGTTGTCTTCTCTGGTTGTGGTAACCGAGAGAACCCGAGCAAGTCCTTACTCATCAAAGGGAGGGATATAAGGGAGAGACAATTGTGGGAGAGCAAGTCGGTACTAGTACATTGACTAGAAGGGACAACTCCTTCTTGTCTGTTCTTTTAGAATGACATGATTTCCCGGTGGTCCGCATAGACTACTATAGAGACGAGGACGTCGTTGCCTATTGCTTGAAGAACAAAGTCAACTGTTGTCCATGGTGAACAACCAGGATGCCAACGTTGACATTGTCCAAGTGTAAGTTGGAGAATGACACACACTATGACGAGGGAATTGTCGTTGAACTTACTCCAAGACCAGGTATAACCTTATAACTATCATTCCTATTACATAATTGTTGACGCGGTCTACTATTGATAGGGGAATATGGAAGATAAATTTTATGTTTTCACTTCTTGTTTAGTCGCCATATTTCCCTACATCTTCCACCCCAAATAAGTGTGTGAGATGTTATACCCTACCGACCATAGACATTATATTTTGTTCTTCATTAATCTTTCATTATTATATAAGAAAATCTTAAAAAGTCATGAAGGATCTTAGCAACTAACTAGAGAGCATAATAAGTGAAGAGTAACTTTAAGTAAATTTGGGACCATCATCAAACTCAGAGATAACCTTCTTGGAGCAATATGAACATATAGAGGTCACCAGGTCATCTTCTTGATGCATCAATACTTCAAGCAGTGGTTCCGGATTCATAGAGAACTACTCTACGCATTTAACAAATGTTTTACAATAAACTAATCTATTAGTAAATCTACCAACTAATAGAATCGTGGTACCTATACTAGAAACGCTTACAAGTTGACCAAAGAAGTTGCTCTCTTTAAACTCGTCATCCACAATGGTCGCAACTAGATGGTTAAGTTAGTCCCGTAGAATATCTGCGTTATCATTGTTAACACTAACACCACGTTCCATGTTTATTTCATTCCAAATCAACAACCAAATGCTAAGACCATTGAGTTGTAAAAAAGAGCCACGTAAATAGGTACATTTCTTGCGGCTAGTAGAACTTTTTTTCATTAGCTGTAGTTGGAAACATGACATTCTCGAATTATAAATGGTTTAAAACTTACATTTTTCAAGTCCTCATTATAAATTGTAATACTTATATTGTTAAATCTATTACAATAAAGTTCTCTAATGAAACTTTCATTTAAAAGAATTACAACAAGATGGAAGAAAAACGGGTAATAAATTACACCGACAATCCTTTCTGAATATCAAAATTAATCATCCAAAATATTACATCTATAGACTTGAGGGTCAATATGTGACTATACATAACATTTTGAGCCTTATTGAGAAATTCCATAGTCTCCGGTGCTAAGAAACCAAACATGTCAAACTCAAAAGATACAAAGATGTGTTTGTCGATGCAAGTTTTCTCATATTTGACTCTTTTGGCTGAGGTTGATTTGAGAACAATTTATCCTACAATAAATGTCCCACCTCTCAGATCCACAAGTTGAGAAACCCCTGTTAGATTCACACATACATGATTTCCTCCAATCAATCCAAAAATTAAGATATCAGCTGGTTTAAGTGTTGATCTCCCCTTCTGCACATCAGTCAAAAGGTTAACATGTTCTTTCTTAGAAACAATTCTTGCATGTCTGAGTACGTCATAGAAGACAACCATAACAAGATCATGTCTATACTTAAAGCTAGTTAGCTCTCTGAATGTATCCAAATATGCCTTACGACAGAGTGGACATATCTCATCAACAAGAAATAAAAGAATCATGAGAGGATATCTGAGGATGGTACGATGCTGCACTTGTGACATATGCAAGCCTAATCCATCAAGAGGAATAACAAAGAAAAATTTTTGAACATCAACTTATATACACCCAAAAACTTATTTTTGTCTGAAGGCCATCTCAAATTTAACTTCCATATCTTTAATAATTTTACTAAAAAGGACAATCGCCAAAGCCTATTGGGCTCTAGGGGACGACATCCTTATTGGCAAAACTACTAAGTTTGAAAGTTGGAATAATAATAAAGAAGAAAATTTAAAACACTAATAAATATCAGAGTTCATAACACAAATCATATTGCCTCGTAAAATATGATCAAATGAAGCACCTAAGATTGAATCATGAAAGCGGCAAAAACTCCTATCGCCAAATAAATTCCCAAGTCGCCGACATGAATGGGCAGGGAAACGGATCGCTGTCGAAGGTTCCCAAAAAAAGCGAGCCGCTAGTAGATGAGGGAAATACCGATCATGCGGTGGGTTTGAGGAAGAAATGCGGAGTGTTCTACATTATTTATGAGATAACTATCCGTTGCACCACTCGTTTCTTGGAAATCCGCACAAAGCTGTTCCAGTCTTTTCTTTTAATTGGAATTAACTCCTCCACCAACTGATTTCATGCAGCAAATGAAGATTCCCGAGATACTCTCTCAACTCTTCTCTTCTCTCTAGCTCTCATCTTTATTAATTTGTTTTTTCTCTTGTAATTATTTTCTCCAGTTCTATTTCACCCACCAACATTCCCGCATTAGTACAATACTTACGGAATTCAATAGCAACATTGATCTGGAAGCATAAGCACAGTACCTACGGAATCCAATAGTAACATTTGTCATCTGGATAATTTTTTTACAAAATAGAGAGATAAGTTGAGTGTCCATTTGTTGATGATCTCAAAAGTATAGTGCACATCACATTAAAAATCATTTATAAAATGCATCCATAAGTATGTTACCCACTTGTTAATTTCAATTCATTTGCTGAAGCATAAGTACTGTACCTAGCAAATTACAAAATCAAGCATAATTGTATAACTAGTCTAGAAGTATAAACACAATACCTACGAGATCTCATAGCAACATTGAACATCTAGACAATTTTTTTACAAAATGCAAGCATAAATACAGTACCTAGAAAAATACAAAATCAAACATAATTATTTAATTGGTCTAGAAGCTTAAGCACAGTACGTACCTACAGAATCACATAGCAACATTGGTCATCTGGTCAAGAATCAACTAAAAAATTCATCTATAAGTATTGTACCCAGTTGTTAATTTCAACTCAGTTTTTTCAAACATAAGTATAGTACTTACCAAATTATAAAATCAAGCATAAGTACAGTACCTAACAAATTATAAAATCAAGCATAATTGTATAACTGGTTTGGAAGCATAAGTATAGTACCTACGAAATTCAATAACAACATTTTTCGTCTGGACATATTTTTTTTTACAAAAGTGTAGTGCACATCCGGTCAATAATCAACTATAAAATTCATCTATAAGTATTGTACCCAATTATTAATTTCCAACCTAGTTTGTCAAACATAAGTACAGTACCTCTCAAATTCACTTGTGAATGTATATGTATTTATTATAGGTACAGTACTTACGTAATCTGCAGTGGGGATAAATATGCAATAGAACTTTTGGTAAGCTATAGTGGATTGATATCTGCACTTTGCATGACTATTGTATGGAGTGGACAGAGTATTTGTACCTTGCATTTATTTTGCATGCTTTTACATGGATAATAGTATCAAAAACCGGCTGCATGCTGGGACTAATTAAAAATCGTCTATTCTCAAGTTCCGGGTAGGTCAGCGGGTAGGTCAGGTCAAAAAATTTCTTATTTATCGTCCATTGGGGATTCCGTAACCGTGAAAAACCTAATTTATAAGCTACGTTGGATTATGTTTTCTGGACGCGTCAGACCTTAACACTAACTACATAACTAATCTGCTAAAAGAAAGGTGAAGATCCTAAAACATAAAAAAGGAGATTTAGTATGAAACTAGACAAGTCGAAACAGCACTTTTTTCCAAGACGGAGCCCGGCCAACTTTACTTGCTTCGTACCCTGAATCGACTGAAAATTTCTAACTTGCATGTGACACTTTGCATTTACTCCGTGTAGGTTGCATGTAACAAATCCGGATAAGAACAGATCGCACAAACAAAGAGGCAGAATTAATTGGTTGTCTCCGAAACCTTGCCTAGTTGCTTACAGTCAAAATTAATGGCCAACAACCCACCAAGTCGCAAACAATGGTTCCACCCATAAGCACTGATTCCAGCCACATCATCATCATTTATCTAAACTATATCCAATTGCCAAGTCACCTTTCCAGCTTTTTGAGTAGACAACCTAATCCAGAAGCCAGTATTTGATTGATATCACGTTACCGCCACTGCTGATCACGTTCTCGTCATCCCAACCCCGTGACCGGATGAAAAACAAAGTTCGCATCAAATGTGAACGTCACAAGGGTTGATTCGATTGCGATCGCATTGCCGAAAAATTTGAAAAGGGACGACAACGACGTCCAAAAGACAGTCGTATCTTCCTTTTTCATGTAAAGGTAGAAGGATATCAGTCACGTCTAGCTCCATGAAGTTTCTGGTGGCTTCTATGGATAAGCAAGATGTGTTGAGCATGCAGAGATATGGTGTTAGTGCTTTAATGCATTGGATTTTCACTTTACTAGTGAACACTGATTAGAACTAATTGTAAAAGCTGTAAACCATAGGAATAAAAAGTTCCAAAAAAATGCAGTTGCATAAAGGGCACATGAATTTGAGCAAAATGTTGAGTGTTCATTTGTTTTCATCAGTGATTATAATATTACTTCTGCTGCACCCAAGAACACAACTCGTTTGGGAAACATGGTTTTCTTTGTTGATCGATGCGGTCTGAAATATGAACTGAATGAGGATGAGCCTCATGCGCCCACTAACATGTACAAATTCTGGAATGTGCAGAGGAGAAGTGAATCCGGGATGATTTCTAGAGTTTAAATTTTATGCGTTTTAATTCATGGGCGGCACTCCAACCAAATCAAAAGTCCACCCTACCCGGTCCATATCTTCTTAAACATGTTATTATGTGATAATAGTTTTTCTTCATGAATTCTCTTGAATATATAGATTCAGGGCAAATTGTCCTTGCAACTTTAATGCGTAAAGGTTTTCACAATCATTCTCCGGAGGTAGGGCTGTCAATGGGTAAGGGTAAACTCATTTATTCTTTACCCATACCTTGTAGGGGAAGCGTAAAGGTAAATAATTTTCTTACCCTTTATCCACCTATCCGCTACCCCCTAACCCGTTATCTTAGTGGGTAATGGTAAGGGTAAGGGTAAGGGTAAGTCATTACCCATACCCTCTAACCTGCTACCCGCCAAGATGTATGTATAATATGTTAAATGTATAATCATTGTGTTGTTTGAGTCTATGGATTATTCAATATTATGTGGTCTTCATTTTATACAATACATGACATTCTTATCTATTTCTTATGTAGTTAACTTGGTTGTGTATGTAACACCATTTTAGAGGTGCAAGACACGTGTATAAAAATAGTAAATGTTTCATTAAATACTTATGTGGTGTAAGACATACATGTATATAATAACAAAATTTAATATTTAATGCACCATTTGATACATATGTGAAGTCTTGTTTAGATATTTATGCAGCCAGATTGGTCAAGGTTGAAAGATACCTTGTGCATGTTTATGTTCTTGGTGGATTTTCTAACATTAGCTCTAAGTTTCACTTTCCTAACCCATGTGAGACTCATGTAGGGAAATAAGGACGGAAGATAGTGTAGTGGTAATAAAATTATTTTATCCTTATTTCTAATTGCATATTGTGTCAACAACGATGTATCTAGGAAAGAAGGTTGTAAGACATATATTAGGTCCTGAAGCAAATCCAACAACAATCTTCATAGAGTCGTGCTTCTTTCTTAAGAAGCACATGAACAGACGTCGACAACAGCCTCCTAATGTAGCACCATAGATGGTGGTTGATGATATTCTCCTAGTGTGATGGCAATGTCCTTTGCACCTCTGCATAGTCCATATAGACCATCGGAAACTCCTGTTGTTCTAAAATAATTGATGGGAAGGAGTTGTCCCTCATGTTGCCAATGTTCTAGCATCAACTTTTCTCCCCTTTGTGTATTTCTCCCTTTTATGGATAAGATCCCTCTAGACATCATTTTACCACAACATTGAGATTAGGAGACTTGTCCTAAGTGCCTTGGCCACCCCCTCTCTTTATAAAGGAGTGGATGGATCAATGTTTCCACAAACCAAGGGACACGAGGAGAAACATTTCATGAATTTCTGGCTGCTGCAAATCATGGGCCGATCGAATGGGCTCCTAGTCGGTCAACTGACATTCCATTCAGTCCATTGGAACATCCAATCGGTTGATTGGAATGTTCTCCTATTTGCAAAGATATTGGATTTCAGTACAACAATCAATGCACAATATGGTGTCAACATCAACCATTAATCTAGTCTTACATATCATCCAATCAGTCGAGTGGACTTTTAGTCAGTCGACTGGACACTCCAGGCGGTCGACTCACATTCCCAGTCAGTCAACTGGACACTCCATTCGCCAACTTTCAACCAATATTGTTTAAGTTGATTACCTAAACATTTTAGTAATCAAGTCAAATCTTATTCATGAGTAAACTCCTATTCCAGGCGCATCATGTATGTGTGATCTTATCGGTCCCAAGTTATATTGGCAGTGAATGTCCATGACTAGATTATGACATCACAAACAATGAGAGGTATCTAGAAACACATCATTGCTACCCAAGTAATTGGAAAGTTGGACAACAACTTCAACCTACAATATGTGATCAATCTTATAATGATTTTATAGTTTCTTTGTCTATGATATCCAGATTGAACTCGAGGCATGGAAAAGTCATCCTCTTAATATTCAATCCATGTCCTTGAACTAGCACAGACTATATGAAGTGAATGTGAGCTCACATATCACATATTGAGTCACATAAATATATCCATATGTTTCTTAGTCTCGCTTATCAAGTGGCTAAGACATCAACTATTGTACGAGGGACAAATCCCATATACATCACTAATAGTCAATCCCCATGTGTCACAATGTACACGAGCACCACGTTTATAGAAACCCTTATTCAAGGTCATGTTGGATAGTTTCAAAGTTTATCGGACGACATGTGATGAGTGTAGTGACTTCAAGTCTAAGAACCACTATCTCCACTATAATTTTGAGAGCTAATTATGACTACCATTCCATTGTCTCTATGTATCACTCTCATGGTGGGTTTGTCTGTCACACTATTATATAACAAATACATATGTGTTTGACTTGATATCTCATGTCATGACTAATGAGACTCTGTCATCAATCAAAACATATTCCAGCCTTATGTATTACTATCATCTACTTTGGTTCTATGGTAAAATCTGACTAGGGACATAATAAGAATGCATATACTTTTATCATACATATAATCACATTATTTAGATGTCTAACCTGAAGATATATGTCATCGAGTAATATCATTCTTTAGGCATCTTCTATTTTTGTTTCATCATCTCATGACTAAGACAAACACTCTAGACAAAATTACCTTTATGATAATCAAATCAAGTATACGTTGCCCCAATACTATCATCATATAATTGGCTCTCTAGGCATAAATACCAATAGACTCCCACTTATGCCAATCACCTATGTATCTTGTTCCAAGTGATCTTAACATGTCCATCATGTTTTTGCTGCATAAGTGCTTTTTTGGCGGGTTAGCAACATTTGTTTCTAGTCATTACTTTGCAAGTTTTCACATCTCCTCACTATATAATCTCTCATTTGATATGGAAATGTCATAGTATTATATCTGGGATTCTTAGCCTATCCAATAGATCTATTGTTGTCATAATATTTCTACTATGTCTCCCACAAGTTCATATAAATGAACTTTTTGATCCACACAACATCCTCTGATGTGTTCAAAACAAAAAGGTACTCAACTTCTATTGTAGAATCAATAACTATTTCTTGCTCGAAACACTTCCATATTAGAGTTCTATTTTAAGGTAAAACATAGATTCAAATTGTGATTATTAATCTTCTTTGCTAGTTTGGAAGCATGCATCTATGTAACCCTTTACACACAAATCTTCCTTATTATCATAATTAAGAAACTAATCCTTAGTGCTTCTCAAGTACTTTAGGATGATCTTTATGGCAGTCCAGTGACCTTCACTGAAATCTGAATGATATTTACTCATCATGTCTAATACATTAGAGACAATAGGGTGAGTACATAACAGTGCATACATGATATATTCCATTGCAAATGCATATGTCATCTTACTCATGTGCTCCTATTCTTCACAAGAAGTAGGTCACTGGGCTCTTGAGATACTATAACATACCAAATCTTAGGTAAATTGCTAGTTTAACCCTTAATCTAAGTTTTTCTTATCCTCTATGTCCTGTCTGTGCCTTGATGCTTAATTTGTGGAAATAATAATAGTTTGGAATGAAATTGAACACTAATTATGTCAATGTAAGGTCATAGGCATAAATATCTTAATGGATGTTTCCATGATGGACTAAAATGTATTTTCACCACTTAAGAGGGATAATAGTAAATATTTCATTCTAGAACCTTCTAAGGCCTTTTGGAATAATAAATAGAAAAAGAAACAAAATAGAAAAGGCTAAAGTCAATAAAATAAAGCATTAATTGCTCTAATGTGATAAATAGTGGAAATATGAGTAAAATTGCCTAAAATTCATAAAAGGGAATCTTAAACAATAATTCTAAGCCCAAATTCATTTTCTTGGGGTTAAAGTTTACTTAGGTGACAAATTTCACAATTTTGGAAAATTAATAATTATCTTTGCATTAATTGGAATGTGTGAATTTGCATATAATTTGATCAATGTTAAATATTTTATTTTATACAAGAGAGAGAAAATGATATAAAGACCTAAAATATTAAATATAAGTTGAAAAAATCCACTAATGTGAAAATAGTGTTTCTCACGTTTAGTATTTCTTATAGGCAAAGTTTCATATTTTTAGAAGATTTCTAAAATCCTCTAATAAATTAAAAGGATAAAATTTAAATGTATTAAATAAAATAATAAAAGTCTTCAAAAAAATAAAATAATGCCAAATTTGTGTTTTATAGGTTAAAATATAACTTTCTATGAATTTTATCTCAATTTGGAAAATATTTGATGAGAAGATAAATTTAGGAGAGAGAAAGTGTGTAAAACCTTAAAATTATTAATTAAAATAATAAACAACACTAAAAATGAAAATAATGGAAAATTTGTATCCACCATACTTAATATGACTTATAGGTGAAGTTCCATTAATTTTGGAGAGTCCATGAGACATTAATGCATGAGGAAAAAGAAAATAAGATTTGCTTAATTAATAAATCATAAGTTTTCAAAAGGCAAATCTAATTACATATTCAGATTCTACACCTAAAAATTAGCTAACCTACCAAATTTGGTTTTATTTAGAGTTCATTTGAAACCTCAAATAAGGAAAGAGAAAATATTAAATGATTGATTAATAACTATACTCCAATTTAGATTGGCAACCACATACATGTCATCTTCCTCCTTGAATCGGATGTGTACTGTAGCACCACAAAAGGTAAATTTTTGATTCATGATTTCTCATTCATTTCTCAAAGAAATCGAATGATTTCTTTACCCACACATTGCATTTAGGATTCCACATTTTTTGATATATTACGTGAACCGCTTTGTCAAATTTTCAGGAAACGCCCAACCTTGGACTCCAAACTTTCTCACAGCCACGTTGGTTTTGGCATTAACCCTAAGTTCATCTATATGTAGGGGTACCCCGAGCTACCTCGACCCCCACACAACTCTCCTCCTTGTCAATTTTGTTGTTCGAGCTTTGTTTAACCATGGGTTATCTCGTTTTCGTGCAAGCTTTGCGGCAACTTTCTTGTGTGCCAAGGAGCACCTGCATCCAAATAGCTTGCCTTGGTGAGTTCATTTTATTCTACTCTTGCCTTCAGTTTCTTTATTTTCTTCTTTGGTCGCCTCCTTCAGTTTCACCCAAATCACAGATAGTGAGCAGCTTTGCTGCTTTGCGCAATGGCAACCACATAAGGTTGGAGACAATGTCCCTCGTCTTTTGTTGCCTTTACCCCTCTCCTCGCTTTCTTCTGTACTTTTCTCAGTAGGGGCATTCTCGTCTTTTGCACGTGTTTCCTTTTTGCTTTGAAATGAGTCAGCGTTCCGTTGATGGGGCTTTGACCAGTGTCGTGGCCGCCTTCCATTGGGCCAAGTCACAGAACGATCCCTCTCTCTCTCTCTCTCGGATTGTCTATGTGGCTTTTCAATAATTTCAGATTGGACGATTTTGTAAAATTGATATCATTTGTTGTGGTTGTCTAAACATTTAAAATAGATACTTGTTGGATTCAGAAAAATGCAAGCTTTCCAATGGATTTGGTTTGGTCACCTAAATTTGATGTTTTAAAGAGGTGATTTTAATGGATCTAATTAAATAATATAATAACTTGTATAATCCATAACTAAATATTTAGAAGTCAAAAAAATAAAGAAAAATATGTTTTGAACTCAAGAAGATATAACCTAAAACAAGACATGGTTTTGGTAACCTAATTCACATATAATAAAAAGGCAATTTTAGATAATCAATGCACTTCTAAACCTAATTTCACATATGTGATATTAGATGCTTTGGAAACCTAGATTTGGATCTAGAAGTAATATTGTCTTGTTAAGACTCTGTGAAAGGTATGTTTGCATCTCCTATTTTTCTTTATTGAGCATGACCTAAATTGTCTTTCTCTTGGTCCTATGGACAATAACCTAAAAATCATATCTTTTCCTTTTGAAAATGATGATTCATGTGAAGTACCCTACTTGTTACTAATCTTGTGACCATAATAACTTCTTGACATTCTTTTCAAATCTTTATTATGCCTTGTTCAATATGGAACTCAATATGTTGTTATATGCATACTTTGAGGTGGCTGATAATGATGATCACTTATGTGGTGATTAATTTGTAAAATCCGACTATACTTTTTACTTGCCTCCCTATTAGGCATGTTGTATGACTGAGTAGCCCTAGTCTAATTTAATTTGCATTGGTTTTGGGTTATGTGCCTTATTGTTTATTTTGGGATGGTGGTTATGTGCCCCATACCTGAGTTTCAAATTTATGAGGTTTGGCCCACTTTTTATATATTTTAGGAGTTTGGTTATGTGCCAATCTGTATCAGGTTTTAGTTTATGAGGCTTGGTCACCTTTGTTACTTATGTTGTTTTAGTGCTATGTTTATCTCACCTACATGCATGTTGTTATGGGTTTTGTGCCCTAAAATTTTTATGAGTGCTTTTATGGCATCACTTATATTATTTTTTTAATGGCAAGTATTCGTTTTATCATATGTTTGTGACTCTTTCCTTTTATACCCGATTGGGTAATTCTTATCTTTTTGCATGGGAAGCCTTCTATACTTGATGTACCTTTTTCTTAAAATAAAATGCTCAATTCCTTTTAGTATGATCATACCAGCTTTTTGCTAATATCCTCTTTTGTTTTCCTTTTGTGGGGTATGCTTCCAACCCCAAGTTTTGGACAAGGAGAAGGAGTTCTAGGAGGACCTGGGCCACAACATGTGTAGCTGACTTCGTGGGAGACCTTGCTTGAAGTTGTTAGGTGATCCTGAGCTAGTTCTACATATGTAGTTAGTTTTCCTTTATGTCACCCTGCGTGGTGAAAGTTTAGTATGATGAGTTGCCTTGTAATTGTTAGATATATCTTTCAATTCCGCTGCTACTTTGTGTAATGATACAATCATGTTAAATAAATTTGGTTTCATCCCCTTTTGAGAAAAAGTTTTTTTGGTGGATGTTTCCCTCTTTATTTTTAGTAGGGAGTGGATCCCTATGGGATCCCACTCCTTACAATATGGTATCAGAGCCTGTAGCTATCAGTTATCTAACTATTTCAAACATGTCTCCCTTAGGATGTTTACCTTTACCTTAGGTTTCTTATACCTAGTATCATTGCCTTGTATAGGAAACCTTATAAATTTTGGATGATCATGTAGGGTTGATAGGTTAGAGACACGAGGACCTAAAACTCAACCCTAGACGGTATGACTTCTAGCTGGATACATGAGAAACATAAAACTAAAAAACTTTCATAACTAAACGGTACGTGGGTAGTCTTAATACCGTGATGATGATAAGCTTGACTTGTTAAGATGAACCCTTTAAGGGGTGGTGAATAAGTTTGCTTATGGATGTTTTAATTTTGAGGACGAAATCCCTTTAAGGGGTGGTGTGCTGTAACATACCAAATCTTAGGTGAATTGCTAGTTTAACCCTTAATCTAAGTTATTCTTATCCTCTATGTCCTGTCTGTGCCTTGATGTTTAATTTGTAGAAATAATAATAGTTTGGAATGAAATTGAACACTAATTATGTCAATGTAAGGGCATATGCATAAATATCTTAATGGATGTTTCAATGATGGACTAAAATGTAATTTTACCACTTAAGAGGGATAATAGTAAATATTTCATTCTAGAACCTTCTAAGGACTTTTATAATAATAAAGAGAAAAAGAAACAAAATAGAAAAGGCTAAAGTCAATAAAATAAAGCATTAATTGCTCTAATGTGATAAATAGTGGAAATATGAGTAAAATTGCCTAAAATTCATAAAAGGGAATCTTAAACAATAATTCTAAGCCCAAATTCATTTTCCTGGGGTTAAAGTTTACTCGGGTGACATGTTTCACAATTTTGGAAAATTAATAATTATCTTTGCATTAATTAGAATTAGAAAATATGAGTTTTTCTCCAAATTATTAAATAAATTAATAAACAAAATGGAAAGTGGAAATAAACCTCAAATTCGTAATCTACATGTCAAAATAAGTCTATGTGTGAATTTGCATCTAATTTGATCGATGTTAAATATTTTATTTTATACGTTGAGAGAGAAAATGATTTAAGGACCTAAAATATTAAATATAAGTTGAAAAAATCCACTAATGTGAAAATAGTGTTTCTCACGTTTAGTATTTCTTATAGGCCAAGTTTCATATTTTTAGAAGGTTTCTAGAAGCCTCTAATAAATTAAAAGGATAAAATAAGTGATAAAATTTAAATGTATTAAATAAAATAATAAATGTGTTCAAAAATTACAATAATTCCAAATTCATGTTCCACAGGTTAAAATATAACTTGTTATGAATTTTGACTCAATTAGGTAAATATTTGATGAGAAGATAAATTTAGGAGAGAGAAAGTTTGCAAAACATTAAAATCATTAATTAAAAAAATAAACAACACCAATAAATGAAAATAATGGCAAATTCATATCCACCATACTTAACATGACTTATAGGTGAATTTCCATTAATTTTTGAGGGTCCTAGAGGCATTAATGCATGAGGAAAGAGAAAATAAGATTTGCTTAATGAATAAATCATAAGTTTTTAAAAAGCAAATCTAATTACATATTCAGATTCTACATCTCAAAATTAGTTAACCCACCAAATTTGAGTTTATTTGGAGTTCGGTTGAACTCTTAAATAAGGAAAGAGAAAATATGAAATGATTGAATAATAACTACACTCCAAATTGGATTGGCAACCACATACATGTCATCTTCCTCCTTAAGTCGGACGTGTATTGTAGCACCGCGAAAGGTAATTTTTCAATTCACAATTTCTCATTCATTTCTCAGCAAAATCGAACGATTTCTTCGCCCACATTGTATTTAGGATTCCGCATCTTTTGATATATTACTTGAACTATTTTGTCAAGTTTTCAGGACACACCCAACCTTGGACTCGAAGCTTTCTCACGACTATGTTGGTTTTGGCCTTAACCCTAAGTTCACCTATATATAGGGGTACCCCGAGCTGCCTCGACCCCCGCACAACTCTCCTTCCTTGTCAATTTCGTTGTTCGAGCTTTGTTTGGTTGTGGATTACCTCATTTTCGTGCAAGCTTTGCGGCGGCTTTCTTGTGTGCCAAGGAGAACCATCATCCAAATAGCTTGGCTTGGTGAGTTTGTTTTCTTCTACTCTTGCCTTTGATTTCTTTATTTTCTTCTTTAGTCGCCTCCTTTGGTTTCACCCAGATAGCGGTTAGCGAGATGCTTTGCGCCAAGGCAGTTGCGTAAGGTTGGGGACAATGTCCCTCGTCTTTTTTCGCTTTTACCCCTCTCCTCACTTTCTTCTGTAATTTTCTCGGTAGGGGCATTCTTGTGTTTTGCCCATGTTTTCTTTTTTCTTTGAAATGATTCAGCGTGCCACTGATGGGGCTTTGACCAGTGATGTGGCCGCCTTCTATTGGGCCAAGTCACGGAACGATCCCTCTCTCTCTCTCGGATTGTCTATGTGGCTTTTTGATACTTTCTGATTGGTCGATTTTATAAAATTCATCTCTTTTGATGTGGTTGTCTAAAAATTTCAAATAAATATTTGTTGGATTCAGAAAAATGCAAGTTTTCCTATGGTTTCCGTTTGCTTATCTGAATATAATGTTTTAAAGAGGTGATTTTAATGGATCTAATTTTTTTTGGATAAGGTAAAATATTACTATGCCAAAAACTTATATAGGTAAGCATATACTATACAGCTGGAGTGACTAACTAAAAAAACCCCACTGATCTCTGGTAACCTGGTCCAAACCTTTATAAAGGGTAGGTTTGGCCCTACAAACAAGCCCCAATCTCTCAGACAATCGATCAAAAAACATAAATTTGTCTGTCTCTGCCCCACCATGAAGTCTGGTATTTCTCTCATGCCAAATGCCAAATACAGTGGCAGTGAAACCCAGAGCTCCAAACGCCCGCATGTTCTTATTTCCTTCTATCTTCTGCTTTAACCATTCCAGTCCACTCCCAATCGTCAACGGTGGGAGCCCACCCCAGCCACATTTAAGCAACCATTTACACCAGACAAATCGGGAAAATGGGTAGCCGAAGAACAGGTGGTCGTGCATCTCCTCAACCTCCATGCACAGCCGGCAGAGTAGGTTAACGTTTAGCCCCCAACCGCCCAACCTGTCCTCCGTAGGAAGCCGCTGCAACAAAGCTCTATACAAGCAGTAGCACCATTTGGGCATTTGTTATTTGTTCCACACCAAGTCCGCTCAGGGAACAGGGGGGCCAAGTGCCTTCATCGCCCATGGCTTGGGAACAATGCACAGCCATGTATCATCCAGGCATCTCTGGAAAACATGGCAAACAACGCTCCACTCTCTCGTCATCCTCCTCCATACTACCGACCCTTCCCCACCAAGAATAGTCTCCAACATATTACCATACCTGCTCCTCATCCACCTGGCCCAAACCGACTCCAACTACATCATGAACCTGTGTATACACTGGATCGTAGCCTCCTTCACCACGCCGCAAGGATCCACCAGCCCCATCCCCCCTTGGAGGCGATCTCTAGTAATGGTTTCCCAAGCCAGCCCATGATTCTTCCCTCCCCACAAAAAGTTACTAACCAGAGACCTGAGCTTGTCGATGATGAACAACGGTAGCTCTGCTTGTCTACACCAAAATCTTATCTTTTCCACCAAGACCGAATTGCAAAGCACCAACCTTCCTGCCAAAGAAATCGCCAACCCGACCCACATATCAATCCACGATCTCAGCTCATCCACCAACCTCCCATAGTCCTTCCCCCTCCCCTTGCCCCTAGAGATAGGGATGCCCAGGTACTTTGTAGGAAACCTCCCCCTCGCCATACCAACATCTGTCCTCAACCTTCCCCGCTGGCATCGTAGGAGCGCGACAAGAACACTCTAGATTTGATATCACTAATATAGAGTCTTGTCATGCGACCAAAACCCCAAATGATATGCCTCACATGCTTGAGATATTTACTATGTCCTGCAGTAAAAATCATAACATCATTCACGAAGACCAGATGCGAGACAACTGGCACATTCTTGATCTTGAACACTTTAATTCTTCCATCATATTCAGCCCGGTTTAATGCAGAGGAGAGAGCTTGAATTACTATCACAGAGAGCATGGGTAAAAGTGGGTCACCTTGTCTCAACCCATTGGAGGCAGAAAAGAAACCATGAGGCACGCCATTTACTAGAATAGAAAATAAAGTGCCTTCCACGCATTGAATCATTAGCTTTATCCATCTTTTTTGAGAAACCCCAAGCTTCGATGATCCCCCACAAGGTAGGCCACTCAACATGATCATACGCCTTCGTAATGTCAAGCTTGAAGCATGCCTTCCTAGCAGCATTCTTTCCACCAAACTGATTGAGAAATTCAGCAGCCAGCATTGCCCCATCTGTGATGTCTCTACCTTGAATGAAGGCCATTTGATTAGGGGACACCACCTTTGGAAGGACTTTCTTGAGTCTTCTTGACAAAACTTTGGCAAAAACTTTATAAAGAACCAAACAGCAAGCAATAGGGTAGAAATCAGCCATGGAAGCAGTGAGATTCTTTTTTGGGATCAGTTTAATAAAGGAATGCTTCACATGTCGAACCATCGTACCCCCCACCATGAAGCACCTTACAGCCTGACAGACGTCCTCCTTAATGATCTCCCAGCATCATTGAAAAAACTTCCCATTAAACCCATCAGGCCCCGGGGCCTTGGCCGCGCCTATGGAGAAGACCGCCTCTTTGACTTCATTATCAGACACCGGACCACACAAGTCACAGTTCATCTCTTCACTCACCTTAGCACTAGGCAAGAAGCCCTGCTGGATAACATGTTCTTTATTATACAGATTTTTAAAGTAGCTTATGGCCTCCTCAGCCACCTCTATCTCTCCCCTGGTTGCAGATCCATCTTCCTTGACCAACCCATTGATACAATCCTTCATATGGTTCTTCTTCATAGTGTTGTGGTACACCCTCATATTTCTATCCCCATCATTTATCCATCTCATCCTACTCCTTTTCCAGTGATATAATTCCTCTACCTTTTCCGGTTTCAGCAGTCTATCTTCCCTCTCCTCTTCGTCTTTGATTCTACTGGCATCTAAGGGTTGACACCTCAACTGTTTGGCAGCCTCCATATACTCCTGTTTAGCTTGACTAACCATGTTGGGGAGGTTAACCAACTTAGATGGCCAACTTTTTATAGCCTTCTTTGTTCTCGTCAGCTTTTCCACTACTTTGAAAATTATGTTGCGCTCCACCCTATCATCCCAGGCCTCCTTGACCACTTCACTGAATCTCAGCCAATCAGCCCAAAAGTTTAGGAAATGAAACGGTCTATTTTTCTTCACCCCCTCCACCAGTGCCACCTTCATCCATGCATGGTCACGATTAGGATGTCGTCCAAGCGACGCATGAGCTTTCAGGAAGCAATCTAGCCACACCGCATTGACCAGGCCTCTATCCAGAAGGCTTGCAATTTGATGTTTTGGGATTCTTTTGTTTTGTCAAGTAGTCAAGTCTCCATTCATGTTCATCTCATGTAAACACGCTGCATCCACAACTTCGTTGAACCTGCTTAGCACCGAGTCCAAAATGGGCAGCCCTCCATGCTTTTCTCCCTCTTTTCTCACATGGTTGAAGTCACCAATAACCAGTTGGGGAACCTGTTGTTGCGTGGTATCTATGATTGTCTCCCAGTAAGCCCTTCTATTCCCCTCATAGTTGTGCCCATACACTCCCGTGATGATGCAGTGGAAACCACCCCCATTGATGTAGTTAGCAACCATGGTCTGATCTGTAGCACTGATTACCTGGACATCCCACACTTCTTTATCCCAGCCCAAAGCCATACGTCCCCCCTCCACCTGTTCAAGGTTTGATTCAGCTCCCCAGCCTACCGAAAACAGCCCCACAATCTCTTTGTGCATTCTTTTGATCCTGGTCTCAAAGATGAACACCAAGGATGCTCCCTCCTCAATGATGACCTTCCTCACCCTCCTCTGCCTTTTGGGCCTCGACGTCCCCCTCACATTCCATGTGAGGATAGAAATTTTATCTCTTGTAGTGCCCACCCCTTCCAGGGGTGTTCACTCTAGGCGACGTTCTCCTTCCCCTCGTGTTGTTGTCCATATGCTATGTCCTTCTTCGATTCTCTATTCCGGTCATTTTGTCAAACATCTCTTCTGTATCCAGGTTCTCTAAGATGGAGAACTGGTTGTTACTCACCTGGTCACTGGACCCCACCGCATCATCCAAACCAGCAGTTTGAGCCTTGGGCACAACCACGATCCGCTCAGTCGCCTCCTCCTCACCTGCGTTACTTGTCACCTTGATTCCCTGGACCTCCTTGTTCGTCTCCCTTGACACAACCTTAGCTGGGTGTGAAGACCTTGGCTCTGCCTCAATACCTATCGGTACCACCCCACTGGTATATGCTCCTCCTGTAGGCTCTGCCGTTGCCCCCTGTTGGTCAACCTGGTGACGGTGTCGTCCTCCTGAGCTCTTTGTCTTCTCCGGACCCTTCTCTGAACTGGCCTTTGACTCAGCTCGCGCCCACACAGTAGGGGAGGGGATTGGTGCACCGTTCTCGCACCAAGACAATCACCAGCTGAGTGCCCAAAAACTTTGCACTCCAAGCAATGATGGGGCAGGGCATCATAGATCTCCCTAAATTCCAACTCCTTGCCATCAGAGATCTCCACCATAACCACCTCAGGTGGTTTCTTGTCCGCCTTGAGGTCCATGTAGACGTGCGCCACCCCTTCATACCTCCCCTCAGTATGGAAATCAACTACCTTTGGCTTGCTGATGCCACAGGATATGATAGTGATGGCCCTCCGTGACCAATTGTGACCCACCTCCGGCAGCATGTTCCAAACTGGTGCTGATGTGAGCGCCCCTCTCCTGATGTCGGCTTCCAGCGACCACCTTCATGTCAGGACCAATTTCCGGTCGAAGAACCAGGGTCCCTTTTCTAGAGCTACCCTCATGTCATCCACGCAGGAGAACCGTGCTAGGAACAAGCTGCCAACCAGTGGAGAGCACTGCAACTCCCACCTAGGTCTCCAGCTTTGGATCATCCAGCCGTAAAGCTGGTTGGTGACACACCTGACGCCCAAGACCTGGACGATGACAGAGAATCTATGGAAAGTGTCCATCTTCACCACCGCCAGTGCCGGCATCTTCATCCAAGGCCTTCCGTCATTGGCCCTAAAAACCAGCACTTTAGGATCGCCCACCGCCACCACACGAGTGAGAATGGAGTGGACCTCCAATGGTCTGGCCACTGTCGTAGCCCAGCCTCTACCCACTGTAACATCAGTGGCCAGGTCTCCCCATGCACCAACACTCTCAACGGTGGAGAGTGGGGCGGTGGAGTCCACCCCACCCGTGGCACTCACCATGGATCAACTTCATAAGAGAGAAGCCAAACCCCACTTCTAGAGAGAGTGGTGTGCAACATTATTAATGGATCTAATTAAATAAGATAATAACTTGTATAATCCATAACTAAATATTTATAAGTCAGAAAAATAAAATAAAATATGTTTTGAACTCAAGAAAATATAACCTAAAACAAGACATGGTTTTGGTAACCTAATTCACATATAATAAAAAGGCAATTTTAGGGTTTTGAATAATCAATGCATTTCTAACCCTAATTTCACATATATGATATTGGGTGCTTTGGAAACCTAGATTTGGATCTAGAAGTAATATTGTCTTGTTAAGACTCTGTGAGAGGTATGTCTACATCTCCTATTTTTCTTTATTGAGCATGACCTAAATTGTCTTTCTCTTGGTCTTATGGACAATAACCTAAAAACCATATCTTTTCCTTTTGAAAATGATGCTTCATGTGAAGTACCCTACTTGTTACTAATCTTGTGATCATAATAACTTCTTGACATTCTTTTGGAATCTTTAATATGCCTTATTCATTATGGAACTCAATTTGTTGTTATATGCCCACTTTGAGGTGGTTGATAATGATGATCACTTTTGTGGTGATTAATTTGTAAAATCAGACTATATTTTTTACTTGCCTCCCTATTAAGCATGTTGTGTGACTCTGTAGCTCTAGAGTAATATAATTTGCATTAGTTTTTGGTTATGTGCCCTTATTATTTTTTTTGGGATGATGGTTATGTGCCCCATACCCGGGTTTCAAATTTATGAGGTTTTGCCCACTTTTTATATATTTTGGGAGTTTGGTTATGTGACAATCTCTATCAGGTTTCAGTTTATGAGGCTTGGCCACCTTTGTTACTTATGTTGTTCTAGTGATATGTTTATCTCACCTACATGTAGGTTGTTATGGGTTTTGTACCCTAAAATATTTATGAGTGCTTTTATGGCACCACTTCTATATTTTTTAATAGAAAGTATTCATTTTATCATATGCTTGTGACTCTTTCATTTTATGCCCGATTGGGTAATTCTTATCTTTTTGCATGGGAAGCCTTCTATACTTGATGTACCTTTTTCTTAAAATAAAATGCTCAATTCCTTTTAGTATGATCATACCAGCTTTTTGTTGATATCCTCTTTTCTTTTCCTTTTGTGGGGTATGCTTCCAACCCCAAGTGTTGGACAAGGAGAAGGAGTTCTAGGAGGACCTTGACCACAACATGTGTAGCTGACTTCATGGAAGACCTTGCTTGAAGTTGTTAGGTGATCCTGAGCTAGTTCTACATATGTAGTTAGTTTTCCTTTATGTCACCTTGTGTGGTGAAAGTTTAGTATGATAAGTTGTCTTGTAATGGTTAGATATATCTTTCAAATCTGTTGCTACTTTGTGTTATGATACAATCATGCTAAATAAATGTGGTTTCATCCCCTTTTGAGAAAAAAGTTTTTTTTGGTGGATTTTGACCTCTTTATTTTTAGTAGGGAGTGGATTCCTATGGGATCCCACTCATTACAACATGGTATCAGAGCCTGTAGTTGTCAGTTATCTAACTATTTCAAACATGTCTCCCTTAGGATGTTTACCTTTACCTTAGGTTTCTTTTACATAGTATCCTTGCCTTGTGCAAGAAACCTTATGACTTTTGGATGATCATGTAGGGTTGATAGGTTAGAGACACGAGGACCTAAAACTCAACCCTAGACGGTATGACTTCTAGCTGGATACATGAGAAACATAAAACTCAAAAACTTTCATAACTAAAAGATATGTGGGTAGTCTTAATACCTTGATGATGATTAGCTTGACTTGTTAAGATGAACCCTTTAAGGGGTGGTGATTAAGTTTGCTTATGGATGTTTTGATTTCGAGGAAGAAATCCCCTTAAGGGGTGGTGTTCTATAACATATCAAATCTTAGGTAAATTGCTAGTTTAACCCTTAATCTAAGTTTTTCTTATCCTCTATGTCATATATGTGCCTTGATGTTTAATTTGTGGAAATAATAACAGTTTGGAATGAAATTGAACACTAATTGTGTCAATGTAAGGTCATATGCATAAATATCTTAATGGATGTTTCAATGATGGAGTAAAATGTAATTTCACCACTTAAGAGGGATAATAGTAAATATTTCCTTCTAGAACCTTCTAAGGCCTTTTGGAATAATAAAGAGAAAAAGAAACAAAACAGAAAGGGCTAAAGTCAATAAAATAAAGCATTAATTGCTCTAATGTGATAAATAATGGAAATATGAGTAAAATTGCCTAAAATTCATAAAAGTAAATCTTAAACAATAATTCTAAGTCCAAATTCATTTTCCTGGGGTAAAAGTTTACTCAGGTGACAAGTTTCACAATTTTGAAAAATTAATAATTATCTTTGCATTAATTGGAATTGGAAAATATGAGTTTTTCTCCAAATTATTAAATAAATTATTAAACAACATTTAAAGAGGAAATAAACCTCAAATTTGCAATCTACATGTCAAAATAAGTCTATATGTGAATTTGCAACTAATTTGATCGATGTTAAATATTTTATTTTATATAGGAGAGAGAAAATAATTTAAAGACCTAAAACATTAAATATAATTTGAAAAAAAATCCACTAATGTGAAAATATTGTTTCTCACATTTAGTATTTCTTATAGGCCAAGTTTCATATTTGTAGAAGGTTTCTAGAAACCTCTAATAAATTAAAAGGATAAAATAAGTGATAAAAATAAATATATTAAATAAAATAATAAAAGTCTTTAAAAAAATAAAATAATGCCAAATTCGTGTTCCACAAAATATAACTTTTTATGAATTTTGACTTAATTTAGAAAATATTTGATGAGAAGATAAATTTATGAGAGTGAAAGTGTGCAAAACATTAAAATCATTAATTAAAATAATAAACAACACCAACAAATGAAAAATAATGGAAAATTTGTATCCATCATACTTAATATGACTTATAGGTGAAGTTCCATTAATCTTAGAGAGTCCTAGAGGCATTAATGCATGAGGAAAGAGAAAACAAGATTTGCTTAATTAATAAATCATATGTATTCAAAAGGCAAATCTAATTACATATTCGCATACTACACCTCAAAATTAGCTAGCCTACAAAATTTGGGTTTATTTGGATTTCGATTGAACTCTCAAATAAGGAAAGAGAAAATATTAAATGATTGAATAATAACTATACTCCAAATTGTATTGACAACCACATACATGTCATCTTCCTCCTTGAGTCGAACGCGTACTGCAGCACGACGAAACGTAATTTTTTGATTTGCAATTTCTCATTCATTTCTCAAAGAAATCGAATGATTTCTTCACCCACACGTTGCATTTAGGATTCCACATCTTTTGATATATTACTTGAACCACTTTGTCAAGTTTTCAAGAAAGACCCAACCTTAGACTCAAATCTTTCTCACTACCATGTTGGTTTTGGCCTTAACCCAAAGTTCACCTATATATAGGGGTACCCCCAGCTACCTCGACCCCAGCACAACTGTACTTCCTTGTCAATTTTCGTTGTTCAAGCTATGTTTGGCCATGGGTTACAACGTCTTTGTGCAAGCTTTGCGGCGGCTTTCTTGTGTGCCAAGGAGCACCATCATCCAAATAGCTTGCCTTGGTGAGTTCATTTTCTTCTACTCTTGCCTTCGGTTTCTTTATTTTCTTCTTTGGTCGCCTCCTTCGGTTTCACCCAGATCACAGTTAGCGAGCAGCTTTGCTGCTTTGCACCATGGCAGCCACGTAAGGTTGGGGACAATGTCCCTCGTCTTTTGTCGCTTTTACCCCTCTCCTCGCTTTCTTCTGTACTTTTCTCAGTAGGGGAATTCTCATCTTTTGCACGTGTTTCCTTTTTGTTTTGAAATGAGTCAGTGGCTTTGACCAGTGATGTGGCCGCCTTCTATTGGGCCAAGTCACAGAACGATCCCTCTCTTTTTCTCGGATTGTCTATGTGGCTTTTCGATAATTTCTGATTGGTCAATTTTGTAAAATTCATATCTTTTGCCATTGTTGTTTAAAAATTTCAAATAAATACTCATTGGATTCAAAAAAATGCAATCTTTGCAATGGTTTTGGTTTGGTCACCTGAATCTATTTTTAAAAGGTAATTTTAATGGATCTAATTAAATAATATAATAACTTGTATAATCCATAACTAAATATTTAGAAGTCAGAAAAATAAAATAAAATATGTTTTGAACTCAAGAAGATATAACCTAAAACAAGACGTGGTTTTGGTAACCTAATTCACATATAATAAAAAGGTGATTTTAGGGTTTTGAATAATCAATGAACTTCTAACCCTAATTTCTCATATATGATATTAGGTGCTTTGGAAACCTAGATTTGGATCTAGAACTAATATTGTCTTGTTAAGACTCTATGAGAAGTATGTTTGTATCTCCTATTTTTCTTTATTGAGCATGACCTAAATTGTCTTTCTCTTGGTCTTATGGACAATAACCTAAAAACCATATCTTTTCCTTTTGAAAATGATGCTTCATGTGAAGTACCCTACTTGTTACTAATCTTGTGATCATAATAACTTCTTGACATTCTTTTGGAATCTTTATTATGCCTTGTTCATTATTAAACTCAATTTATTGTTATATGGCCACTTTGAGGTGGTTGATAATGATGATCACTTATGTGGTGATTAATTTGTAAAATCTAACTATACCTTTTACTTACCTCCCTATTAAGCATGTTGTGTGACTCAGTAGCCCTAGAGTAATATAATTTGCATTGGTTTTGGGTTATGCGCCCTTATTGTTTATTTTGGGATGGTGGTTATGTGCCCCATACCTAGGTTTCAAATTTATGAGGTTTGGCCCACTTTTTATATATTTTAGGAGTTTGGTTATGTGTCAATCTCTATTAGGTTTCAAGTTTATGAGGTTTGGCTGCATTTGTTACTTATGTTGTTCTAGTGCTACGTTTGTCTCACCTACATGCAGGTTGTTATGGGTTTTGTGCCCTAAAATCTTTATGAGTGCTTTTATGGCACCACTTCTATTATTGTTTTAATGACAAGTATTCCTTTTATCATATGTTTGTGACTCTTTCTTTTATGCCCAATTGGGTAGTTCTTATCTTTTTCCATGGAAAGCCTTCTATACTTGATGTACATTTTCTTAAAATAAAATGCTCAATTACTTTTAATATGCTCATACCATCTTTTTGTTGATACCCTATTTTCTTTTCCTTTTGTGGGGTACACTTCCAACCCCAGGTGTTGGACAAGGAGAAGGAGTTCTAGGAGGACCTGGACCACAACATGTGTAGCTGACTTCATGGGAGACCTTGCTTGAAGTTGTTAGGTGATCCTTAGATAGTTCTACATATGTAGTTAGTTTTCCTTTATGTCACCCTATGCGGTGAAAGTTTAGTATGATAAGTTTCCTTGTAATGGTTAGATATATCTTTCAATTCCACTGCTACTTTGTGTTATGATACAATCATGTTAAATAAATTTGGTTTCATCCCCTTTTGAGAAAAAGTTTTTTTTTGGTGGATGATTCCCTCTTTATTTTTAGTAGGGATTGGATCCCTATGGGATCCCACTCCTTACAGATACAAATTCCACATATGGAGAAATGTTCTCTCTTTGATTCATGCATGTTGAACATGTTCAATATCTTGCCAATGTATGTGTTCTCACTAAGGTCCAAAAACCTTGAGATCTATCTCTATAGATATTAATTCCTAATATATAGGATGATTTACCTAAATACTTCCTAGAGAAGGTACTTTCCCTTCCAGGTTTAAACATTTTAAGGATAACAATATCATTCCCATCAATATGTGGAATACATATATGTTCCCATTAACCTTTTGTAAACACATGTTTCATCATTTTGACTAAATTCAAATCTTAGTCTGCCTTGTCAAATGAAAGATTTCAGCTCTAAGATGTTGGCTTCAATCCATAAATTGACCTCCATAGCTCATAGACTTTATTTGTATTATTTGGATTTAAAAAACCTTTAGGTTGTGTCTTTCACACATTCTATTGAATAAACCTAATAAGCGATATGGTTTTAACAACCATATGCCAAATCTTATAGTCATAATAAGAAGCAACATCAAGCATGATCTTGATGGGTCTAACTATGGCAACTGGTGAACAAATTTCTTCACGTTCAACACCTTGAACATATTTGAAACCCTTTGCAACAAATCTACCCTTATAGGTTTGTAAATTACCATCCATATCAGTCATCTTGAAGATCCACTTGCACCCTATGGATTTTACCCCTTCATGTGGGTCCATAAAAGTCATACCTTATTGGTGTACATGGAGTCCAATGTCTTAAAGCCATTTCTCAGACTTTAGCACCTCAATAGCTTCTAGGTATGTTGTCGACTCATCATATATGAAAAACTCACTTCCTTCTTGAGTCACAAGATATCAAAATATTTCAAGCTCAAGGTGTGTCCTACTAGAACTATGAGGTTCATTTGTTACATGAGGAACTTGAGATTCCATAGTTTGTGATTCTTCTTGTTCATAATATACCTCCATAGGTTGAACGTTTTCTTGTTGGTCTTGAACTTTTTGAGTTCTACTTTTCTCACATTGATTCCTTTGAAATTTAATTCCATTTAAGAATACATCCAGCCTGTTAACAAACACTTTGTTATCACATGGAATATAAAACCAGTATCCTTTGGTTTCCCTAGGATATCCAACAAAATAACATTTTATTTGATTTGAAGCTTTTCAAGAAGCTATTTCCTTGTGTAAATTTTTTATTCCAAATCTTTATAAAAGATGTATCGAGACACTTCCTATGTTGTATCTTGTATGGTGCCTTTTGAACCAATTTAGACATTATGTGGTTTAGTGTAAACAATGTGGTTTATAAAGCATATTCCTTGAAGGAAGTTGTAATATTAGCTAGATTTATTGATGCTCATAATACAACATTATTTCTTCTTTCTAATACATCATTATTCCTTTAGGTGGATTCCATTGTGATACATTATCATGGTCTCCTAGAAGGTCCTTGAACTCTTGGTTCAAGTACACTCCATATCGATAGTATCAAATTGTTTTAATACTCTTGCCATGTTTTTCATGTACTTCATTGTTGAATTCCTTGAATATTTTAAGGGATTCAAACTTGTATTTCATTAAATACAAATCACCATATCTACTGAGATCATTAATAAATGTGATGAGGTTTTGGTAACCTCCTATAGAATTCATTCTATAAGGTCTACATACATCAGTTTGTATGGGTCCTAATACATCACTCTCTCTCTCTCACTATTTCCAGTGAGAGGAGCTTTTGTCATCTTTGCTCAACAAACAAGACTCGCTTGTATCTATTAGTTTGAAACCAAAAGTGTTTAGATAATCATCATCATGGATTTTTAAAATGTGTTCTTTATATATGTGCCCTATATGAAAATACTAAACAAATATAAAATTTGTGTCATCGAGTCATTCAATATATATGTTATACATATTTGTATCAAGAGTTGTCGAGTATACACTATGAGGCATTGAGGAATTACCATGAAGATCTTATCTTTAAAATAAAGCATCAATCATTCATGACACTATTGTCCAAACAAGATACATATATGATATTTCTATTGATAGAAGGTAAATAATAGAAATTCACTATTCTATGACATGCCCACTAGACTTAGATGAATGAAGATTCCAACTGTAGTGGCATCAACTCTTGCTTCACACTATTATATCTTACTGCTTCTCAAATTTTGAATCGGAGATCTCTATCTCCCGCTTCTTCTTCCTGAGTTCTTCTACATAAGGAGGATAGTTTCTCTTCCAATGTCCAAGCAAGTGATAGTGGTGGCACTTCCCTTCCTTATTCACTCCCTTTACTTTTCATGCAGAAGAGTTGGTTTTCTTGCTAGCTTTAGAACACTTCTTGGCCTTGCCTTTATCCTTGGACTTTCCTTTTCCTCTATTGATCATCATCATAGATTTAGGATTATCTTTGTTTGTTTGTGTTTAATCAATTCTCAACATGTCAAGCAATTTTGATAACAGATTATCAAAATTATCCATGTTGTAATTCATGACAAATTGGCTATATGATTCCACCAATGACTACAGAATCACATATGTGACCAACTCTTGACATAAAGGAAATCATGGTCTTATTAGGATCTTAACATGCCTAGTCAACTTGAACACATGAGGCCCTATTACATCTCAGTCTGCCATATTGCACTTGAACAATGCCTTTTAGATATCATCTCTCCCCTCTTGTCTAATCTTGAAACATGTTCTTGTGATGTTTTACCACCTAGATGAATTATATATTTTCATATTGTCCCTACAACTCATAGTTCATCGAGAATAGCATCAGGCACTTGACATCGACGACATCTTCAGAATACTTCTTGTAAGAATCCTTGTGAGCCTTAGGCATAGTGGGATCAAGTTCATCTAGCTCTGGTGTCTCCAGGACATATAGCTTGTTCTCTTGAGTGAGAACAATTCTCAACATCATGAACCAGTTGTCAAAGTTATTCACGTTCAACTTGTCCTTCTCAAGGACCTATCATTAAAAAAAATACGTTATTGTTTCCTATTTGTTTCTACAATAAAAATTTACATTTTTCAAAACACCTTTTGATTAGATTTCATTTGAAAATATTGACAATATTAATTAGTATTTTAATTAATTATCATTCCCACTATTTTTTATCAAATTGATAGCCCTCACTTATCAATTTGTAAGATTGTATCGTACAACCTTCTAGTGAGCCAAGATCCATATTTCATCAAATCATGAGTCATCTTTGGTTGATGACACTCAACTTGACTATTTAGGTTGGAAGCTTTTGCCAATAGCATCTAAATGTAACTCTTGGATGGATGGTGTGCATAACTCCTTGTCACATTCCATCTATATGATTCTAGGCACATAATCTCATTGAGGCCACCTAGTTAAACCTGACCCAAAAGCCAACATGATAGAATATGCACCCTACTTTAGCAAAATCACATATCTACTAACATACTTCCATGAGATAGACATCACACAACATTTTGGTGTGCCCACACTTGTTCGATCAAGATTTTCATATGTGTCACTTATGCAAAGCATCTCAAACTTAATATTTATTGAGATATTTTATGTAAATATATATACATATATAATCACCACATGCTTATAATATGTATCATATACATACCCTATCCATAATAGAAAATATTCAATCACAAATATATGAGTGATGGTTATGGCCATAGTAATGCAATTATTTGGAGCTACAAAGAATTGTTAACCACCTAAGGTCATACATCACATGTAGAAACTTGTACTAGAAAATATACTACCAGGAATAGGTCGGTCTATCAGCTAGACCTTCCAATCAATTGATTAGACTATCAGTTGGTCAATTGGCTTCCATCGGTCGGTCGACTGGCTCCTGTCTCATGTAGTTGGCTGGAGTCCTAGGGTCGATCATTTGGGCCTCTATTTGAGTCATTGGCTCCTCCTGTCGGTTGGCGTATTTGGTCCTCTGGTTGATCGACTCAACTTCCTAGTTGGTCAACTTACCTGGTGTAGAGCATCTTCTCTTTTCCACAAAAAAATTAAAACTATCCTATTCCTATTAATATATTACATTGTAAAAGTGAAACCTCGAGTTACATTTGTAGGGAGTATAGGGTGTAAACATTGATTTACATTTGGACAGAAAGAGAGAGGGGCTCAATATGAAAAATAAATCCAAAAGATAGGAATAAAACCATTCAACCATGTACACACATCCATAAGGGGTATTGTCCATAACCACACATTAATCCACCATCAAAATAATTTTTGGGAAATGAGTATATATTTCATATATATATACATATATATGTATATATATATATATATGTGTGTGTGTGTGTGTGTGTGTGTGTGTGTGTGTGTGTACATTTGTGGGGAGTATAAGGTGAAAACACTAATTTACATTTGGATTGAAAGATAGAGGGGCTCAATATGAAAAATAAATCCAAAAGATAGGAATAAAACCATTCAACCATGTATACACATCCATAAGGGGTATTGGCCATAACCACACCACACATTAATCCACCATCAAAATAATTTTTGGGCAACGAGTATAGATTGCATATATATATATATATATATGTATATATCTGTATATGTATGTATATATACATATATATGTATATATATGTATATACATATATATATGTATATATATATATATATGTGTGTGTGTGTGTGTGCGTGTGTGTGTATTGGGATAGTATGTGATATTTAATCGGATATGCACATTAATCATTTTGAATATTCACATCCTATGAAATAATGTAAATGATAAATCCAATCGCATCGATTTAAATCATGATATACCGTAAATTGGTGTGGCTCTAATACCACTATAGGGAAATAAGGACGATAGATAAGGGAGCGGTAATAAAAAATTATCCTTATTCATATCCATCAGATCACATCAAAGATGATATATATATGAAATAAGGTTGTGAGGCATATATCTAATCCTAGAGAAAGTCCATCAACAATCCTAGTAGAGTTGTGCTTCTTTCTTAATCAGCACATGAACCGTCGTCGGCAACGGCTTCCTAGTGTAGCACCATGGACAACGGTTGATGGTGTTTTCCTAATGCGATGGCAGAAACCTCCACACCTCTACATAGTCCACATGGACTATAAGAACTCATATCATTCTACCATAAATGACAAGAAGGAGTTGCCCCTTGTATTTTTATCGTGCTAGCATCAACTTTTCTCCCCTATGACTATCTCTCCCTTTTACAAGTAAGATGCCTATGGATTTCACATTACCACAACATTGAGATTAGGAGACTTGTCTTGAGAGTCTTAGACACCCCGTCCCTTTACATAGGAGTGGACGGGTCAGGGTTTCCACAAACAAGGGGACACGAGGAGACAAATTCCATGAATTTTTAGTTGTTGTGTATCACAATTCGGTCAAATAGGCTCCCATTAGGCTGAATAGAACTCCAATCAATTGGTTGGAACATCCACTTGGTCGATTGGAATATTTATCTATTCAAAAACATATTGTCTTTTAATGCAACGATCAATGCACAACATAAAATTAGCATCAATCCTTGATTTAGTCTTACAGATATTTCAATAGTCAGCTGGGCTATTCATTCGATCGATTGGACACTCCGGTCAATCGACTCACATTCCCACTCGGTCGAATGGAGACTCCAGCCAGCCAATTGTTATCCAATGTTGTTGAAGTTGATTACCTAAACAATTTAGTAATCAAGTCAAACCTTATTCATGAATAAACTCCTATTCCAGGTACATCCTATGTGTGTGCCCCTATAGGCTCAAATTACGTTGGAAGTCAATGACCATAACTAGATTATGACATCACAAACAATGAGCAATATCTAGATACACATTATTGCTACCTGAGTAATTGGGAACTTGGAGAAAAAATTCAACCTACAATCCGTGATCAGTGTTATAGTGATCCTATAGTTCTTTTGCCTCTAATATCCAGATTGAACTCGAGGCATGGAATCTTCATTCTCTTAATATTTGACCCATGTTCCTTGAACTAGAGCCGACTATATGAGATGATTATGAGCTCACATATCACATATTAATTCACACAAGTATGTCAATATGATTCTTAGTCTCTCTTATCAAGTATCCAAGATATCAACTATTATACGAGGGATAAATCCCATATACATCGCTGACAGTCAATCAACATGTGTCACAATGTACCCGAGAACCACCTTTCTGGTAACCCTTATTAAAGTTCACGTTAGTGTTGAATTTTATGGCCTCATAGTAGGTAGCGGAAACCAAAAAAAAATACTGGCCATTAACCCATGACAAGAGATCGCATCAATGACTATGTAATGGGAAGGATGGTTATAGCGAGATATACCTGGTCATGGGGCTTGCCAATGACAATACCTTGTAGCCATGTGCGGTCTTCAATGCCATGTCTTGGACGGTGTCTGGGTAGCTCCTGGCCTTTTCCATAGACTCTGACCTCCACCACAGATTGCGGCTGATGTGTCCTCTAGAGTGACAGACATCTCCCACCTCTGTAGATAGTCCACACGGACAACTTGGAACTCCTGCCATTCTAAAAGAACTGGTAGGAAGGAGACGACCCTCCTGTTGGTTTACTAGCACCAACCCATTCTCCCAAACTCAGACTACTTTTCTATAGTTGTCTTTCCCTCGATGTGCCTCCCTAGTTGGGTAGCACTTTCTCAGGCTCTCTCGGTTACCAAAATTAGAGAGGACAATAATTTTGTAGGGAAACTGATGTTCTGAGTTGTGTGTTCTGAGAAGCCCCCAGTACCCCTCTATTTATAGTAGAGGGCAGTGTCAGGGTTCCTAGTCTGTTCCGGAGTATATTGTATAGTGGCAGGCGAACCGATCGTTTCATAACTGAATGCAAGGTGAGTCGATCGGTTCACTAGTGAACCGGTTGGTTAGGAGTGTGAGCCAATCAGTTCACCCAATGAACCACTCGTTTCACTTCCCAGACTTGCTTGCAATTAACTTTCCTCAATCATTTCCAATTAATGCAAAGATTAATTCTTTTTTCAATCAAATTGAATATGTGAAACGTAAAAGTTCTCTTCCAACTGGGAAAATCCTTATTTCCTCAGTTGGTAGGACTATGAGCCACCTGGTTCACCAAGTGAATCGGTCAGTTGGCTCACACCAGCCGATCGACTCACAAGGGTATATCGGTCGGTTGGCAGTCCTGACATTGCCAATGCAGTCTCCAATCAACCTGACACTCTAACCAGCTAGTTCAACACCTGAACTTGATAGTTCTGAGTCCATTCAGTCAATTGTATGCTTAATTGAGTACCTAAACACCTTTAGTCTCAATCTAAACATCATTCATAGACAATCTCCTCTTCCAGGAGATCCTATGTGTGTGACCCTACATGTTCCAATTTATGTTGGCAGTGAATGTTCATAACAACTTATGACATCACAAGCAATGAGCGAAATCTAGTAACTCATCATTGCTACCCAAGTAACTCAGAAAGATGGAGAACAACTTCAACCTACAATCTGTGATTAGTGTTACACTGATCGTATAGTTCCTTTGTCACTGACATCCGGATTGAACTCGAAGCATGGAATGTCACCCTCTTCAATATTCAATCCATGTTCCTTGACGTAGAGAAGACTGTCTGAGATGCATGTGAATTCACATATCATATATTGAATCACATGAGTATGGCCATACAATTCTCAGTCTCGCTTATCAAGGGACCCTAGATATCATACTCCTTGTAGGAGGAACAAATCCCATATCTATCACTCACAGTCAAGTCCCTTTGTGTCAAAGTCACCCAATCATCACTGTTATAACAACCCATGTTTCAGGACTGTGTTTGATGATTTCAAAGTGTACCCAATCACATGTGATGAGTGCAGTGATTTTAGGTCTAAGAACCACTATCACCACCATCACTATGAGAGATGATTGTGACTACCATTCCATGGTATCCATGTATCACTCTCACGGTGGGTCTATCTGATATACTGTTCTCTAACATATATCTGTGTGATTGATTTGATATCATATATCATGACTAATGAGACTCTGTCATCAGTCAACACACACTCTAGTCTTATGTATTATTGTTGTCTATGTTTCTTCCACAATAATATCTGACTAGGGACATAACAAGAATGTATGTACTCATATCATACATATGGTCTCATTGTTTAGGTCCTCAACCTGAAGACATATGTCATCGAGTCACATCATTCTTTAACCATCTATCAAGTATGTGTCATCATCTCATGATTGAGACAAACATAATGGATGGAATTACCTTTATCATTATCAAATCAAGTATCATATGCCTCATTGCAATCATCATATGATTGGCTCTCTGGGCATACTATACCAACAGACTCCTACTTGCACTTAGAGACAATCACCCACGAATCATATTCTAAGAGATCTTAATATGTCCATCATGTTTTTGCTACACAAGTGCTTTCATAGCAGGTAAGCAACATTTGCTTCAAGTCGTTATATTGCATGTTTCACATCCCCTCACTATACGACAACTAGTATGAGATGGAAGTACCATAGTATGCTATCTGAAATTCATTTGCCTAACCAATAGCTCCATTGTTGTCACAATATTACCAGTGAGTCACCAATGGTCAGAACCTCCCATAAGTTCATACATATGAACTTCTAGATGCATACAATATCCTTTACAGTGTTCATAACACTAAGGCACTCGACTTCTTGTTGTATAATCAATCAATTGTTTTATGTCAGAACATTTCCAACTAACAATTCTTATTCCAAGGTCAAACACAAATTTGTCATTTCAGAAACTTGCATCGCTGTAACTCTTTACACCAAACTCTTCCTTATTACCATAACTAAAGAACTCATACTTTTAGTACTTCACAAGTACACAAAGATGTCCTTCATGGTATTCCTGTAACTCTTACTGGAGTTCGACATATATCCATTTGTCATGTCCAATACATATGAGATAATTGGATATTTATATCATCTTGTCATACAAGATGATGATTTCATATCTTCTTGTCATGTCCAATACATACAAGACGATTAATTTGTATATTCTTTTCATGTCCAATACATACAAGATAATTAGTTCATATTTTCTTGTAATGTCTAATACATGAAAGATAACAAGATGAGTTCATACGTGATAGATCCAATTGTGAATGCATATGACATCTATCCACGTGTTCCTTATTCTTCATAAGAATTGGGACACTTGGCTCTTGAGAGACTAACTCCATGGAACATGGACAAGTTTTCTCTCACTATGCTAAACTCATTCAGCACCTAGCCAAAGTATGTTCTCTTTCCTAGTACAAAAAACCATCTTGGTCTATCTCTATAGATCTTGATTCTTATCACATAGGATGCTTTTCTAAAACCCTTTTAGAATGCACTTCATTGCCAGATTTTGTAGTATAAGGATGACATTCCCCATCAATATGTGGAATATATATATGCTCCCACAAAATTCTTGTAATCACACATTACATCTTCATTCTGACTCACGTCAAACTTTTTGACTATCTTGTCAAATTGTAGATCTAGTTTCGAGGTGCTTTCTTCAATCCAAAGATTGATCTATGCAGCTTTATAGACTTTATTTGCATTATTGGATTTAAAAAACCTTTAGACTGTGTTACTTACACATCCTGCACAATATTCCATTTAAGGAATGCAGTTTTAACATCCATATGCCAAATCTCATAGTCATATTAAGATACAATGGCAAGCATTATCTAGATGGATTTATCCATGGTAACTATTGAAAAGATTTCACCATTTTCAACACCTTGAACTTGTTAGAAACTTTTTTCAACCAACTTACCATCCATGTCAGTCTTCTTCTGGATGACCCAAAATTACCCTATGGGTTTTACCCCTTCAGGTGGATCAACCAAGGTCATACTTTATTTATGTACATGGAGTCCATCTTGAATTTCATGGTTTCAAGCCATATCTCAGTTTCTGTCTCTCATTAGCTTCTAGGTAGAATGTTGACTCATCATATGATCAACTCACCACCTTATTGTCCATAAGATATCATATGTCATTCAAGATCTAGGCATGTTCTACCAGAACCTTGAGTTTTGTGTGTTACTTAAGGAACTTTGAGATTCCACAACATTTTATGATTCTCTTTATTCCCAATGTTAAGCATGTGCCCAAAAGGAAATTTGAAGTTTAGCTAGTAATCACACTCTGACTTATCAAGGTGTGATTCTTTCTTTCTGATACACTATTATTGTGTTTCAAGTGGATTCCATCATGATACATCATCATGATCTTCCAGAAGGTTCTCAAACTCTTCTTTCAAAGTATCTCCAAATCAATCATATCGAAATTTAATACTTATACCAAGATAATTATGTATTTCATTCTGATCTTCTTGAACACTTCAATAGATTCATGTTTGTATTTCACTAAATAGAAACAATCATATCTATTGAGGTCATCAGTAAATACATTGAAGTACTAGTGATTACCTTTATCATTTATTCTAAAAGGTCTATATACATCAATATGTATAATCCTTAATAGAATATTTGTTACGACCCCACCTCCCGGTAACCCCAAATTAAGGGAAACCGAGAGGTTGAGCCGTACCCATTAATCACGGATCAAAGGTTCAACATATAACCATAAACAATTATTAAATTCTAATAGACTAAACTGAAAATGGTAATAAAATTTTTCTTTACATACCTTTTTAAAACTTGGATCTCTATTCTTCTATCCATATCGATAGTAATCTATCTAATCCTCCTTTGTACTTTAATTCTCATTTAGTATCACATGTGCCACTTTACTGTTTGTTCTTTTCATTGTACCTAAAACGCCGACAAACAAAACGTCGGTCAGCCGTAGCTGGTATGTGGGGGAAAACAATAAACATGCAACTATGATAACAATGTAATCATTCAATTACTTGTTTAAAAACCAATATTACGTTTTCGATATAACTCCGCGATCCAAGGGTACCCTATCCTCTGTGTTGTCCCCATTAGACCCCTCATGATCCACCTATAAGTGAACCAATTTCTAGGGTTGAGTCACATGGCACTACTCATAAGTAGTCCACTCCTTAACTCGGGATTTGCTAAAGAGTCTCTAACTCACGGTAACCTAGACCTTACTCTAGGATTACCCCTTTTTAGCCTTTTCAAAATAACAGAGGTGGACCTGAATCTAGCCAGTTATATTATGCACCTTTATAGTGATAATCATAGTCACTTTATATGTTGCATGAAATAAATAAACATCCAACATTTTAGTTGCATTCAATGCGATTAAACATTCGAGAATCCATCGGAAAACTAGCTCGGGTAGTCATAAGCGTAACCACATACCTGATTTGATGAGTCATGTAGATTAAACAACATATACTTCATGTACATTCAATCAAGCCAATCAACATATCCAAGCAGGTAATTCAATCATCACATAGTTCCTGAAAAGAATATGTATTCTACTGTCACACACCTCATCAAGAATCTACTCTATTTACTTGAGTTCACTTTCTAGGGTTTTGTGTCTATCTTAGGGTTTCATTATGAAATTAGGGTTTCCCTTTATCTTTCACTGCATTAAACCCTAATTTTATGCGATTATTCAAAAACCCTAGTTATCTTATCTATTCTTTAATACTAAGGTTATCTCAACAACATATAACCTTATTTCCACATTTTCTCATTGTTTACAATTTCTTTCTTAATAAAGAAATACCGAATTAATCTTTTCTTTTTCTAATTGATTTTCTTTGCAACTTTAGACTCCTTGGAGCCCAAGGAATCCAAGAGGCACGAAATTCTCTTTGGATTTGCCTTCTAGAGGTTTCTACATATTTCTTTTCTTATAAATTCAATTATTCATTCACTAATTGAATTAGCTTTGTTATTTCCTTGTTATTGGGCCCAATAGCCAATAAAGCCCACAAATCAAACAACAAGGCTATTTTAAACGAAATCCAATTATTCTCAACCAAATTATTGGTTATTTGTTCAAACATCTTTAATATGAGAAATTACATTTCTCATCAATTGAACCCAAAAAATTGGGGTTATAACATCCTTCCCCTCTTATAGAAATTTTGTCCTCAAAATTTAGGCAAGCAAACAAACAATTCAGGATAAGACTTTTCCATGCCCATCATTGGCCCCTATGTGGCTTTGCCGTACCCATGGCATTTTCAAAGAACCTTTATTATCACATATTCTTTTCTCTGAGTTCTTTCATCCTGGTGTCTATAAACAACACAGGTAACTCAGGCCATTTCAGCCTCCCTTGGGGCTCACTAGGTTCATTGCTCAACACATGGTCGATATCTCACATAGTGCTCAAAACTGAACACACGGAAAACAACTCCCATTACTCTATCCTGAGGGGTAGGTTCAAACCTAACCTTCTCCACCCATCCATCTCTAATGGACTCATGTATCGGGTACTCATCTCTATTAGATATAACTTAGAGGGGTCGGATTTTCATGTTATATTTTCTCCCACAGTAACTTGTATGTCAGTCTACTTTGCATTTGCTCACGACTCTCATCGTCTCTAGGCTCCTTTCAGCCCTTGCGCAACCAAAGTGACTTCATCTACATGTACTGGGGTCCCTTTTTCTAACCATCATGTGGTACTTTTCTAACCATCATGTGGTCCTTTCACCAACATTACCTTACTAAAGTGGTGACCGACACAACCTCCCTTACAGAGCTTCATATACAACCCGATATGGCTTTGGTGGTCATTGTCACATCTTTCATAGGACAAAAACTGTCTCTAGATATCACCCTGAATGAGCACACATGCCCTCATCAGACCCTTTAGTCTGGAATATACTAACCATAGTTAAGGGTGATAAACTATACTATCATTGAGTGCTTCATGTACCTACTTCCACTTTATGGAAGTGAACTTTTAGGTCAAACTCAAGAATCCTTTGAACTTGCTTCATGGTGTAATTGAACCATCTTTCTCATGGGTAGTTCAACTAGATCTGTCCCTTAGCAGAACTCTTCCTTATCTAGGTAAGGCGACCTACCATAACCCACATTGTATCTTGACCTTCCTCGATCCAGGGAAGACCCATCACAACATCCATAGTGTTGAGCTCTCATTCCCTCTCAAGGATTCTTTTGTCCTCTATATCGATACACTGGGTTACTGTGGTTCGTCCTTTACCTCTTGTCTTGCATGGACGTACTCCGCATGCAACTTCATCTTATGCATCCAAAGTGCTATTTTCATTTTCCACGGTGTATGATGATCTCCAACCAGGACTCCCTGTATGTCATGATTCTTTCAAGATCAACTCCTCGAAACCCTAAACCACTCTAGTCGGGGTTTCATCACCTTCTCTTCCCAAGAAGTGCACTTGAGGTTCTACCATCATCCTTCCATCATATCAAGGATTAGAATGGCTAACCAACAACCCTTAACCTTTCAACATATCTTGTTACATCCGAGTGTTATCCAAACACCCCTCCTGTTCAAACTTAGGGTTAGCCAAACAACCTCTTCTAGCTTCTAGTCAAACAAGTCTTAATCAAATCATTCATTATCACTTCACATCCTTAGGTAACATTACACTGCCATGTATTTTTGCTTATCATGTCACCTTACACTATATATATTCATCTTCATAAGAACACTCTCTGATTCCATCATCATGGTGATCAAACTCAACCTGGTATAACCCGTAAGCTCCACATCCTCATAAGGTGATCACCTCATTCCTCTTAGTGTTTGCAATCCATCCATGTATCATTCACTTTACCATGGTAAGAGATCTTCTCTATCCCCATTTCTCGTGGCAACGCTCCAACCTACATCATCTCTTATCCTTGGTGTATGACATGCATAATGTCCTATCTCTCACCCCCATAACAAGAGGAAATAAGCATTTGGCTGCAGTCCAAATACAGAGTTCTTCCTGTTCCAAGAGTAGAGATGGTACATCCCACCTTGCCAGTACACTTTTAAATCTAAGTTGCAACGTGCCACATATGTCTCTTCATCACAACCATCATGATATCAAACTAGTCTTGAACCTACCGAGGTTTATATCCTTGGTCATCTCCTCTAGGTCTATAGGGTACCGATTCTTTTGGGGTCATCCCTCTTCCCTCATGCATCAAGAGAGTGCCCTACTCATCTGTCTGTTGGGTCCCATGAGTTCATGAAGGTGATCAATCTCCTAACCCATGGCCCTCAAACAATGATAGCTGTTACCTCCCAACCCTATGGTCATGTGCAACTGGGGAATTAGGCAACTCCTACCTTTATCAGTCTTATCCCTACTCGACCCTAGGATCGACTTAGGATTCACCATCGTAGTACATGTTCACTTAGAACCTTACCCAAGTCTTCATCGTCTCTCTTTCTGCATTCATGGGCTGACTCTCATCCGTTCATAGACATCATGGCAACTTGCCTACCTTGGTCAAGCCCCATCTCCATGGTAACTCATTCATATGCAATTAGAGATGGATATCTATGGGTCTACAGGTTCATTCTCTTACAATGTACTCTTCACTTAGCTTCTCAAGATCCTATGAGACCTCTTTAGGTTACCTTAAACCAACAAAACTGATATACACCCTACCAAAGGGGTCCCTCTCCCAAGATGGGACGAAGACTATTTCCAAGGTCACAACAGCTCTTAGGTCCAGGGTTTACATCCACCCGAGCCTACTCAACCCTAGCCAACCATTAAGGCACAAGCAGATCACTTATTAAACCATACTAGGTCGTACTTGTCCTCTTTCCTCAATGTTGGATCAAGGTCATACCTTCCTTTATCATCAACCTATCTATGAGGGGTTCACTACACATACCTTAAACTTACGGGACTTTCCTTTTCCTTTATTCATAAGGCGTACCATGCTCGAAACTATATAAAAAAAACTTAATTCTCATCATGAGCATTAGGTATACCACTTCCCTTCTTAGGCCTCGGAACCCTAGGTTCACTTTTAGGTGTCCAACTGCACGCTCTATCTCTGAACCATGAATCAAACTGGAAAAAGGCATCTCGTGCACTTCCTATCATCCTTCTTCTCGATCAACACTTAGGGTTGGGTCCTCCTTAAGGACAACTAACAGGGTACAAGGCCTCATAGCCGGCTACCACACCTTTCTAGGTCTAAGGAACTCTTCTTCCTACCGTAGCCACATAGGCACCAAATGCTTCATCTTCTATCTCTCTAGGGTTTGGTCCCTCTAAGGAAACCAAGATATCATCAACCTGCAGGGATCGATCATGAAGCAACCACTATCATCTGTAGTTCAGGGTTTTAGGCTTCCAACCTTCTTGTTGGGTTTCCTACTCTCTCTAGGGCTAACCCTACATTCAACCTCACCATTAGAGGTCCTCTCTTCCTGAAGGTTCATCCTCAAAAGCATGCTCTACATGGGCGAAGACTAGGTTTGAACTTAGGGTTGCTCAAGATTGTCCATAACCCTTTATGCTCTATCATAATTCCTTGTCCAGGGTTGGGTTGCCCAAGGTGTTAGGTCATCCATGGATCATATGGCATCCCAAAGGCATGTCCCTTCAAACACCTGGTCCAACTCATCTCTCTCTAACCATCACTTAGGGTTAGGGTTAGCATCATCCTCATAGGATGTGCCAGGTCTCAACTAGCAATGGATATCTCTATCTCCAAGACTGACTTATCCTCCTGACAAGAAGGTCTAGCCTCAGGTCTCTCCTGAGGACATGACATCTTATGTCATACGACCTAAGCATGTATCTATTATTTATTTTGCGCTTAATCTATTAAGCTTATGTCCATGACATCTTATTTACATGCTTTTCATTAATTCAGTGGAGGATTCCTTAAACCTTATTGATCTTACCCATACCTCGAGAAGGTGAGGAGAAGAAAGAAAACCCTAATCCTTTAGGTCCTTATCAGAAATTTTATGATGAGAAGAGATGAATAAGATGAGAAGTCCTAGAGGTATCTTATTTCGATTCATACCCTAAGACTTTGGCCAGGCGGTCACACGGGTCCGGGAGTCCTCGTATTCCGACTAGCGGTGCGGAGGAAAATCTTGCCAGCCCCCGGTCGTGATCCCTTTCTAGACACCTCCGTCTTTCGGATACTCCTCTAATAACTCCCTTGGGTTCTATGGAGTTTGTAAAATTTAATAATTATTAATGGTTAAATGAGGAACCTACGCTCTGATACCAAATGTTACGACCCCACCTCCCGGTAACCCCAAATTAAGGGAAACCGAGAGGTTGAGCCGTACCCATTAATCACGGATCAAAGGTTCAACATATAACCATAAACAATTATTAAATTCTAATAGACTAAACTGAAAATGGTAATAAAATTTTTCTTTACATACCTTTTTAAAACTTGGATCTCTATTCTTCTATCCATATCGATAGTAATCTATCTAATCCTCCTTTGTACTTTAATTCTCATTTAGTATCACATGTGCCACTTTACTGTTTGTTCTTTTCATTGTACCTAAAACGCCGACAAACAAAACGTCGGTCAGCCGTAGCTGGTATGTGGGGGAAAACAATAAACATGCAACTATGATAACAATGTAATCATTCAATTACTTGTTTAAAAACCAATATTACGTTTTCGATATAACTCCGCGATCCAAGGGTACCCTATCCTCTGTGTTGTCCCCATTAGACCCCTCATGATCCACCTATAAGTGAACCAATTTCTAGGGTTGAGTCACATGGAACTACTCGTAAGTAGTCCACTCCTTAACTCGGGATTTGCTAAAGAGTCTCTAACTCACGGTAACCTAGACCTTACTCTAGGATTACCCCTTTTTAGCCTTTTCAAAATAACAGAGGTGGACCTGAATCTAGCCAGTTATATTATGCACCTTTATAGTGATAATCATAGTCACTTTATATGTTGCATGAAATAAATAAACATCCAACATTTTAGTTGCATTCAATGCGATTAAACATTCGAGAATCCATCGGAAAACTAGCTCGGGTAGTCATAAGCGTAACCACATACCTGATTTGATGAGTCATGTAGATTAAACAACATATACTTCATGTACATTCAATCAAGCCAATCAACATATCCAAGCAGGTAATTCAATCATCACATAATTCCTGAAAAGAATATGTATTCTACTGTCACACACCTCATCAAGAATCTACTCTATTTACTTGAGTTCACTTTCTAGGGTTTTGTGTCTATCTTAGGGTTTCATTATGAAATTAGGGTTTCCCTTTATCTTTCACTGCATTAAACCCTAATTTTATGCGATTATTCAAAAACCCTAGTTATCTTATCTATTCTTTAATACTAAGGTTATCTCAACAACATATAACCTTATTTCCACATTTTCTCATTGTTTACAATTTCTTTCTTAATAAAGAAATACCGAATTAATCTTTTCTTTTTATAATTGATTTTCTTTGCAACTTTAGACTCCTTGGAGCCCAAGGAATCCAAGAGGCACGAAATTCTCTTTGGATTTGCCTTCTAGAGGTTTCTACATATTTCTTTTCTTATAAATTCAATTATTCATTCACTAATTGAATTAGCTTTGTTATTTCCTTGTTATTGGGCCCAATAGCCAATAAAGCCCACAAATCAAACAACAAGGCTATTTTAAACGAAATCCAATTATTCTCAACCAAATTATTGGTTATTTGTTCAAACATCTTTAATATGAGAAATTACATTTCTCATCAATTGAACCCAAAAAATTGGGGTTATAACAATATTCATCCTCCCACTACATCTAGTGAAGAACCTTTGTCATATTGCACAATGAATGAGATTAACATGTCTCTATTGGTTCAACAACCAAAAGAGTCTAGATATCCATCATATGGATTTGAGAAATTCAATCCCATTTATGCGCTCTAGATGACATTGCTATAGGCATTCAAGTTTGAGTATCATGTCATTCATTACATGTGTCACACACATTTGTCTCTTTAACTATCAAGTAAAGTTAGTGAGACATAGACATTACCATCAAAGATCATATCTTTAAACTAAAACATCAATCCATAACACTCTTGCCCATACAAGATGTATGATGTTTTCATTGATGGTAGGTATATACTAGCAATTCACTAATTATATTACATGCCCATGAATGTCATAATGTAACTGTAATGGTAGCAACTCTTGCTCTACATAGTTTCTAGCTTACTTCCTTTAAGGTCCTGAAGTAGAGATCTCTATCTCTATCATCTTCCTGAGATCCTCTATAAAGAGGTTATTTCCCTTTCCTACTTACCCCTCTCCATATCTTGAGTGATGAAGACTTGGACTTAAGATTGGATTCATAACACTTCTTTACCTTTCTTTAGTCTATGGACTTCACTATGCTGATCATTATCACATGTTTTGTCCTTTCTTCATTCATGCTTTGGCATCAACATGCCAAGAACTTATGATAGTGGTTTGGACAAGTTTCTCAACATTTGATAAACTGGTTATATGATTCACACAACGATTTTTAGAATCATATGTTTGGTCAACTCTTGACATATCAGAAATCACAATTAATCTATATGCACAATCATATTGAGAATATGAGATTATACTTGATCTCCATTTGTCTGATTATACTCAAACATCGCTTTGAAGACATTATACCTTTCAAACTTTACATGATTCTTAAGATGTATAACCATCTCAAGAATGTCCATGCTTCAGGCTATTTATGCAACTCATAGTTCATATAGCTCAATATAAGGTTCTTGATGTCTTAGGCATCATTGGCATACTTCAAGTAAGCATCCAATTTTAGCCTTAGACACATTTGGAGTGCTTCTACTGGCTCTAGTCTTTTAAGGACTTCAGAGTTTACACTCACTATTGAGAACACCTCTCAAAGGTCCCAAACTAGATTTAAAGTTTATCCCGTTTATGAATTGATCACACCAATAATGTATTTGTGTTTGTCATTTGGATTCTACAAAAGAATTTTATAACATTTCAAAACATTTTTTATTTTATTGATTTGATAAAGTTGACGATATTAATTAGGTCTTTAATTAAATATTGCTCCCACTATTTTGATCAAATTGATAACCCTCATGTATCAATTCAGAAGATTGCAGCGTACAACCTTCTAGTAAGCAAGATCCTAACTTCGAGCTGTCACCCACAACTAGATTCTTCCAGGTAGGTAACTTTTATCAATTGCATCATATGCAACTCTTGATAGATGTTATGCACAACTCTTCATCATGAACATCTACATGCCTCAAGGTGCTTAATCCTATTAAGATCACCTTGTTAAGTCCATTCCCAGAAGCCAACACAATGAGTATGCGCCCTGCGAAGGCAGACCCACATACTCACTATCACACTTCCACGAGATAGACGGTGCACCACGTGAAGGCGTGCGCACACTTGGTTGATCAAGATTTTCATTAGTGTTGCTTTTGGAAGGCATCTTAAACTTAATATTTATATTTGAGGGGTTTGATATTTATATAATATACATATCCCATCACCACAATATTATAGTATGTATCATATACATGCTATAACCACAATGAGAAACATGCAATATCGATAGAAGCAATTATTATGGCCATCCTATTGTAATTCCTTGGAGCCATAAGGAATTATGGTCATGTAAGGTCTACATCATATGAAACCTATTGTTGATGAAGATATTTGTGCTTGAACCAATTTGGGTTGATCGTCTCATCCTATGACATGATCGGCTTGCCTCCTAGTCAGTTGGTTGGTCGGTCTGGCCTGCGTTGTCTGGACACCTCCAACAAGCAGTTGGGCCATCAGCCAGTCAGTCTGGATCCTTTGCAATCCTCCTCGGTCCTCTAAGAAGTCAGCTCATATGGTTTTGAGCGTCTTCTTCTTTGATGTAATCGAAAATAAACTATCCTACATTTATATAATTTTTGGGAAACCTCAAGTTACATTCGAGGGGAGAAAATGTAGAAGAGAAAGAATCTCGAGTTATCTCAAGTTACATCTGGAATAGAAGATAGAGGCTCATTATGCAAACTGAGATGCAAGCAACCTTAACAACCAAGAAAACATAGGGTTTATAGGATATAAGCACGCTACACATCCACCATCAAAACCGTTTTAAGGCGAAATGTATCAATTGCATATATACCATATCATATATGTATATTAGTTTTTGGTCGCATGTGGTATTTAGTCAGATATGCACATTAGTCAATTTAAATATTTGCATCTTATGCAATAAATAAATGATGATAAAACCAAAATCTGATCATATTGATTTATCCCAAAACACACTATGTTGATGTGGCTCTGAAACCACTGTTGGGTTTTATGGCCTCAGAGAAGACAGCAGAAAGAAAAAAAATTACTGACCATTAACTCGTGATAGGAGATCGCATCAATGACTATGTAATGGGAAGGATAATTTTAGTGAGATATACCTGGTCCTAGGGTTTGCCCAGTGAAAATACCTGATAGACATGTGTGGTCTTCAATGTCATGTCTTAGATAGTGTCTGTGCAGCTCCTGGTCCTCACCATAGACTCTGTCCTCCACCACATACTACAACTGATGTGTCCTCCTGAGTGACAGACATCTCCTGCCTCTGTAGATAGTCCACACAGACCACCTGGAACTCTTACCATTCTAAAATAACTGGCAGCAAGGAGACAATCCTCTTGTTGGTGTACTAGCACCAACCTACTCTCCCTAACTCAGACTACTTTTCTACAGTTGTCTTTCCCTCGCTGTGCCTCCCAAGTCGGGTAGCACTTTCTCAGGCTCTCTTGGTTACCAGAACCAGATAGTACAACAACTTTGTAGAGAAACCAATGTTCTAAGTCGTGTGTTCTGAGAAGCCCCCAAAAACACTTCATTTATAGTATAGGGTAGGGTCAGGGTTCCCAGTCTGTTCGGGAGTAGAAGGATCCAAAAATTCCATGAATAGTTTGTATTGTGGCAGGCGAACCGATCGTTTCATAACTAAAATGGTCATTTGGCAAGGTGAGTCGATCGGTTCACTAGTGAACTGATCGGTTGGGAGTGTGAGTTGATCGGTTCACCCAGTGAACTGGTCATTTCACTTCCCAGACTTTCCTGCAAATAACTTTCCTCAATCACATCCAATTAATGCAAAGATTAATCCTTATTCCAATCAAATTGAATAAGTGAAACGTGAAAGTTTTCTTCCAATTGGGAAAATCCTTATTTCCTCAGTTGGTAGGAATGTGAGCCGCCTGTTTCCCCAAGTGAATAGGTCAGTTGGCTCACACCAGCCGATCGGCTCACAAGGGTGAACCGGTTGGTTGGAAGTCCTGACATTGCTAATGCAGTCTCCAATCAACCTGACACTCTAACCAGCTAGTGCAACACTTGAGCTTGATAGTTCTGAGTCCAGTCAGTTAATTGTATGTTTAATTGAGTACCTAAACACCTTTAGTCTCAATATAAACATCATTCATGGACAATCTCCTCTTCCAGGGGTATCCTATGTGTGTGACTCTGTAGGTTCCAATTTATGTTGGTAGTGAATGTTCATAACAGCTTATGACATCGCAAGCAATGAGCGGAATCTAGTAACTCATCATTGCTAACCAAGTAACTCAGGAAGTTGAAGAACAACTTTAACCTACAATCTGTGATTAGTGTTATAGTGATTGTATAGTTCCTTTGTCACTGACATCCGGATTGAACTCGAGGCATGGAACGTCATCCTATTTAACATTCAATCCATGTTCCTTGACCTGGAGAAGACTTTCTAAGATGCATGTGAATCTACATATCATATATGGAATCACATGAGTATGACCATACCATTCTCAATCTTGCTTATCAAGGGGCCCTGGATGTCATACTCCTTGTACGACGGACAAATCCCATGTCTATCACTCACAGTCAAGTCCTCATGTGTCAAAGTCACCCAATCATCACCGTTATAACAACCCATGTTTCAAGACTACGTTTGATGATGTCAAAGTATACCCAATCACATGTGATGAGTGCAGTGATTTTAGGTCTAAGAACCACAATCACCACCATCACAATGAGAGATGATTGTGACTACCATTCCATGGTATCCATGCATCACTCTTACGGTGGGTCTGTCTGATATACTGTTCTCTAACATATATCTATGTGCTTGACTTGATATTATATATCATGACTAATAAGACTCTATCATTAGTCAACATACACTCTAGTCTTATCTATTACTGTTGTCTATTTTGCTTCCGCAATAATATCTGACTAGGGACATAACAAGAATGTATGTACTCTTATCATACATATGGTCTCATTGTTCAGGTCCTCAACCTAAAGATATATGTCATCGAGTCACATCATTCTTTAGACATCTATCATGTGTGTGTCATCATCTCATGAGTGAGATAAACATAATAGATGGAATTACCTTTATCATTATCAAATCAAGTATCATATGCCTCATTGCAATTAGCATATGATTGGCTCTCTGGGCATACTATACCAACGGTTAGATGGTGTCAAATTTCATTGAACGACATGTGATGTGTAACATACTAGATCTTAGACCCTACCCTGGAAGTTGACATTTTGGACTTAGCCAAACAAGGTTGAAGGTTAGACCTAAATAGATGTTTAATATAACCACAATGAGATAATGCATGTATATATCACCTTAATATTACCTAATGTTCTAACAGTAATCTTAGTTTTATAATGGATACATAAAATATGCCACATAACTCATTTTGGTGGTAATATGAAGGTAAGGAACTTAATTGGATGAATAATTTAGATAATGGGCCGTTAATGGACCATATGACATATCTCATAAAAATAAGTCTCAAAAGTGGAAATAAACTTCGAATTTGAAATCTACATATCAAAATTAGCCTACATGACAAATTTCATCTAATTTGGACAACCTTGAAATATTAGGGTAAGTTTAGGAGAGAGAAAATGAGTAAAAGGCATAAGTAATGAATAATGTAATTATATAACTTCAAAATATGGATATAATTTCAAATTTGTATTCAAAACATCAAAAATAACTTGTGGATGAAGTTTGGTCCAATTTGGATGTTGTTTGTGCAAGTTATGCAATTTTAGGTACATTCTGGACTTTTCTGCAATTTACCCAATTGAGGGGTTTTCTTTAGAAATTATCACCTGAATTTTATTCCTTAGATATTCCCTTACCATTTTCTAGATTTTTAACCGTAGGGATCCTAATTGCATCTTGGTTTGAAGGTGTTTCGTTCCAAGGGCATTTTAGGGATTACTCTCGTTATAAATGAGCTTGTCTTTAGAAGCTATCAACTAGTGGGGTTATTTCTTTGATTGGAGGTCAGTTGGGATGGCCTATAAGTGTCCATAAACTTATAGTTGATATTCAATAAGCCTCTATGAGCTGTCCTCTTGCATGGGCATGAAATCCCTAGGCTAAGGACACATGGAAAGCTCCATGGACACCTCATGCTTGACTTCTTCCTTATCCATAAAGGCTTGCATGTCCATGGGCACCCTTAGCATTGGACACATAGAAAGTAACTTGAAACCTCGTGCTTTACTTCTTCTTTATCCATAAATTCTTGCATATCCATGGACACCCTTATACATGACACATGGAAAGTTTCATAGAAACCTCATACATGACCTCTTTCTTTATATAGCCATATCTACCCCTTCCCAACTCCAAATTCGAAAACTATTGCTCTACTTTCTTTCCTCAAGATTAGATATTAACTCCTACTTTGTTTGGCCACGAAGGTGATGTCCCAAGGTAAAAGAAGGTTCCTACCTTGGTGAAGAAGGATCCTAGGGTTCCAAATTTTCTCTATTTAGGGTTTCTAAAGCTCCTCCTTGGTTATTTTGACCACAACTAGTAAGTATCCTCCTTTCCTTCCTTATTTTCATGTTGTTAGTCTTCCTTCCACCTTCCTCCAGGTCAAAACCCTGGTCTTTCATGGTGAAACCCTACCTAGAGCCCTTAAACAACCCATCTCCATGTTCTTTTGTTAGGGTTTTTCACCTCTAAAGTGGAGAAGGTGCTTCTTGCTCGAGATAGCAGCTTTGTTGGAGAAACCAACCTCTCTAAGCTTGGGAACTTTACTTATTGGACCTATCCACCTTCCCTAGAGTTTCGTTGGAGGCCTAGGCTTGGATCTAGGACTGATTTGGACTATTTAGACTCTAAAGTTGAGGTATGATGTATCCCCTATTCTTCTATGTTGAGTAATTCACCTATGCTTATTCATTCTCTTTGTCCTATAGACATTAGCCTATACAAAATGTCTTTTCTTTTTAAAATCATGATTCATATGAACTACCTTATTTGATATTGATCATGTGATCATGGATATTCTTTTGAACTCTTATCTTATGCTTTGTTCATGATGGAACTCTAAAAGATGACATGTGATGTCTTTTGCCCACTTATGAGGTGGATGTATATGTTGGTCACATATGTGGTGACTAGTTTATATATTCTGACTATACTTTCTACTTGCCTCTACATTTAACATGCTATGTGATTCAGTAGCACTAGAGTAGTGTAATTGCATTGGTTTTTATGGCAGATGTGTTATTTCCTGCCGAGTAGATGTGATATTTCCTGCTCTTTTGGGATGGAAAGGAACCTCATACCCAGAGCAAGATGTTTGATTCTTGGCCCATGTTTTATATATTTGGGAGATTGGAAGTATTCCTTTCTAAGTTTAGGAGACTTGGCTGCCTTTGTATTTATATTGTTCTAGGGCTATGTTAATCTCACATGCATGCAGGTTGATGATATGGGGTTTGTGCCCTAATTCTTTACATGTGCTTGTGTGGCACAATCTTTATGTTTTATTAATGGCAAGTATTCTTTTGTTATCATATGTTTTCAATTCCTTTTCTCTTGATACCCATTTGGGTAGTCCTTGTCCTTTCTATGGGAGTCCTTTTATATTTGTTGTCCTTTATTCCATATATCGCTCAATTTCCTATTATGTATTCACATACCAGCCTTTGTTGATGTCATCTATTTTCTCTTCTTGCTGGGGTATGCTTCCAACCCTAGGTGAAGGACTTGGATGATAAGGCATGAAGTTTTGGACTAGCTTAAGGAGTTAAATCTTGGAGACAAAGTTGTTATGGTTTAGATTTCCCTCTACTTAGATCCTTATGTTGTATCATACACGTAAACCCTTATGGGATATTATGATGTACTTTTGTAATAACCTTGTTATAAATTGAATCAACATTTTTATTCCGCTGCTATACTTTGGTTGTTTTGAATACCATTTATTGAAATTTGAAAATGTTACACCTATTCCATCATACCTTTGAGTGTGTTTGGAATGGATGTTTTATTCTTCAAATCTTTAGTAAAGGGGTGATTCCACCTCCTTACATGATGAGTGTAGGGACTTCAATTCTAAGAACCATTATCACTTCAAGAGCTATTTGTGACTACCATTCCATGGTTTCCATGTATCACTTTCAAGGTGGGTCTATCTGGTTCACTATTGTATAAACACTACCTAATTTATGACTTGATATCCCATGTCATGACTAATGAGATTCTACCATCAGCCAATACACGTTCTGGTCTTGTGTATTACTTTTGTCTACTTTTCTTCCATAGTTATATCTGACTAGGGACATAACAGGAATGCATATACTCTTATCATACATATGATCTCATTCTTTAGGACCTTAACTTGAAGACATATGTCATCGAGTAACACCATTCTTTAGACATATATTATGTCTATGTGATGATCTTATGACTGAGACAAACATAACAGACAAAATTACCTTTGTTATAATCAAATCAAGTATATGATGCCCCAATACAATCATCATATCATTAACTCTCTTGGCATAAATACTAGCAACTCAATATTGATAATTTTATCCCTTCTTCTATGCAATTCATCTCTCTTATTTTGTCTCTACCCTGATTGCCTAATTTCTATATAAACCTAAGAGTAAATTGAGTCCCTACTAATTTTATTTCTTAAGAATGTTTTACGGGTTGAAGGTGTTGCATGCAGGTTTGGGTGGTTAGGGCTAGGTTTGTGGATCTTCAAAGAAAGGGATATTACTCTTTTGACACTAGCCTACATGAGATTCATTCTCTATCAAGGAAAGTTTGTCTATTCTATAGATGTGTGTGATGAGTTTTGCACACAAATCACCAAAAAACATGAAATGACATGTGATATGACTTAGAGTTGGGGCCTAAAATTGTTTTAGGATTCTATACATGGAACTTGGAAATTGTACTCATACATAGTAACTTAATATTCTAAAATGTAGTTTTGATATTTTCCTTGTTTTATAATGAAAATATATATTCTTTACAAAGAGGATGCCCCAATTTCTAGTGTTATTATTGCTTACAAGTTTTGATCTTGTGAGATCATAAGATAGAACTTCTCATTTAAACACTCTAGAAATTTCATTATTATGAAATCATTCTATTTCACTAAGTATTGCATCCTTTTGAGTATAATAAATTAGATGACCTATTCATTTCATGAAGAAGAAATTTGTTATTTATGTATGTGACCGATGTCCTTAAATTAGGGTTTTCCATATTTAATTTTTTAAGTGATAAAATATACATTGGATGTTATGATATATATCCTTTTCCATGATAGATGAGTAAATGGAATAATGTGATAATTCTAATGTTGTTGTTTCCACGTGCACCATAGAACTTATCTACTTGAATATTTTGGAGGGTGTGAAAAAAATATCCATCTATAGATCACGTGATTGTGAGATGTTTCTTGGAGTCCTACGTTGCTAAGTAAATGAGGGTTCTTGAGAATCCATATAAGGCATGGCCCCTAGTCACCTTGAGAAATACTATGTGTGTTGTTCATTTACTATAGTATGTCTTCTAGAGGTCATCTATGATATTTACTAATTCAATATGCATAGAACTTGCATAATCTTATCTATTATGGCATGTTTATCCCTTTTTAGGAGTTTGGTCTCACTATCCCAGTTTATAACCTTTTTGGAATATCATCACCATATATATAACCATGAATAGGATTCTCCTTCCTCAAGGTAGCAATTGTTTAATAATTGGACTTCATATTTTATGGATGCCTTAGAGTTGTCCTTGTACATGTTGTTCTTGGGCAAGGTATTTTGCATATCAATGCATTAATGACTCATAATGTGTAGTATGCTATTGTATATATTACAAATGTTGAAGTAAATATCTTTATTCTCATTTGTATAATGCATGTTCTATCATGGTCCACGTAATGAAGAGTTTATAGTAGATCAATAACTAGTGAATATGATCGATTCTTTTTTCATGATTTAATCAATCCTATTTTACAAATAAACTTTGATAATTGTATTGTTTAATTTTATGGTGATTCTTTTCTGATAAAATCCCATTGCGTTTTGTCTCATCACCATCTTGTCTCAAGGTATTCTTATGCACTGATCCTTAGGTCTACTGCTACACATGCAAGCATGTATTCAACTATTGTTTTGATTCAAGATGGAAACTTTCTTGCATATGAATCCCAATAGTTTAAGTAAAATGGATAAAAGTATTTGAGGGATCATATTCTTATATTTGTAACATTAATTTATGACATATAACTATAGGGTTTCATTTCCAGTATAAATCATCACAATAACCTGAAGTACTTGTAAACTCAAAATGAACTAAATCTTACAAAATTGTGATTAGAAAATTGGTTTAGGGGCTATGATTTCACTATCTACTTTCACATTGAGGAGGCATGTAACATCCCAAAATCTAGGATTTTATCCTATTCCATAATTAGAAGGTGTGTGAGATCAGTTCCCTAGACTTTAAGAAAGAAGGATACAATTTTACCCTAATGAATAATGTTAGTGCACATAACATTTTATGTGGGAATATGTTTTCTAAACAACATAACACATTTACACAATAACTTAATTATGTGCCAACATAGAAGTAGTTCCATGAAATATGTCACATATGCATCCTTTACTAAATAATATTCATATAATGACTAGATAAGAGGATAACATGTGTAGTACATTTATTAAAATGACAATTAAAATATTCATGTGCAATCACCTAAGTGAAAGTGGAATTAACAGATTAAATATGTTAAATAAGTAAAATAGAGACTATTTTGGATAATATTCAAAGGTAACTCATTTGAAAACAATGTAAAGATAATAGAAATTTAAATAATAAATGATAAATAATGACGAGAATGATATAATGTTATACTAATATAGTGGCATTTAGTCTAAAACCATAATTGCATAAAAGGAAATATCAAAAGTAAAATATAATGGTAAAACTATGTACCTAGGGTACCAGTTAGCCTGGATACCAAGTTTCACATTATTTGAACAATCCTAGATATCATAATCTCTTTTGGGCAAGAAAATATGAGTTTTACTCTAAGATACTAAATTATATGATTAATGGATTAATAAGTGGAAACAAATCTACAATTTGGATTCTACATATCAAAATTAGCTTATAGAAAAATTTTCAAATTAGTGGGACTTTAATTTCTCTACCAATTTGACAAAAAATTATAACACATCAATAATAATCAGATTTCTTTTATATAACAACTTTACTATAGTTGCATTTTTACTCTCTATTATGTTGGATTCTCTTGGAACCCAGATTGGATCTGGACTGTCAGATTTTGATCACTCAGTTGCCTTCTTTTCTCTTAAACCCATCTTGTTTCAGAAACCAGGAAAAGTGCATCACCTTTCTACGATTCGTTCTCTTGTTTCTCACCCTCTCCCTTCCATATTTTTCTCTAATTTACTCTCCCTTTCTCTCGCCACATTTTCCTATATCATCCACTCAACACAGTATTTGACCAAGTGATGTGTTAGTTCTTAGAAACCCTACTATTTATTGCTCATGTCCGTCTAATTCTGGTTTATAGTCTCGAAACCCTGGTTCCTCTCCTAGCCTTTGTGTTATCCTCTTTGACATCTTGCACCATGAAGACTCCTGCAGGAAGTAGGGTCGACCCTCATCTTATACTCCACTGCACAACGATCCTCTTGCAAAACCATGACCTCAGCGATGCTTCTCTGAGCTCTAGCAAACCGTAGTTCCTCTCCTATCCTCTTTGTTATCCTCTTTGACCTCTTGCACCACTAAGACTCCTGTAGGAAGTAGGTTCGACCCTCCTCTTATAAAACCATGACCTCAGTGATGCTCCTTTAATCTCTAGCATGACTCCCTGGCCAACAGCGGTAGAAAGGGATGATGATAGAGTTTACCAAAATCATCCAGGAAGCCTTCTTCACAAACAACTTCCCATCAAATGAAGGTAGCCACTTTTCCCTCCACTAAGACTCCATGTTTCTCCTACTTACACTGTGGCTAGATCTATTTTTTTATCATTGCTTCTCTGCATGTTTTGTTTGGTTTATTGGCAACTTCTAATTTTATAAGCGGAGACTAGTTCTTAGGTCTTTGCCACTGGCCTGTAAGCTTGTTCTATCTAGATTCATAAGATACAGGAAGAACCAAAGGCGTTCAATCAGAGTTTGTCCCTCGACAACCCATGACTTGGCACTTTGGGTTTACTCCATGTAGATGACAAGATTTCTCGTGTGAGAGAAGTAATGAAGGAGAAGGTCCTATGCTTTTACAACTTTGCCTATCTTGCTATTTACTTTTTATGTCCAAAGGTCAAAGTTCTTCTAGTCTTTTGTGCATATTGATGAACTTTTTGTGCATGTTGTAGAGCTACGATTATGCCCCTCTTGCATGTTGTGGTCATAAAATACTATACAAGGGCAAGTCAGTATTTTATCTTGATTTTATAATTTATTTTTTAGTAAAATGCTTTATTTATAAAATTGATAACTAATTATATACAACTCACAAAAATTTACTAAAATATGTTTTGGAATCGTGGCATTTTTCTCTATCTAATGGTGTTAGTTTCATTGCCTAATTCCAATCTAATAAATAATGATTTTTATAGATTTATCTAATTAGTTAGGTTTTCTAAAATTCGAAATGAATAATATATAAGTTAGAAAAATAAAATAAAATATGTTATGAACTAAAAATAATAATTTTTAAGAGTATATTGTTTTCATAACCTAATTTATTAACAATAAAATGCTGATTTATAGGGTTTGTGTAATTAATGTAAACCTAACCCTAATCTCATATATGCCTTTAATAGGTTACTTGTAGACTGAGATGGAATTAGGGTTTTTACCTTACATACATATAGACTTCATGTGAGGTATGTGGCATTCCCCATGAGTCATATTTTTAAATTACTTTCTTTACTCTCTCTTGATCCTCTTTGAGGTATTTTGGTGATGGTTATTCTCTTTTTGACTTGATGACCTATTTGGGTCTAATCTTATTAACTTTGTATTTTTTATCCAGGTTGTACTCTAAAACAATACTTTGGATCATGTTGAAACCCTAATCGTGGATATGGACTATTTTGCCCACTTTTGTGGTGGGTGCTTCATATTTTCCATTTATGTGATGGCAGTCTCATTCATTCCATTTATATGACCATACTTTCACTTGCCTCTACATTATCATGCTTTGTGATTCGGTAGACCTACAGTAGTGTAAGTAGTTTGGTTTTTGGATTGTGTGCCCATGTTATATTTTTTGTATGGAGGTTGAGTGCCCCATTCCTGGGTTTTGTTCCCACACTCTATATATTTGGGAGTTTGGTTGTGTGCCTTACTCTATCAGGTTTTAAGGTTGTGAGCCTTATATGACATTGTTTATTTATATTACACTAGTTCTATGCTTATCTCACATGCATGTAGGTTGGTTACTGATGATGGGTTGTGTGCCCCAAAATATTTACGTGTGCTTTTGTAGCTTACCTTCTTTTATTTAATGACAAGTGTAATTCTTGAATATCATAATTCAAAATGCATGTTCTTCAGATACCCACTTGGGTGGTAGTTTCCTATTCTATGGGAAGGCTTGGTACATTTCATGTCCTTTTCCCTTATATTTCTTAATCCATATTTTATATGCACATACCTATCTTTTTACTTATAACTCCCATTTTTGTCTTCTCTTCTATGGTACTCTTCCAACCCCTGGTGTAGTACCTGGAAGAATGGACATGGTGACATGGACCTACTAGGTAGAGCTTTTGGGGAGATAGACTTGAGATAGCTGGTGTTGGAAAATATCACATCAGATATGGCAGTGGAAACAAAATTTTACTTATAATATTCCCATTGAACAGTAGATTGTGTCAACAACTATGAGATGGGAAAGAGGGTTTCAAGGTAATATCTGGTCCTGGAGCAAGTCCACCGACAATTCCCTTACAGTAGCGCACACCTTTTTTCAAGTCACAACTGGATGGTTTTTGTCTTTGTCCTCCTGGTATGGCACCACATATGGTAGTGAATGGCGTCCTAGAGGCAGGAAAAGCCTCCTCGCCTCTAGAGTAGTCCATGCAGACCACAGTGAACTCATGTTATTTTAGATGAACAGACAGAAAGGAGTTGTCCCTTCTAGTTGACGTGCTAGCATCAACTTTCTCTTCCACAATTATCTTTCTCTTATTTTTCCTCACTTTGACGGGTGGAAATTGCTTGGGCTCTCTTGGTTACCACAACTAGAGAAGATAACAATGATTAGAGTTTATTATTGTATTTGGGAAGCCCCCAATACCCCTCTATTTATAGGAGGGCCATGGTTCCCATTCGGAGCGAGAGTCGAAGGGGATAGATTTCATGAATTTTCTACTTGTAAACTTCAAACCAGTTGGTTCACCTGTGAATCGTCCGATTCACACATGAGACGATCGATTCAACACTTGGATCGATCATTTCACTATGTTTTCTATTTAAAATTTTTTTGGCAATTAATATTTCATTAATGCACAACATGACATTAGCATCAATCCTTAATCCAATCTCGTTGAACTACTAAACAACTGGTTTATGACCTAATTGATCAGTTTATGCACCTGAGCCGATCAGTTCACTTGCTAAACCGGTCATTTTAGGTTGTAGATTGTCAATGTTGTTCAAACCTAATATCTAACACTTTATTAATAATCGTTAAATATCATTCATGAATAAACACTTATTCCAAGTGCATTCCTATGCGTGTAACCCTATAGGTCCACAAGTTACGTTGGCATTGAATTTTCCTAACTAATTTATGACATCATAAGAAAAGATGGGTATCTAGCAAGTCATAAATTTCTACCTAAGTGATTTGGAAAGTTGGAGAACAACTTCAACCTAAAATATGTGATTGGTGTTACAGTGATTGTATAGTTCCTTTGTCTCTTATATGCAGATTGAACTTGAGGCATGGAATCTTCATCCTCGATATCAATTCTCAATAAGAATAAATATGAATGTGAATTTTATTATGAACGTGCATGAATAAGGACATATAATTCTATGTGATGTAATGATGATATGGTGTATGCATATATGTGACTTACGGATTTAAAGGTTTGTATTTCCACAGAATGATATGAATTGTAAACCTTAATTTTGGGCATATATATCTATTGGCCTAGAAACCCGTTTGAGATTTACTCATAAGGAGTAAATCTTAGATAGTCCCCAATTTTAGACTATTCTTGAACACTTAATCTCACTGAGGATGTAAGTGTATAATATATAATAGGTTATCAAGATGTTTTGTCAGAACTTCCCCATTTGTTCTCTAAGTACATATGTTGGTGGACATTTTCCCATCTACATTGGTGTACTTGGAGAAATGTGGGGAAATGATACTGAAATTTCTTGAAAACCAAATACACATTATACACTTACTAATGAGATTATGTGTTCAAGAATGGGATAGGTGGTACACATATTCATTATTGAACCCTAAACCCTAATTTATAAACCATAAACCCTAATTTGTAAACCACAAACCCTAATATAGATGACCCTTATCCCTAAATACAAAATAAAAAACCCTAATCTATATGTAAATCCTAAAGCCCAATTATGTAAACCCTAAATCCTAATACTTATTTTTTTTAAATCATAGAATGGATAGATCATGAATTTCCATTCCAAATTGCTGCACGCTGGAGTTTATTGTTGGTCTTGACCAGTTTATAAGATTTGTGGAGGAATACAGGAAACAACCTTGAGATAGGTTCTATTGTCCATGTAGGCAATGCGGTAACAACTTGAAAGTCAACATTGTTGGTGAAATTAAAAGTCATGTCATGTGCACCAGGATTATAGAATGATATACATAATGGTACTGGCATGGAGAGAATCCAACGGTGAGATCAGTAGATGCTGATAACAATACTTATGTTGAAGAAGAAATTTCCACCCATTATGTAGATGTAAACGAACTGATTCTGATAGACACAGTTTTCTTGATGCAAGATAGTTGTGGGGTAGAATGTGCATGATGTTGAGAGACTGTTATATTAGGTTGTACTAAGCTTACGCAGCTGAGCCCTGTGTTGAAATTGTATACTTTGAAGGCTAACAATAGATGGATCGACAAAAGCTTCACGTCATTGTTGTCTTTGTTGAAAGAAATTCTTCCTGAAGGCAACGAGTTTCCAATCTCACCATACAAATTAAAGAAAATATTGTGCCCAATGAGAATGAAGGATAAGAAGATACATGCATGCCCAAATGACTATATGTTATGTCAAAAGGACTATGTCAATTTGAATGATTGTCCGAAATGTGGGGCATCAAGGTACAAAATGACGACTTCGGGGAAGTCTCCTGCCATGGTGATGTGGTATCTACCTATAATACCACGGTTTCAATGCTTGTTTGTCAATCCCATGGATGTGAAGAATTTAAGGTGATATGCAGAGGTAAAGAAAATTAATGATGTGATCCTACGACACGCGTCTGATTCCCCATAGTTCGAGAAGATTGATTTATTGTACCCTAAATTTGGTGAAGAAATCAGGAATCTAAGACTTGGGCTTTGTACCAATGGGATGAATCCATGTGACACATTGAGTAACCAACATAGAACTTGGCATGTTATGATTGTTATTTATAATCTTCCTCCCTAGTTGTGTATGAATAATAAGTACATCATGTTATCATTATTGATATCATGCCCTATACAACCTGGAAATGATATTAATGTTTGTCTTGAACCTCTAATTGATAACTTAAAGAAACTCTGAGGAGAAGGTGTGATGACCTATGATGCTTCACATAGAGAGAGATTTTTTTTTTCATGCTACGTTCTTTTGCACTATTAATGACTTTCCAACATATGGAAATTTGTCTGGATACAACGCAAAGGATCCAAAGCATGCCCTATATGTGAAGAAAACATTGATTCAATATGACTAAAATATGGCGGCGAGACTGTGTATCTCATTCATCAAAGGTTTCTTCTAAAAGTCCATCCTTACGAAAGGTTGCGCAAAGCGTTCAATGGATCGAATGAGGAATGGTGTACCCCTAAACCTATATCAGAGGAAGTTGTTCATGAAAGAGTAAAAGACTTTGTCAATGCATTCAGTAAGAGATCACAATGTACCATTCCCACACAAAGTGAAAAATCTTTATACAAGAAGAAGACAATATTATTGGATCTTCCTTATTAGAGTTATTTGGCAATTAGGCGTTGTATTGATGACATGCATGTTGAGAAAAATGTTTGTGATAGTGTCATTGGTACTCTATTGAATATACCACGTAAGACTAAATATGGCATCAAATATAGAATGGACCTACGTAAAATGGGAATAAGGAAAAAATTAATAGAAGTAGTTAGCAGTGATCAGAAAACATATTAACCTCCTACTTGTTACATGTTGTCTAGAAAGGAGAAGAAAACTTTTTGTGAATGTTTGCTTAATGTTAAGGTACCATAGGAATACTCTTATAATATGTATAGACTAGTATAAATGAAAGGTTTGAAGCTGATAGGTCTTAAATCTCATGATTGTCACACTCTAATGTAACAAATATTGTCTGTGGCAATTCGATCTATACCGTTGATGCATGTAAGGTTTGCAATCGTCAAACTTTGTTTCTTCTTCAACACTCTATATAGCAATGTTATTGATCCTGAGAACCTTGATAAGTTATAAAAAGAAGTGGTTGTTACCCTATGCTAGCTTGAGATGTATTTTCCTCCTTCATTCTTTGATATCATGGTACATCTTGTTGTCCATTTGACTAGGGAAGTTAAAATGTTGAGACCAGTGTTCTTGCATTGGATGTGTCCTTTTGAATGATACTTGAGTGTTTTTAAAGGTGATGTTTGAAACCGTTATCATCCTGAAGGGAGTATTATTGAAGGTTATGTGGCCAGGGAGGTTATGAATTTTTATAGTGGCTTTCTGAGTTGTAATGAATCTCTTGTAAATGATAAGAATATTGAGGACTATTTCGACAAAGGGACTTTAGGAGCATGAGTGCAAGTAATTAGTCATGAGCTATGGGAACAAGCTCACTTGTATATTTTACACAACATCAAAGAAGTGAGTGTTTATGTCACTGAACATACCAATTTCATCAAGAAACAATATCCTCCAGCCAATTCAATGTGGCTTTCTATAGAGAATTATAAGACATTTATTAGGTGGTTTGAAGATAAGTCTTACATCAACTATCTCAAACACCAAATAATGTTGCTAAAAATATCAAATGCCTTGACTTTAATCCAAAAATGAATGTTATGTCTTATGAAGGGTTTGACATAAATGGGTTTCCATATTACACAAAGCGTGAAGTTGATAAGAGCGTCATTCAAAATAGTGGGGTCACCCTTCAAGCGTCTTCATTATTTTTTTCTAGTGTGAAAGATAAGAGTTCACATGAAGCTAAAATATCATATTACGGTGTCATTGAAGACATATGGGAGTTTGACTACATAGATTTCAAAATTCTAGTCTTTAAATGTAATTGGGTTGATAACACCAAAAGACTTGTAGTAGATGAATTGGGTTTCACATTAGTGAATTTTGAAAAGATTGGAGAAGGGTGAACCATTCATAATGGCATCACGAGTGAAGCAAGTATTTTATATCGATGATCCTACAACTAAAAAATTGGTCAGTTGTTCTTCATGGTAAAATACAATTCATTGAAGACTGTATAGATGAAAAAGAGTACTATGACAAGTATGATGACTCTAGTCCATTCTTGGTTGGCTTGCCAACACCAAATATTGAAACTGACGCTAACTTATATGTGCATGAAGATCACATTGAGGGAATGTTAATTGATAAAAGATATCAATATTAGAGGCATGCTTTTATTTTTCTAAATGTTAGATGTGCATTTTATAATCTTATATTTTATTGTTTGACTATTTTTTATATAACATAATTTCATATGGCGTCTGGCCATGAGTATTATGACCATGACGATGATTACCATGAGGATGATCAGCATCCCAATGCGAACCTTGACACTGGTGTAAGTTGTGTATTGTTATATCAACACTATGTGCATTTTACAATATGTCTATCTTGTTATATTTTTGTATTGTTTTATCGCATTTATAAGTTATATATTTTTATGACCTATATGTGGTTTTTTTTTACAATTTTAGGTTGAGGATGTACGCCCTGAGGATATTTCTCATATTGATAAGCAGCATAGGAAAAAGGAAAAAATAAGGGGCATCAACATGATAAACAAGTTGATACAACAAAGGGTTAAAGGACCGAAGTTGGTCGTTGAGTTTGATCATGCAGGAAATCTTGTTGGAAAGAATTGTAGCTCTTTTTTAGCATATCTAAGGGTTCTTACTTGTAGCCATTGTAGTGTAGCAGTAGAATCTTGGCATAAAATTGATAACACTTTATATGATAAGAACTAAGTGTGAGATATTATCATTTGTAATTCTATTTTTAATGTTATTTACAATTCTATTTTTAAGAATATTCCATTAAGTATATGAACTTTTGTCGAGCGTATATGACATGGATGAAACTATGCATCATAAAAAGGTGATGCAATGTTATTGGAGGGTACTGACGAATTATAGGACAACTTTGACAAGACTATACATACGGGACAATGAGAAGATGAAGTCAGCCACTGAGCAATGGGGCTAACTTGACCCAGAGACATGGGGGGTTTGTTTCTATGAAAAATACCGATTAATTCAAGGTATTAAGTCTTAATCCCCGTTACTAATACATTCTTAAGAATTCATTGTTTTACCTTGACCTTGATTTTTATGTTTTACTTATCAATTACTATTTAATATTGTTACTAACCAGGCTGCAAGCGATTATCAAAGAGAAAGACATGCAAAGAATATGCACAACCGCACGATGGGTCCAACTGGATATGTACAACTTTTCAAAAAGATTTTGCAGACAACTTCTTCTCAGCAGCCTACTCTCAAGACTATTGAGTCCTCTACTACTATTGAACCTCTACTTCGCATGATCTATGGATAGTTGGGAGGTAAAACAAATCTGGAGATATATCCAACCCCGCAACTATTGAGGCGACTTTAAAAATGGTAAAATTCAACTCTCAGAGAAATTAGTATTGATGTTTGTTATGTTTTACTTACCAAATACTATTGATGATGATTAGCGGGATCTCTACGAGCAAAGGTAATAAGGTAAGTTCATCCCTAAGGGCACAAGGGACGAATTGATAATTTCTCTAGGTAACCTAGAGCATCCTTGGTATGTTAGGGTTGTAGGCACTGGTGTCAGTATAAGAGTGTTCTTTGGGTAATTAGAGCATAAATAGAAATCTCTCAAAGGGGGGTCTCAAAAGAGGAGGTATAAGAGTTAATTGTAAAGGGAATTCAGGAAGCGATGAGCCAGCATATATGCTATCAATCAGTAGCTGCACTAGCAGTACATGTGTTACCCTACACTTCATACAAGGTGGACCCCCTAACAAAGTTGGTTTTGAATAATCATGTGGACTCACCACCAAGCACGTCCGTTATAAGTATTTTTATGATGTAGTAGTCTTTCATATTTGTATAATATATAACACTCAATGCAAATTTGTAGGGGTTGAGGCCATTTTATCTTTAATATGTCATTTTTGTGGGCAGGCTTACCCACATCTTGAAGGTGGCATGATTCATGGTTCATCATTTCCCGCCAATGTGGTTATTGTGCCACCAAACCTTGTCTAGGCCTCTTGGAAGTAGACACCACTACCATTTTCACATCCCGACCATGACATGATAGGTGATGTAGAAGGTGGCATGGTCACGTGGCCCAAAGCTAGAGTTATATATATAGATGTATGTTAAATTTACATTGTGTTTGTATCGTTATATACATAACACCATTAATATAAGATTATATATGTGAAGGACATTGTGCCTAAGAAACCCCTTACAACTCATCCTTCACCTCCACCTCCACCTCTTCCTCAAATACATGGTTGGCTTGAAAAGGACCTATTCGATTCAATAGGTCCTCAGTGTAGAGGTATGGCACTATATATAGGAGAACATGATGTATGGTCATCTATGATGGTTTCTATTAAGAAGGATGTTGTAGGTTAACCTCATGAAACTAGTATATTTCTGCATGCTTTTTTGGAGTTTTTTGGTTATGCTTGGTTGAATACATCTATGATAGAACTTTGGATATGGCGAGATTCTATATAGCTATATACCTCAATTTATATATGTTGATCTATTTTCTTATGTATTAATGCACACATGATATATGTTTTGCAGCCACTTACATAGGGTGTGTAAAGAGTTTTCACTGACCCATGTGGCATTTCTAGTGTCATCCTTGATTACCTGTGAAATTAAAGACCCTACATCTGTTACCCAATACTGCTCTACCACATTTAAATATTTTGGTAAAAATAAAAAGAGTGTGATGTTAGCTCCATACAATGTTGAGCAAGTTTACTTACTCTGCTTATAATTTTGACTTAATAAACTACATTTCATTGTCGAGTTTGAGTTATATTTTGTTTGCCTTCTTATTACTCAGGAGTAAACATTGGGTGCTATTGGTTGTTGTCCCCGCAAAGCTAACTGTGTATTATCTAGATCCTAAGGGTGACAAAATGGATAGTGGAGGACATGATATGAAAAGGGCATTATTCATGTGAGTACATTTTATATTTATACATGTTAACATATATTATACATGGCTATTTACTAATACAATTTAATGTGTTACATTAATGTATAGGGCTATAAAAGAATTTAAAAAGGCTAAAAGAAAAGTGGACAAGAAAAAGAAAGTGATAGTTTGGGAGAATGTTAGGGTAATTTTCTGACTTCAATTCATATTTATGCCAACTATTCTTACTTTTATTTATTAACATTTTGTATGTTGAAATTTATAGTGTTCTGCATAAGACAATGGTTAGGCATGCGGATGCTACGTGATGCAATGTATGGACATGATTTTCAGATATGCAAAAGTAGAAATAGAAGAGATGCATAATGTATATATATATATATATATATATATATATATATATATATATATATATATATATATATATATATATATATATATATGGGTGTGTGTGTAATCTTGATCATCATAAGTATATAGTCTCATTAGATAATATGAAACTATCAAACTTATCAATTATATATGTCATTATCTATGAAAGTGTTTAAAATGAAAGACTTCAATATGCAAGAAAAGCTAGAAGACATAGAAATACCCTACACAATAGAACAACTAGATGAGACATGAGAACAATGGGCAGAAGCCTTCAAAAGGGAAGTGAACTTTGAATTTGATTGGGATAAGGAATGACTTTTCTAACATTCAATGTCATTATCTCTATCTCAGACATGTGGTGCTTATGTTTCAACTTTCAATTTGATGTGAGTAAATTATCGGTGCATATGTGAATGATGATCTATATACATGTGTGTGAATGTGAAGATGAATGAATGAATTGTGTTTCTACATGTCATGAGAATGGAATTGGCATATATGTAAATGAAGTATCATGTGTGTGAATGAGTGTGAAGATTTATGTTTACACATGTGATTGAAATGAAATTGGAGAACAAATATAATTAGATGCATATATTATGTTTATTATTGCAGGTTTGGTGACTCGTTGTTAAGCTAAACTCACAAGATGTTGTTAACATGTAGTTTAGAACTCCACTTTTGAACTGTAGGTTATGCATCCTACTGACCAGCTAGGTATTAGGTCTACAGGCCTGCTATTTAAAAGAAAAACAAAACTTAGGCATCGGTTGTTTCAGAAAAACTAACACTATAGACCTGAGCCGTCAGTTTGAGTGAAATAACTGACATTAAAGGACAACCAAAATGGTCATGTTCGATAGCACACCCTCGTTGAGTAGCATGGCATAGTCGTCGGTTTTGTAGATTTAATCGTCATTGTACATCATAGTCGTTGGTTATTTATGTTCGAAACCAACATTGTACATCATGATTGGCATTGGTTGTTACCAAAAGTGATAATGTCAGATCCTTTACCAGTTACAAATGTAACCTAGTATGGCTCTTGCAACGTCAGTTTTTGGAAAGCATCTGACACCTAAGACCCCTATCTGCATATATTCCATACACACTCAAAATGTATGTTGGAATAGGTGTAAATTATTCATTTCTCAAATGATATATACAAAATAGCCAAAGTATAGCAGCAAAATATTATTTCTTGACTATATTTAATTTTTCAAAAGTACATTTTCATCTCCTATATAGGGTTTACATGAAGGTACAACATAAGTTTCTAAGTAGAGGAATATACATCTATCTCAAGTCTATCTCCCCAAAAGCACCACCTAGAAGATCCATGTCACCATGTCTAGCCTATCAAGTCCTACACCTAGGGTTGAAAGCATACCCCAAAAGAGAAATAAAAATAGAAGTTATCAATAAAATGCCAGTATATGCATATAAAATATGGATTGAGCAATATAAGGAAAAAAAGGACATCAAATATAATAAGACTTCACATAGAAGAGGAAAGTACCACCCAAGTAGATATTAATAGAATATGAATTCTAAAATATGACATTCAAGAATTGCACTTACTATTATATAAAAGAAAGTAGGCCACAAAAGCACACATAAATATTTTTGGGCACAAAACTCATCATCAATAACCAAAGCACAACACTAGTGCAATATAAATAAATAATTACGGCTAAGTCTCACAATCTTAAACATGATAGAGTAATGGACACAACCAAACTCCCAAATATATAAAGTGTTGGCACAAAATCTGGGTATGGGGCACACAACCCCCATCTAAAAAATGTAACATGGACACACAATCCAAAAATCAAAGTACTTACACTACTCTAGGGCTAATGAATCACAAGGTATGCATAATGTAGAGGCAAGTGAAAGTATAGTCATATCTATGCTACCATAAAATGAGTGAGTTTGTTTTAATAATTACCACCATGCCATTTTCAAGCCTTGAAAAATAGTTCTAAGCAATCAGGTTGTAGGATTTCAAAATGCTCTCTTATCCTTAACTGTGTTTGTTCTCACATTTTTTTTTCATTTTTCTTCTATTTACATTTTTTTTCACATCAAACATTAAAATACTAGCCATCTCCACTATCATCTCCCATAACTAGGAGTGTGAGAGTCACACTTGGTCAATAACCACCAGGACGAAATGCACTCTCCTCCCATGATCTTCTACATCATTACCTAATTTTGTCTATCACATGGTCAATAACCACCATGCAGGAAGAATTCTACCCCCTCCCATTATCTCGGTTCACATCCACCCTAAATGATATGATTGGACTGTGAATAGGAACTCTCAGAAAATGCTCATCATTCTCTATCAACAATAAAACCAACCCTCCTTAGTTGCAACCACTCACAGAGGATAAGCTCATCCTTTTGACATGTTCAAAGGAAAAAGCTAATCATTTTTCTAAGACAGACCATGGGTTTCAGCTCCAAGCAGGTGGTCTCCAATGTTGCTGACATCAAATTCCAAGATAGGCCTAAGATGGTGAGTTTTAATTCTGAACAAATGAATCAAAAAATCTTCATTTATCATGTATTATTTACACCACATGCCCATATATTATAGCTTGAATTAATGTAATCCACGTGTTGTTATTTGATCAACAACCACCAAAACCACAGTGCCGCTACATCTTATCAGTCAGCTACACCAGAAAACAACTACCACACCATAGAAGCAGCAAGCCATGCTAACCGACCCTATGCTTGTAACACCTCATTTTCCTTGGCGTGACTCCAACAACATCAAAATTTTCTATTAGAATAGCTACAACCAGTCATGGCTGAGGTACCTATTCACTAGACTCACAAATTAAATTCATGAACTACTCTGCTAAGCAGTCTGGATATGTTTATCTATGCAATATATATGTTTGCTTCCCTCCTTCAAGAATGTGAAGAAGAAAACTTAAAATACGATCACCTACAATCATATATTTATACTTGCATTCTGAGGTTTGAAAAATATATTGTATGTTATCAATGCACAGGTGGAGACGCATGCACAGAAAACCAACTAAAGAACCAGAAAAACTACAAGACACAACAGGTATTATTTTTCTAACATTTTGTTTTGGACCCCCCATCTTTGACTATCTTAGGATGACCTCCTTCATCAACCAGATTTTCAAAGGAGATAGTAGATGTAGTAGCATCACATTTTTCTACTATGTGATATCATCGTCTTTATTAAAATTGAGTCAAACAAATTTAAGTGTACAGTGTCATTCCTACTCTATTTTTTATGTCAAGCAAGATATGAATTATATAATTTACTTCTGTGTACATCTGGAAACATTGTGGAATGTATCACCCTATGTTATCAAGCAAAATGTTACACTCTGCATATGACATCCTCATCATTATCTTATACTATTATCTAAAACTTCATTTTAGATACACGGATGCAAAACATACAGGACACTACAAGTATAAATAGCAATAGTATCCAATAGAACCATTCATGTTAAGGTAGTCCTCCTATGTGTACTACTTGACAAAATACTAATGGTGGCTTCACCCCGGTGTGGCACTAGAGCCGTCGACATGTGCTACAACTGGCATCTGTTATTGGCATTTTGGTGGATCTAGTTCTTGAAAGTATCAACCTATCAAAGCATGATTTATTTTACACCAAAACATAGACATTACCACTTTAAATCATTCTATTTACTTTTATGCTTAAAGTTCGTGGTATACTTTGGTTTTACATTGCAATACTATTTTCCTTGTATGGAAAGGTGATGTGTTTTAGAAATATGAATTTAAACATAGAATAGGTGGTATGGCAATGAGAAAAATGATAATGTATGGCTTGAAGAAAAGTGACTAAGATGAAAAACACACCACTAAATCATATTGATGATGTTGATCAACAAAACATTAGATCTTGAGTTTCTTCATTTTCTAGCTTATGGTAATTTTGATTTTTAGCTTTTTCAAGTGGAAGAAATTTCCAATTTCCTTCCATAAATCCTTACTTGAGATTTATAATGTGCTAATCTATTCATGTTATTTTCCTTTCAGGACTAGCTGGTGGAAACATGTGGAGTAGTGACAAAAGAGCTACAAGTGGATGCCCCCTGGCTGATATGATGCTAGGCAATGCATGAAAATAGTCAAAGGGGACTTGCTTACTTTGTCCAAAAACATATTTCTCATTTCTTTATTACAACTTGTACTTTGAAAAAATTCTATTTGATGTACTTACAAGTTAACCAAAATACAACTTATTGCTTATCATATCCCACTAGTATCAATGATTTGTTTTATGATCACATCAGCTTCAATCTTGTCTCAATTCCTCGTAATATGGACCACTTACTACAAAGTCAACATGGAAATAGAAGAACACACAATTCTATACTCAGAGTAGCTAGCATTGCATATCTACTATACATATTGTAGTCTATTTATGCAATAAATTGTTGCAAATGAAAATGTCTGGAACGTGAGATTATTACTATATAATCCAATTGTTCTATTTTGAAATGTCGTACTCTTGTTAACACACTCTCTTCTCTATTTTTCAAGAATCATTGTTCTTATTAATACTTTTATTATACTCAAACCATAGATTCCAATCAAGCTCTCTCCAACCAAGATCTCCATATTAACTCTTGAATTCTTCGATTCTCTCTTCCTATAACAAAGGCTCTTCAACTCATTTTCAAACTCCATGTCCACATTTTATCCCTTTATAATTACACCTTTACATCTACTTTAACATCTTTGTTCATCCCATTAAAGTTAACTCTTTTCTAACTCCCCTCATCAAGAATACATTTCTTTTGCCATCTTATCCTTCCAGAAAGTAACTCTTTCTGCTCGTGACAGACCTCGTGCACAACACCTTTGTGATGCCATGTGTGGGGAAGCAACAATAGTTAAACATGAGCTTTTGAATGCAATCTCATATGTGGTCAGTCTTTGCTTACTGATCATTGTCTTGTCATCCTAACACCCAACATTGCCAGTGCTCCTTTGACTCCTCTTCTCAAGCTAGACAATGAAATTCATCCTATGACCTGGGGAACATCAGCTTGTTTTTAAGGTTCCGACAAAGGGTGTCTCGTTAGATGCAATCTCTTACTAGAAGGACTGTTAGTTTGGTATTGGTACTTCTGGGGGCATCAAAGCATATCTACATGTGGTCACTCACCTTGTTCTTGACCAACTACATTACACCACCCTCACAATGGCCATTGTTAATTTTAGAAATGCCTTTACTATGGTTGATAGATATATTATATTTTAGGAGGTTTGTCTTCATTGTCATTCTATTGCATGTTGGATGGAGTTTTTCTATAGCTCCTATGCTCTCCTCTATATGGATCAAGGTGAATCTTTTCTCTTTGTAGTTGGAGTCCAACAAGGAGATCCATTGGGGTCCCTTCTTTTTGCGATGGCTCTCCATCCTCTAATCTTGCAACTAAAGGATGAATATCACCTTAATCTCATCACTTTCTATCTTAATGGTGGAACCCTCATTGGTGACAATGAAGATGTTTCTAAGGCATTATCTATAATCCAATCTCGAGGACCATCCTTTGGCCTTCATCTAAATACTAAGAAGATAGAAATATTTTGGCATTCTGTTGATCCTAAGCAAGATCCAGGGATGGGCATGTTTTGTGTAGACATATCTTGTCCTGAGCATGGAGTGAAGATTCTATGTGGTCCCATTCCCATAGTCCCACCTATGCTAGGGATCTTTTATGGAAAGGTGTGGTCAAATTGTTTCTATAATGGATCGACTGGCCTTACTTCAAGACCTATATTGTGAGCTTCTTCTTCTCCACTCGTGTGTTGGGATGCGCAAGATGTTGTTTTCTCTTCAAACAACAACCCCAACCTCTATTGCTTCTGTGATAGATGCTTTTATTCGTGGTCTTCAACAATGACTTACATGTATTATAGTTGGTAATAGTCTAGGATTTGGCAATCTACAGTGGCATTTGGCCACTCTTCCCATGCATTTAGGGGGTTTGGGAATAACTTCTTCCTTTGATATTTGTCAGTGTTCTTATGTTTCCTCTTAGATTTACATGCAAGATATTCAAGATCATATCTTGCAGGAGACTGGCTCTATTTATGGTAATACTCCTTCTCTTTTACACATGCACTCATATGCTATATCTTGTCGTCTTTTAGTTGATCTAGGTTTTCATGTACACCTTCTATCAACCCAAAGACCTAGTCTATTTTGGCAGATGCTAACTACAAAATAGTTATTTAAAAAATCATTGCAAATGAGATAGCCTTATGGCAACAAGCCTTCTCACTTATCTACAAGACGATCATGTATAATATTTCTTTCTTCTTATTCCCATTGATAACCTTGGTTTTTCTATGTCTCTAGTTGAGTATCGAGCTATCTTGCGGTATCGACTTATCACCTCTTTATATCTTGGGGATGAACATTGCTATCTCTACAACATTGCAAACCTTGATGCCTTCAGTTATCATGTTGTGCATTGTCATACACGACATTGATATAAGTTTTACCATGATGTTGTTCATGATGTCATTATTAACCTTATCTTTCAAATTGGGATAAAGTCCTTGAAGGAAGCCCTTTTTACTTTCCTTGCATGCGTTCTGATGGTCTTCATTCACAACGACCTGCTAATATCTTATTATTTGATTGGAGAGATAGAACACACACCTGTATTGACCTTACTAGTGTTTCCTCATTGACAGACACCCTGTAAAATGAATTTAAAGCTGACAAAGTAGCTTTTGATACTATTACACAGAAGGTTCATAAATATAGAGCTGCTTTTGAGGCTAATCACCATCATGTTCTACCTTTGCCTTTGATAATTTTGGCATCCTGACGGATGACTCAATTTCTCTCCTTCGATGCCTTCAACGGGTAACTAGTAGGACTCTTATGTTGTCTTCATCCACATCCAATAATTTTATTTTTATATCTATTATCTTTTCCATCTGGAAGGGTCTGACATCCCAATTTGTTGCCCACACTTTTGAGAAGGAATTTTTATAAATATATTGATTTCTATATACCATATAAGCATATATAAATATTGAACAAAACTCTACAAACCACTCTCCTAGAAAAGATATGACCCCCTCACTCTATATGTCTCCCCTTATTAATCTATATCCTCTCACCCTAAGGGGTAGTCACACATAACTGATGTCTCTATATGTGGTCTTCCTTTCTCTCATCTTCCTCTTCTCCTCCCATACTTAATATAATTAATTCCTAATAAACAATGGCTTAATTTCACACCTATGTTCTTCCCATTAAGAAACTCCTCAACCCTTTTCAGACTCCCCTCACCAAGAATACGTTTCTTTTATTCAAGTTCACAAAACTACTCTCTTAAATTCTTTTTTCCCCTCACTCATATGTCTCCCCCTAATCATTATCCTCTGAATGTAATAGAAAGTCACCCATAACTTATGCCTATATATGTGGGCTTTCGTTTCTCTCATCTTCCTTTTCTCCTCCAACCTCTTGTGGACCCCATTCACACCATGCTATTAATTTAAGAATAGATGTTGTTAACTCATGTTATCTCATACCACTTCTAATTACAACCCTTTATCTCTTCCCTAACCCCAACCCAACCACCCCAGAAATCTTTAGCCATTCTCTCCGTCTCTCCCTTCGTATCTCCAACAAACAATATATTTATCCCTATCTATCTCCTTCTCTTTCATGTATAGATCATTAGAACCACATTATTTGTTCTGATTTGTTTATGAGATATTTACTAGAAACGTGGAACATCCACACCCAAAGGCAATATACAAATGATTTATGACAAAGTATGACCATTATCATTTCAGAATTCCTTGTTTAAAAGTATAGAAGGCCATAGAGTGCATGTCCCACTTAAATGATATAGTACAAAGCATAGACATGCTTGTCACATTTAAATGACATGTTACATTATAAATTATAAGGCTTAGCAACAATACCATGTATATTCTCAACCTTTTCTTATATTAAATACTAAAACATGGAATTTATTTTTCAAACCTCATTATTTCTATTCTTGGTTGACTTATTTAATATATTTCTACAAACTTCCAATTTTATCATTTTGGTATAACCTTCGAGACATTAGTATTTTTGTGATATAACTATCATTTGAGTAAATATGAAACAAAACTAGGAATCATAATTTGATATTTGATGATAAATTCTTATGACATACAAAAAGAAAATGTGTGAGCATTGTGTCTACATGATCCTTGATAAATTCTACACAAACATATATAACATGAAAATATATGCACTAATTCCATGTCTGGAAATGGTATAATTGCCATCAATCCCTTTCTCTTTTTGATAAAATTAAAGCACAACCATTTTCATTTTCTACAGTTATTTTTTCCTCCCTTTTTATTTTTCAGTTCCACCTTCCTCATTCTGACATATTGTGCATATTCTTTTACAGTGTTAACAACACATATATAATACCAAAATATTTCCCCCATTTGTTTTTCCCCTCACTTATTTTTTCTACCTCTCACCTAATGATTTGTACTTTGTTGTGTGGATATATATGTAAAATAATAATATGTATACTAATATGTACAAATAAATACAATAATATTTCTCTCTTTCCTTTTTAAGCTCCTTCCTTTTCTCTATCTATTTTTGAATTAGCATATCTCTTACAATAGTTTCTTCTTTTGTTTCTTCCTCCATCTTTGAAATTATTATTATATTGGGAAAATTTAAAATAATGTTTTCTTCTATCTACCATTTGTTTTCTCTCCATATTTCTCATTGATTTCTCTTACCCCTTCCAAGTTCACAACAATATGTCCAATATCATCGAATCAATAATTTTACAACACTCGTCTCAAAAAATAAAATTGCCACACAATTGTTTTCATTGACAAATTTGAAACAAGTCCTCTTAGCTTCCATATCATTCTAATTTCCATTTCTTCATTAATTTTCTCTCATACTATTATATTTTTTCTCTTTTCACTCCCATATTTCCAACAAATGTTGTTCTTTATAATTCATATAAATTTTGAAGTACCCATTATCTTATGAGAAGAACAAACCACACAATTGACCAAACTCACAATGAAACATTCTATTTATGTAATACAAAGAGAGTGAGTTAATTAAACAAACTCCTAAAATGTCATTTTCATTTTTTGAGAAAATTGAATACCAATTAGGTTGTTACAATTAGAGTATGCTACATTGGATTTGACTTATCTCTCTCAGAACATTTAGTGAATCATTTGTTAGTTCTTTTCACTCCCTTTATCACACTTCTCACTTATTTTCTCCCACAACTCTAATATTCCTGGATATTAAGGAAAAATTAAATACTTATCATATAAATACTACTATAAAAGGTGTAAAATTTCTTTTATTACTTACTCAAATATAACAATGATTTTAGTGTTTGAATAGAACATTTTGAGGATTTTGTTATGAAGCACCATCCTCAACTCTCTTTTTTTCATCTCACATTATATTAACATGCATGGTATTACCATGCGCCACCTACATTCCATTATGGTGGAGATGTGATTTTCAATCATAATTATCTATATCTAATCTTTTTTATCACCAAATAGTCACATTTTAGTAGTGCTAATATATATTTTCTTCCTGCTAATTTCGTTCCTTATAGTTTTTTATAATTTATTGGTTCACAACGTGCATTTATGAAAACATTGCATTGATTGTGACAAATAATTATCTTTTTACACTTTCCTCTTATTGTTTCACCCCTACAAAATGGTTGTTCTTAAATGAATCGACTCATTCATGACTAATTCTATAATAGAATGTGTTCACTATTTTATAGTTGTAATTTTTAATACAATAACAATTTTTAAATCATGGAATGTCTTTAGGTCCTCGGGGTTTAACATACAAAAAGAATGGGAGTCTGATTTGTAGCTCAGACCTCTACAAAGTCTCTTATGTAAATAATTTCTCCTTCAATTATACACTTCATGTTTATTTGAAAAACACAAATATGTACGTGCTATACTTTTTAATTTAAAATGGGCATGTTCACGTGTGTGTTTACTAGTAAACATAATAAATGAGACTGCCATCACATAAATGGACAATATGAACATCCACCACAGAAGTGGACAAAATAGTCCATATCCACAATTAGGGTTTCAACATGAAGCAAAGTGCAGTTTTAGAGTCCAACAAGGATTGGAAATACAAAGTTAATAAGATTAGACCCAAGTAGGTCATAAAGTCAAGAAAGAGAATAATCATCACAAAATACCTCAAAAAGGCTCAAGAGAGAGAGAGAGAGAGTAAATAAAGTAATTACTCAATATGACTCATGAGGTATGCAACATACCTCACATATAGACTATATGTGTCCAAGATCAAACCCTAATTCCATCTAATCCATAAGTAACCTATTAAAGGTATATATGAGATTAGGGTTTAGGTTTACCGTATTTACACAAGCCCTATAAATTGGCTTCTCATCAATAATAAATTAGATTACAAAATAATATTAAATATTATATTTTTCTTAGTTCATAACATATTTTACTTTATTTTTCTAACTTATATAGTATTCATTATGAATTATATAAAATTTAACTAATATGATAAATCCATAAAAATCATGTATTTACTATATTGGAATTAGGTGATGAAACCAGTACCATTGGATAGAGAAAACACCACAATACCATAACATATTTTACTTTTTTTTGAGTTGTACATAATTAGTTATCAATTTTATAAATAAAGCATTTTACTAATAATTAAATTAGAAAATCAAGATAAAATACTGACTTGCCCTTATATAGGATTTTATGATCAAAACATTCCAGAGAAGCATATTGATATCTACAACATGTGAGGTAGGTTCATCAAAATGCCCAAAAGACTACAACACCCTCACCCTTTGGTAAAAAAAAGTAAACAACAAGATAGGAAAAGATATAAAATCATATGACCTTCTCCTTTGTTACTTCTCTCACGTGAGAAATCCCATCATTCACGGCGCATGAACTCAAAGTGCCAAGTCACATCCTGTCGAGGAAAAGAAATCAACGAATGCCATTGGTTCTTCCCCTCTCTTTTGACTCTAGAAAGAACAAGCTTACAACTTGGCGATGGTCAGAGACCTAAGAACAGTCTCCACTAGTATTGTCTACTAAAAAGATACAAAAACTCATAAGGTTCAAATAAACCAAACAAATCATGTGGAGAAGTAATGATCTAGAAGTAGAGCTAGAAACAGTGTAAGCAGGAGAAACTTGGAGTTTGGTAGTTGAGTAAATATCCGAGGACAGAAACATTAACAGAGGAGGGAAAAATGGCAACCTTTTATTTGGGAAGAAGTGGTATGTGAAGAAGTCTTCCTGGATGATTTTGGTAATCCCAATCATCATCCCTTTCAATAATAGTGGGCCAAGAAGTCATGCCAGAGCATAGAGGAGCATCACTGAGTTCATGGTTCTGAAGGAGGATCGTCATGCTGTGAAGTGCAAGATGTGGGTCGACCCTACTTATTGGAGGAGTCTTGGTGGTGCAAGAGGTCAAAGTGGATAACACAAAGGGAAGAAGAGGAACCATAGTTTCTAGACCCCAAACCAGAAATAGATTGTTGGGAGAGATATAGGGTATGGTTTCTCAAAACCAACACATCGCTTGGTCAGAAACTGCATGAAATGTATTTATTGATATATGTTGGGTGGATGATATAGGAAAATATGGCAAGAAAAAGGGAAAGGGAAGCAGAGAAAAATATGGAATGGAGAGGGTGAGAAATGAGAGAAATAATCAAAAGAAAAGTTATGCACTTCTCCTGGTTTCTAAAATGAGAAGGGGTAGGAGAAAAGAAGGCGACTAAGTGATTAAAATCTAATGGTCTAGATCCAATCCATGTTCCAAAAGAATCCGACATAACAGTGAGTAAAAAAACAATTATAGGGAAAGTCATGATATAAAACAGATATGATATTATTGATGTGTTATCATTTCTTTTTCAAATTTGTAAAATAATTAAAGACCCATTCAATTGAAATTTTATATACAAGTTAATTTTGATATGTAGAATCCAAATTGTAGATTTGTTTCCACTTTTTAAGCCATTAACAATTTCATTTAGTATTTTATATTAAAACTCATATTTTATTGCCCAAAAGAGATTAGGATATCTAGGATTGGTCAAATAATGTGAAACTTGGTACCCAAGGTAATCGGTACCCCAAGAACATGACTTTACTATTATATTTCACTTTTGTGGTTTTCTTTTATGATTTCTAATACAATTATCATTTTGGACTCAACACCATTATATTTTTATAACATTATATCATTACCGTTATTATTTATCATTTAGAGTCCTATTATCTTCACATTGTTATCAAAAGAGTTACCTTTGAAAATTATGCATGAAATTCCATGTTTTACTTATTTAACATATTTAATCTATTAGTTCCACTTTAACTTAGGTGATTTCACATGAATATTCTAATTGTCATTCTAATACATGTAGTACACACATTATCCTCTTATTTAGTCATTATACAAATATTATTTAGTAAAGGAAGCATATGCGACATATTTCATGAAGCTACATGTCGGCACATGATTAAGATATTATGTAAATTTGTTATTTTGTTTACAAAACATATTGCCACATAAAATGTTATATGCATTAACATTATTTATTAGGGTAAAATTTTATCCTTGTTTGATCTAGTCTAGCGAACCCATCTCACACACCTTTTAATTACAGAATAGGACAAGATCCTAGATTTTGGGAGGTTACAACACTCAACTCTTAAAAGGATTTTGTCCTCAAAATCGTGACATACATATCCTATCCATCAATGCTCTCCACCACTTGAAAGATTTTACCTAATAAGACAAAATATACAACATCCAAATACTAGGATTTATTTTGTATCTCTTAGTTGCAATTATTTTAGTGGTTCATATGTCAAGCTAAATGTCATACTCACCTAGGGTTGAGCTTTAGTTCCTTGTATTTCTAACCTAACAACCCTAAGATTCACATATAAAAGATAAAGATCATAGTGGACAAAATGGTAGGTCAACTAAACCTCTAATAAATCCCACATATTCCTAGTCACCACTTCATAGTCAAAATTATGGTTGAGATTTCTATTCTATCAAATTTTAGGGTTTCTCTATACATATTTCACACATATCTTTATTGTGATTTAGCTCAAGAAAACCTCAATAAAATCTAGGAAACCTTTTTTTATACATATAGTATTATCAAGAAAATAAAAATATGGAAAAATTTTGTGACGTAAAATTAAAATTGGAACTGAAATTGATGTGAAACCAAGTCATAGTTTCCATTTAGGATCCCCTTATCCTAATACCTCAACATCTGCATAACCTAACTCCATCCTCAAGTCAAATCTCATTATATTCAAAGGTACATGTCATAATTAGCCTACATCATAGGGTCTGAGCAACTAGAGCCTCATAACATTAGGGTATACAAATCATGGTTCTTATGTGTACCTGATATGATTCTAAATCAACCTTTCATCATTTCATGAACAACATAGGTAAATTCTAGGGTAAACATCTCACTTAAAGATTTTGACTACCAATGGCTCTGATAGCATCTTATAAGTAGTGGGACCCAAGAAGGTATCCACTCCCTACTTGATTTGAGGAATAAATCCATCTATTCCACACACTCAAAAGTATGTTGGAATAGGTGTAAATTTTTCATTTCTCAAATGTTGATATACAAAATAGCCAAAGCATAAAAACTAGAATAGTATTTCATGATATATTGAATTTTATAAAAGTACATTATCATCTCCCATATAGGGTTTACATGAAGGCTATAATATAAGGATCTAAGTAGAGGGATATTCAACTGTTGGTTTTTATCCCCAGAGAGTCAATCATATGATTGTAATGGCATAACTTGTAAATGATTTGATTAGTAATAAAGGCAATCTTCTGATTTATTGTGTTTTATTCAGTTATGAGATAATGATGTTAAATAATGAACGTCTAAAGAATGCTATTACTCAATGACATGAGGACCTGAACAATGGGATCATACGAATGTTAAGGGTATATACATTCTTGTTATGTCCCTTGTCAATTGTTATTATGAAAGGCTAATAGACAACAATAACACTTAAGACTAGAGTGTATGATGGTTCATAATAGAATATATGATATCAAACCAAACACATAGATACTTCTTTAAGAGTAGTGTATTGGACATACCCATCTTTAGAGTGATATACGGAAACCATAGAATGGTAGTCAGAATCATCTCTCATAGTGATGGTGGTGATTGTGGTTCTTAGATCTGAAATCACTATACTCATGACATGTTGTTTTATGTACTTTGTTATCATCAAACTTGACCTTGAATAAGGGTTTCCATAAAGGTGATTCTCAAGTGCATTATGACACATGGGGAATGACTGTGAGTGATGTAGATGTGATTTGTCCCTCCTACAGAAGTTTGATATCCTGGTCACTTGATAAGTGAGACTAATAAAAGCATGTCCATATGCAAGTGAATCAATATATGATGTTGTGTTCACATATACATCTCAAACAAACTACTCAAGTTTAAGGAACATGGACTGAACATTCAAGAGGATGACAATTCCATGGCTCAAGTTCAATCTGGATATTTGAGACAAAGGAACTATACAATCACTATAATACCAAATAGGGATTATAGGTTGACGTTGTTCTCCGACTTTCCAAATTACTTGGGTAGCAATTATGTCTTGCTAGACACCAATAAATGCTTGTGATGTCATAAATTAGTTATAGACATTCAATGCTAATGTAACCAGGGACCTATAGGGTCACACACATACAGATGCACTTGGAATAGGAGTTTATTACTGAATTATGTTTAACATTAATAACTAAAGTGTTAGGTATTCAGTTTAAACAACATTGGAAATTGGCAACCTGAAACGACGAGTTCAGTAAGTGAATCGACCAGCTCAGGTGCATGAGCCAATCCACCTAGGTTGTGAATCGGCCATTTTTTAGATCAATTAGATTGGATCAAGGATTGATGTTGGCATCATGTTGTGCATTAATCAAGTATTAATTGGAAAAACAATTCCAAATAGGAAACATAGTGAAACAACCCATTCAAGTGTTAAATTAATCGTCTCATGTGTGAACTGACTGGTTCACAAGTGAACCGACTGGTTCGATGTTTGTAGGTTGTGAAAATTTGTGAAATTATGTCCCCTTTGACTCCCTCTCTAATTGAGAACCCTGACCCTAAACCTCCTATAAATAGAGGTGTACTGGGGGCTTCTCAGACACAACAAAAAGTTTTGACAATTATTGTCTTCTTTGGTTGTGGTAACCAAGATAGCCCGAGCAGGTTCTACCCATCAAAGGTAGGAACAAGAAGAGAGAGACAATTGTGAGAGAGCAAGTTCATACTAGCACATCAACTAGAAGGGACAACTCCATGTCCATTTATCTAGAATGACAAGAGTTCTCAGTGGTTCACATGGACTACTCTAGAGGCGATGAGGCTTTGTCTGCTACTAGGAGGACGCCATCAACTGCCACCCATGGTGACAAACTAGGAGGATAATGATGACAGACATCAAGGTGTGATTTACAAAGGCGTGCAACTATAAGGGAATTATCGATGGACTTGCCCATTGACCATGTATAACCTTGCAACCCTCTTTTCCATCTCATAGTTGTTGACACAATCTACTATTCAATGGGGATATCACAAGTAAAATTATATTACTGCTGCAATATTTGATGCCATATTTCCGAATAGCATAATCATAGACATGTCAATTTACTATATCTAAATATTTAATAAACATGATCGAATTTTGTTTAATAAGTTATTTATTGCATACGATGTGAATATTGAAAAATGATTAATGTTCATATCTAGTTAAATACCACAAACAATGCCAAACTAATACACACACACACAGATATATATATATATATATCTATATATATATATATATATATATATATATGTGTGTGTGTGTGTGTGTGTGTGTGTGTGTGTGTGTGTGTGATATATATGCAAAATGACATCGACTTAACATCATTTTGATGGTGATTGGAAGCATGGTTATGGTCTAGACCCCTATACCTTTTGTATTTGGTTGGATGGTTACGTATATCTCAGTTTGCATACCGAACCTCTCTCATTTTTTCATATGTATAAGTATTAATCCTTTCCTTCCTATGATCCCCTGAAATGTAACTTGAAGTTTCCCAATTACAATTTAATATGTTAGAATAAGATTAGGATAGATTTTTTCTCCCGTTATGGCAAAGAAAGCATTCTATACCAGGTGAAACGACTAGTTTAGGAGATGAACCTATCGGTTGAAGGACTGAGGAGGCCGATAATAGGAGGATCCAATCGATTAGCTGGTGGCCCCAACTGACAGGTAAGAGGAGTCTAGACATTACAATGACTGAAGCTAGATGATCGATATGTGAGACCAATTGAAACCAGACAACTGGTTCAAGAGTTGAATCAATTGGCTCGGATTGGATCCAACACAGATAGTCATCAACAATAGAATGCTACATATGATGTGGACCTTAGGTGGTAGTAATTCCTTGTGGCTCCAATGAATTACAATAGGATGGTCATTACCAATGCTTATGTTTATTGGTTATTGTTTCATGTTTTCATTGTGGGTAAAGCATGTATATGATACATACTATAAGTATGCAATGATTGGATATGTATATATATATATATATATATATATATATATATATATATATATATATATATATAATCCCTCAATAAAATATTAGGTCTTAGATGCTTTTCATAATCAGCACACATGAAAAACTTGATCGGCTAATCATAGGTTATGCTAAAGAGTGGTTCGTTGTCCATCTCGTAGAAGTGTGATGGTATATATGTAGTTCTGCCAAAGCAGGGTGCATATTCTAACGTGTTGGCTTTTGGTTCAGGATTAACTAGGTGATCCAATGAGATTAAGTACTCAGAAGTGTAAAGATGGATTGTGACAAATAGTTGTGCACACTATATATCCAAGAGTTTCATATAGTTGCAATAGGCTAAAGTATCCTGCCTAAATAATCAAGTTGTGGGAGATCAGCCAAAGCTGACTCATGATTTGATGAAATATGGATCTTGTCTCACTTGAAAATTGTATGATGCAATCTTCCAAATTGATAAGTGAGGCTTATCAATTTGAACAAAATAGTGTGATTGATAGTTAATTAAAGGCCTAATTAATTATCATCAAATTTTATTTTAATCAAATCAAATTAAAAGAGTTTTGACTAAATTGCAAAATTTTCTTGTAGAATCAATGATGACAAACAATAAGTTTTCCTTGAGATTGGTCTTTGAGAAGGACAAGTTGAATGGGAATAATTCCCATGATTGGTTCAGGATGTTGAGAATTATTCTCAAACAAGTGTGCAATCTCTATGTCTTAGAAACACCAGATCCAGATGAACCTGCTCTCAGTATGCCTAAGGCTGACAAAGATGCTTACAAGAAGCAATTTGAGTATGTCGTAGATGTCAAATGCTTGATAATGTGCTCCTTGAACTATGAAGTTGCATAGAATACATGAGAATATGGATGTGATTGAGATGTTAACACATATTAAGAACATGTATCAAGATCAAGCCAGATAGGAGAGATGTGATGTCTCCAAGGCACTATTTAAGTGCGACATGTTAGAAGGAGATCCAGTAGGTCTCCATGTGCTCATGCTTATTGGGTGTGTAGAGAACCTTGTGAGACTAGGATTTTCCTTGGGCCAAGAGTTGGCCACTATTTTCAATCTATAATCATTTCCAGAGTCATATAATTAGTTTGTCATGAACTACAACATGAACAATGTTGACAAACCGTTGTCAGAATTACTTAGCATGTTGAGAAGTGTTGAAGAGAAAATGAAGAAAGACAAGCCCAAGACTGTGATGACGATCAACAGAACAAAAGGGAAGTTAGAGGGCAAAGGAAAATCTAAGAAGAGTTATAAAGCTAGCCAGAAGCCCAAGTCTTCTACACTAAAAGAAAAGGAAGGAGTCACCAAGGGAGGCAATTGTCATCACTGTCACCAACCTAGACATTGGAAGAGAAATTACCCTCTTTGTCTGGAGGAAGTGGGAAAGAAGGAGGGGATAGATATCTCTACTTTCGGTATATACATTACTGAGATTAATCTATCTACTTCTTCATCTTGGGTACTAGATGCCGAATGTGGATCTCACATATGTTTGAATATGCATGATCCAAAAAGAACTAGACCTTTACGAAAGGGTGAGGTCAAATTGTGTGCTGCAAAGGAGCAAGAGTTGTTGTCACTATAGTTGGAACCTATAGTTTATCCCTGCCCACGACACTTGCAATAGAGTTAAAGAACTTCTATTTTGTAGTTTCCATAAATAGATATATTATTTATGTATCTTGTATGGACAAGGATGGATATGAATTTCATATAAAGAATGAAAAATGTTCTATTTAAAATAGATGAGATCTTTTATGGAAGTTCCCTGATGTCCTATGGTCTTTATTTGTTAGATCTAAAGACAAATATTTATAACATAAATTCCAAAATGCTAAAACTCGACAACTCAAATAGAACATATCTATAGCATTGTTGTCAAGGGAACATCAATGAGAAACACATATCTAGACTCCATAAAGATAGTTATCAAGACTCTTTTGATTTCAAATGAATAGAGAGATGCGATTCTTATTTGTTGGGTAAGATGACCAAAACTCCCTTCACTGGCAACAGTGAGAGAGCTAGTGATCTATTAGGACTCATACATTATGTTGTATTCGACCCCTTTAGAATAAGTGCTAGAGGTGGGTATCAGTACTTCATTACCTTCACTAATGATTTCAGTAGGTATGGCTATGTTTACCTGATGAAATATAAGTCAAAAACTCTTAGAAAGTTTAAGGATTTCATGAATGAAGTACAAATACAACTTGGTAAAAGTATTAAGGCACTTCATTCTGATCGAGGTGGAGAATACTTAAGCCAAGAGTTCGTGAACCTTCTGTGACACTGTGATATCATATCACAGTGGAATCCACCTAGAAAACCACAACATAATGGTGTATCAGAAAGAAGGAATCACACATTGCAAGATATGACACGATCAATGATTAGTTTTACTGAACTTCTGAGTTCCTTCTACGGTTATGCTTTAGAAACTGCAATGCTTACACTTAACCACATACCATTTAAATCCATTCAAAAGACACCATATGAGATATGGATTGGGAAGCGTCCTAAAATGACTTTTATGAGGAATTGAGGGTGTGAAGCTTATGTCAAGAAAATCTTCCTAAAAAACTTGGCCCTAGATCAGATAAATGATATTTTGTTGGATATCTGAAGGAAACCAAGGGATACTACTTGTATAACTGAACTGACAACAAAGTGTTTGTTTCCAAGGGTCACTACTATAGAAAATGCTTTTTCACAACAATTTATTTTTCCATTTTACAACAGGAATAAACTATTGTATTAGATTGCATGGTCTTATGGGGGTTCTTTATACAACAAGTGTTTCACATGTTATAATATATGTGTCTTATAGAACAGTTAATGCATGTTCTAGTTCACTAAACACACCTATTATAGTAGGGGTGCTTTATTCAACATGTTGAGAAAAAAAGGATAATACACCTAGACACATGTTTAGAACTTGAGACCACATGAAAGTAAAGAACAACTCAAACCACTAAACTAATTTCTTTTTATGGACCACATGCATTCTTTATTATACATATACAATGAGTTGCGTACACACCTATGGTGTAAAGTGTTCTATTACAACAAGTGAAAGCATGTTGTGTGATTAGGGTATATTACAATAGGTTGGAGTATGTTGTGTAATCATTATCTATTACAACGGGTTAGCATACGTGTGATGATCACTATCAAACTGACAGCTTCATTACACAAAACTATGCATAATTAGTCATTAACATCAGATTACCAAAAATCACAAAAAATTAAACCTTTTTGCTAGGAGATCCACTACCAGGAAACTCTTATCATAAAGAACCAAACCATATATATATAATGGTTTACTTGTACATAAAATGTTCCATCACCTAGTAAGGATATGAGATAACAGTTCCTTTATCAAAACATACACAAAAGTAGCATCATGCATCGAGGCATACTAACCAAAATCTTAGATCGATTATAAAACTCTTTACGCACTATCTTCTAAAGGACCTGAGAGTACATGGACGACACATAGGACTTTATATCTATAAGACACATAGCAGCACACTCAACCTGAGTTGTTACTATTGTTCTGGTTGCTGATGCCTGCTCTCTGATGCATGATCTTTATCCTTTCATGCACATCCACCTAACAAGTTGTGGAACCCACAGGGTGAGGCAGCTTGTCCCAAAGAGAGATATAACTCTCCACCAATAGTATTACTATCACAATTAAACCTTTATGAATGAGAATAGAAGAAACCTTCATTGAATTAAATGGTATAACTATTGATTATGTGCAGAGAAGAGCAGTCTCAATATCTTATTGGTTTAAGAATCTACAACTGAGCAATATATCATTTAATCACTTTTAAAAGGAATATGAAGAACATGTATTACTCTTATAAAATAAACAATATAAAACCAAAGCAAAGCTTCAACCAATGTTTCCCTATCTGATCCTTAAATAAATACACTACACAGCTGATGATATCTTTAAACATTCCATCTTATTATGCCATGTGGAAATGGGAATATACCTTCCATCTCCAACTGACCACTGTGAAGTTAGCATCAGTACCATATAGGTCTATCGAAGAGCTAGAATCCATGGCCTCTCCTTTCTCAGTCATTACGAGAGTGACAGTGACATTATCAGTCTATCTAAATTTTAGCTAGCCTAGCGTATAGAGGGTCTTCGTTATAGAGATACAACATGTAGCATGTTCTCTATCCATGGTATGGCCTACAGTCAATCCTTCTTATATATATTGAGTCATGGTTGGCCTACAACCATACTCTTCTAGCAGTATGGCTTTACCGCCAATTCTGATGTTGTAATAGAGCTACGGCCTACAACCACACTCTTTTTAGGTAAATATCTCAAGGCCAAATCCTAGGGTTTGAAGCAAGCAAGGTAATACTCGTCTTGCACCCTCACATATTCAAAAATATGCGCTCTGAGTAAAACTCATTTCATCATTCAACAGATCTTAACACTGAATGATTCTATGGTCAGGGCAACTACATTTTTAGTTCACTTGATAGATTACGTCCATTACAACATCTTTTAGCATCAATCAAGTTACAAACATGAATTATAGATAAATGTTATACAGAAATGTGTAACATATTTTCAAGAGATCTTTTATCAATTGGTTACACTCATCCTAGGATCTCAGTCCCATGAACACTTTATTAGGAATCTCATCCCATCAACATTATCATTATCATTATCATATGTTTTGGGTATCAAACCCTCAATTCATTATTGAACATTATCACCTCTCATTAGGCAATAACCAACTCTAGGTCATAAGACCCATATGTAAATCATACTTGTTGTACAAGTATATCACATGGATCACAAGGCCTTATATAATATGTATTATACTAAATCATCATAGCTCATACTTGGGTATGTACATCATCTCATAACACCTGCACGGTTAGGATTTCATAGAAAATGCAATGTCAAGCAAATATCATGACCATGTCATAAAGAGAATCATTCAAATTGCAACCCTCTCAGAATTAGGGTTAAGGTTACCTCTTGTAACTGATTTAGGGTTTTCAAGTTCATATTTATCAACCAACCCTAATTCACATTATAAGAGCTACATTACTGCCATAAGTTTTCAAGAATACTTCATCAAGTAGCATCAACTAATTATCCACATGAGATATTACTCTTTTTATGTGAGCAGTACACATTTCTCTTTCATCCTTACTAGGATATTAACTTCAACATTCTTATTACATTGATTATATTCAAGATGTATCGGCCTATACTCATCAAGGTGTATCAACCTTTATTAATTAAGGTGTATCAACCTTCATTCCAATCTTTGTATTGACCTAGACACATCACTTATGTCGGCCTAGACACATATACTTGTGTCGGCCAAGACACATCTACTTGTGTCGGCCAAAGCATATATTATGCTATCGTTTTAGAGATGCTTAGAGTGGTATCATTTGTATGGTTCTTAAGGTGTATTGACCATAAAGTATTCTTGTGTTTGTCAACCATACCATCATATAGTATATCGACCACCCCAACCAACCAGTGTATCGGCCACCCAACAACAATTAGGGTATCGTCCACACCATCAACTTATGTATCAGCCTCACCAACAACTTGGGTATTGGCCTCTTCAACCTCTTGTATATTGGCCTCACCTTCAACTAGGGTATCGAACTCTTCATCAACTTAGGGTATTGTCCACTCAACATCAACTAAGGTATCAACCACCCCTTCAACTTAGAGTATCATCCACTACTCACTATGGGATATCGACCTCTAGGGTTTATATTATATTGGACGAACCCTCATTCAACACCTTAGCTTTTGCACCTATAAGCATCAACACTACTTTGTGTAAAGTCCAAGGCTTCTAAGAAAACATTGTCTATACTTTCACAAAGTATGTCAGGTTAAGGGTGTCGCCCATCACACATGCATTGGGAAAAAAGGAATATCAGATTGTGAGTGTATCAGATTTATGGTTAGAGTAGACCATGTCAGCCTCTACACTCAACCAAAGTATCACCATTTTATATTCTATCTTCACTATAAATATCTTGGTCATGAAAAGATAATGCCTTTGAGGCATATCATTTTTAGAACAACTAACATATCAGCCTAACAACAACATATTACTTTAAAGAATCACAAGTCATATCGGCCATCCATGTTATGGTGCAAACATATGTGTCAACTTGGATATCTTATAGATACTGGTCTACCATATTCTTAGCATTAGGTGAAAGCTTAAAAACTTAAGAGAATAATAGTCCTACTTAATAAATCAACCCAAAAGGATAGGAGTTCATATGTATCGATTTCCATACTTATACCCTTGTATCGAGTTAGGATTTCCCACAAACCAATATCGGTTTGTGCATATCAGTTTCATCATCTTCAAACTCAAACTCTTCATCCATAACAACTCTAGTTCATGGGAAATATCCCTATTTATTCATTATAACTCATTGAACCATCATTCAAACAAGGAAATTGAAGTAGAAAAGGAATCACCAAGTATTACATGATAGAAAGTGAATAATAATCAAATTGGGTGCAAGCTATATAACCCGCATCAAGATCAACTCAAGAGCTTCAAGCTTTGAAGCTCCATGTTCCAAAGTTGAAGATGACTTATCAAAAATCCAAGACTCGATCACAACACTTCTCTATGAAAGAAGATACCATAGTTAGGAATTTGGTGAAGAAAGAAGAGAAGGAAAGAATCATGATCTAATAAGCATAGTCTTTCCAAGGTTGAAGACTATCATGGCTTCACCTTAGGCAAGATGCTTGACCTTCTCTTTGTTCCTTGAGATCCTAGGGTCGTCCTCTTAGCACGAAGTAGTAAATGAGTCAAAAGGTTTATTAAGAGGTGAAAAGAGAGGTATATATAGTTGAGGTTCATGAAAGTGAGTGTGTATAAGGTGTCATCACTATGTGCACTTAAGTGACACATGTATATGCATGGTAACTTCATGAAACCATAATTATCTTGCCATGAAAAACTCTTGACGATAATCCATAGGCATGATATCGGCCATTTGGGTATCTTTCTTGACAAGATATCATCACCCAATCTTGCTTTATGTGCAAACTGATACCACTTTTGCAAGGAACATGCAAACTATTAGGCTTCACCTATTTGAGGTGCTTAGCCCATCATGAACTCCTTCAAAGGTTAACAAAATGATAAGAAACATACTCTATGTCTTCCAAGCCAATAGGCACTCCCATATCCACTTCAAAACTTGATACAACCTCATCTAGGGTTCAAGGTACTCAATACTCCTTTGGTTCTTTCACCACAAAGAGTGTTATCATCCAACCAAGATTCAAACGAGCCACCCCCTTCTTCCTATTTCCTCTAGTTGATACTAAGAGAGAGTAGGAACATTCTAGAGGTGATAGATTGCACATAAACCCTTCATTTGGGTGAATTGCAATTCTTACCAAAGTTATCATATAAGGCACAAACAATTTGCAAATAAGTTCAAAATTGAGAAATATACTCTTCTCAAGTCTTAATTACTTCTCAAAAGATTAATACAAGGTTTTAAACAACTTACTTAAGAAAAGCTTCTAGGGTTATCCAAAAACCCAGGCTAGGGGTGTTACAATATGTGACTATTACAATGTGTTAGAGCATGTTATGTAATTATGGTATTTGGCAATGGTATGTGTATGTTGTAATATTATAGTCTATTACAACAATTTTAATATCCTTTGTAGTATAATGTGTACTACAACAAGTTTAACCCATTGTATATATCTTGTGTTGTATAATATGTACAATAAAAAACACACAAATAGACTTGTTGTAATATATATACTTACTACAACACAACCATCATAATTGTTGTGTTTTAGCCATTGTAAAAAGCATTTTCTGTAGTAGTGGTTGTTACATTCCTAGAAAAGGAATTTCTTTCCAAAGGAATCAGTGGGAGAAAAGTAGAACTTAGAAAAATTTGAGACCAACAAGAAAGCATTAAACCTATAGAGGTACAAGAGGATCATAAATAGTCAAACCATTGTGGAATCCCAAATTTCTCAAATAACACAGGAACCTCACAGATCTAGTAGGGAACACCTTGATCCAGAAAGATTTGGTTATCTTATGACTCAAGAAGGCAAAGAATTGGTCAATGATGATGAGATAATTCCCATCCTAGAAGCTATTAATAGACCAGACTCTACGAAGTGGCTAGAAGCCATGATATCTGAGTTGGAATCCATGTACACCAACAAGGTATGGACCTTGGTGGTTCCATCGGAAGGGGTGAAACCCATAGGGTGCAAATGTGTTTTCAAGAAAAATGCTAACATGTATGGTAATGTACAAACTTCAAAGGTCAATTGGTTGCAAAGGGTTTCAAACAAGTTCAAGGTGTTGACCATGATGAAACCTTTTCTCCAGTTGCCATGGTTAAGTCTATTAAGATCATGCTTGCCATTATAGCTTATCATGACTATGAGATTAGGTAGATGGGTGTTAAAACCACATTCCTTAACGAGAATCTTCTTGAGGATATGTATTTGACACAAAGTGAGGGTTTTATAAATCCAAAGGATGCAAATAAAGTTTGTATCTACAAAGGTCAATCTATGGATTGAAGCAAGCATCTCAGAGTTGGAATCTCCTTTTTGATGAAGCAGTCAAAGAGTTTGGCTTTAGTCAAAATGAAGACAAACTATGTGTTCACAAGAAGGTTAGTGGGAGCGTGATTGTATTTCTCATATTGTATGTGGATGATATGATATTGATGGGGAATGGCATCCCTACTTTACAGATGGTAAAGACTTGGCTAGGAAATACATTCTCTATGAAGGACTTAGGTGAAGCATCCTATATCTTAGGAATCAAGATTTATAGAGATAGATCTAGAGGGCTTATTGGACTAAGTTAGAGCACATACATTAACAAAGTGTTGAATAGGTTCAGTATGGAGAACTCAAAGAGAGGTAACCTACCCATGTCTCATGGTGTTAGTATCTCTAGATATCAATGTCCCAAATCTTGTAAAGAAATGGAACGCATGAATGATACTCCATATGCATCTACAATCAGATCTATCATGTACGCAATGCTATGTACTCGTCCTGATGGCTCTTGTGCCTTGAGAATGACAAGCAGATATCAATCAAATCCTAGTGATGCCTACTAGAGTGTCGTGAAGAAAATCCTTAATTACTTGAGAATAACTAAGGATCAGTTCCTTGTCTATGGTGTTGAGGAAGAGTTGGTGGTAAGAGGTTACAACGATGCGATCTTCCAGACTGACAAAGATGATCATCTATTACAATAGTGTTGTAAGATGAAATTGTTTCAAGCAAAAAATAATTGTAGATTCTACAATAGAGGCCAAGTATATTTGTACACCCAATGCATCTAAGGAAGCTATATGGATCAAGAAGTTCAATTATGAACTTGGGGTGGTTCCAAGCATCAGTGGTGCAATTAAGTTATATTGTGACAACAATGGAGCTATTGCACAAGATAAGGAACCAAGATCACATCAATGCTCCAAGCACATAAAAATATTGTTCCATCTCATACGAGAGATCATACAATGATGAGATGTGAAGATTTGCAGAGTGTCAACCAAAAGCAATATTGCTGACCCCTTGACAAAAGCACTATCATTGTAGAAGCATGATGGTCATGTTAAATCACTTGGGATTAAGTTCATGGGCGATTGGGTCTAAGTGCAAGTGGGAGTCTATTGGTATGTATGCCCAAAGAGCCAATCATATGATGATTGTAATGGCATAACTTGTAAATGATTTGATTAATAATAAAGGCAATCTTATGATTCATTTTGTTTTATTCAGTTATGATATAATGATGTTACATAATGACTGTGTAAAGAATAATATTGCCCAATGCCATATGTCTTTGGGTTAACGACCTGAACAATGGTATCATATTAATTTTAATAGTATATACGTTCTTGTTATGTCCCTAGTCGGTTGTTACTAGGGAAGGCTAATAGACAACAATTACACTTAAGATTAGAATGTATGTTGGTTGATGACAAAATATCATTAGCCATGATATATCATATCAAACAAACACATGGATACTTGTTAGAGAATAATGTATCAGACAGGCCCACCTTGAGAGTGATACAAGGGCCATTGAATGACAGTCAGAATAATCTCATATAGTGATGGTGGTGGTTGTGCTTCTTATACCTAAAATCACTATACTCATCACATGTTTGATGTAATTTGTCATCATCAAATGTGACCTTGAATAAGGGTTGCAATAAAGGTGATGCTCAAATGCATTATGATACATAGGGAATGATTGTTAATGATGTAGATGGGAATTGTCCCTCCTACAAGAGTTTGATATCCTAGCCACTTGATAAGTTAGATTGAGAAAAGTATAACCATGTGCATGTGAATCAATATATGATTTTGAGTTCACATATATATCTCAGACGACATGCTCAAGTTCAAGGAACATGGACTGAGCGTTCGTGTACTAAAGTACACCATATTGGGCATTTCATTATGGCTTTACCATATCTCATACAAAACAATATTATATTGGTTCTTCACCTTAGTTGGTCATATAAATTTTCAATTTAGACTTCCATATCGGTTTTCCATCATATCAGTTTTTCTCTTGGATTTCCATATTGGATTTCATTTTGGGTTTCACCATATTGTGTGCCCATATTGGATTTGCCATATGTTGGATACCATATTGTGATCTCATGTTGGGGATCATATTGGTTTATCTATCTTTTGTATCATATCAGGTTACACCATTGAACATCATATCAGTTTGTATGTATTGGACACCATATCGGGTTATATGTATTGGATACCATATCGGTTTACCTCTCTTTAGGCAAACCTCCTTTTTTGTCCTTAACCATTCAAGGGTTCTTATTCATCTTCTATAGTTACACGACAAGCTGAATACTTAGTTTCTTATCTACTCATCTCAACATGGTAAGTTGTATTGAGTTTTTAAAAGAAAAGGGGTTCACATCATATCGGGTTTCTATATCTTCATCTAGGGTTTTTCCCATACCAGGAAAAGGTATTGCTTTACCCTTGTATCGTGTACAAGGTTATAGATAGGAATCTGCCATATCGTTCATAGAACCTATTTTACAAAGTATGTCCTACCTTCATATTGGGTAGACCCCCATATCGGGTTCCATATCGGTTTTCAAAGTCTTCAACCCATATCGGGTTGCAAGAGTCTTCAACCCATATCGGGTTGCTCAATGATGATGTCATCATTCATCATCCTCAAGTTCATTATCTTACTATTCTAAATCATGTACAACAGTCTTAATTACTTATTGGAACTCATGAGTATATCAATTGATCAAAGGAAATCCAAATTTTGATAATAATCAACAAATTGAATAACATTGAAAAGATAATAATATTGATGGGTTTAAGTTATATAGCCCACCTCTCAAATAGCTTCCCAGCTTCAAGCTTCAACTCCACATGTTCTAAGGTTGAAGATGAGCCATCTCCAAACTCCAAGACTTGAGCTCCAAGCTCTTGCACGATACCTCCAATCCAAATGGATGGTATCACCTCACTTGGTTGCTAAGACCTACTTTGGCCGATATCCCTTATCCTTGGTCGATATCAAGCTTCACCACTCAACTCTCTTCACTATGGATGACACAAAAGAGTATGCATGATACAAGAGGGAAGAGTACTATCAAGATTCAAAAACCTCTCCAATAAGTGAAGGTCAAGGTATTTATACTTGGGTTTTATGGAAAACAGTGTAATAGGTGTCACTAGCTTAAGTTATTTCATGCCACCTAGCCATGAAAGGTCGACAGATACTCTTGAATGCATGTTTTTATTATCTTTCCATGCAAAAATAAAAATCCAAGGATAATATAGGGGATAAGGGTCGGCTCTTGAGTTATCTTCTAGGGCAAGTCTTCTTCCACTAACTATATTATAATATTCAACTTAATCCATTCCAAGAAAAATTGCTAGCCGATTCATATTTCTTATTTAAAGTGCCTTGCCCATCATGGGAAATTCTAAAACCCACAAACTGATAGGGGTTCTAATAAGATCTGGGTTATTAATAACCCAAACATTAATCATGCAACATTGTATATAAATAACAACCAATAAGATACACACTATTAGAGATAACATAACATAATTGGTCAATACATTTCATACTAGTTATGCAACTTAATAGAGAGCATAACTCAATTTCATCATCCCATATGTATCACAAACCATAGATTTCATTTCATCATTTAGCAATCCTACTTATTAACATTTAGGATGCAAGAAATGGGAACTATTATAATTTAAATATAAATCAATCACCTTGATCCGCTAGCAAGGACAACACGATTAGTAAAAAGGTACGACGAAAGCACGATTAGTAGCAAGGTCCAGTAGCAACATCAACGATGACGGCGGCGGAGAGCTCCAGGTGGGTAGCTCATGTGGTGAGCTTTAAGAGGTCCAACAACAACGACAGTGGTGATATCTAGCGGAGGTGGCGTCCATCAACAGTAGTGGCAAGATCTGACAACGGTGATGTCCAGCAGTAGCAGTGAGTACAACAAGCTCTAGCGGAAGCAGCGTCCGACAGGTTCAGTGACAATTTGACCAACACCTCAAATGGTTGAGGCGACTAGCTCACAAATCGCCAGAGCTAGATATTGGGCAACAATGAAACAAAGAATGGGAAGGGAAAATAAATTTCATAGGTCTTAAGTGGAACATAGTATTCAATTGTAAAAAAAATGACATCTAATACGTTAGTCGTCGGTTGAATGAGTAAAACCGACACCACAGATAGTGACTTAAATTTCAGTTTATTTTAAAAAAACTATGCAAGAGGCTTTTACTAAATGAAAAAAAATTGTCCTCAGTAATGGCTAAAGTCATCGGTTACATTCATAAAACTGACACCACACATAGTGACTTAAACGTCAGCTTATTCCAAAAAACTAATGCAAGAAGCCATAATCTGAACCAAAAAATGGCCTCAGTAATGGCGATAGTCGTTGGTTGTGTATGAAAAAACTGACACTAGCGTGCAACTCGGGGGGGTGTTTTGTGGGGATGTGGCGCGAACACTAAGACGTTGGTTTCTTGATGAAAAATCAACACAGATTATACAAATTTTTGCAGTTTTCATGTGAATTAATGTCATTTTTTTGGAGAAGAAACCGACGCTAGAAGTATTTTGGAGGAAAAATTAATTACACAGGATGATGTCTTTCTTCAGTCACCGAAAATTAAGGCCCATATTAAAATGTTTGGAAGCAAATATTTTCTCCCAAAAAATATATTTTGAGGGTTACTACGTCAGTTTTCTTGGAATACAATCACCATTAATGAAAAAGCGGTACCTGTGTATTTTTTTAATGGACTGAACTTCATATATGGATATGTTTGTGCTAAACAACCGATGTTATATGGTATCTAGCATTTTTTTAGTGTAACCAATGTCAGGAAAAGTGACATTAGAGGCCATAAATATACTATTGTTTGCCTATGGTTGACCTTAGATGATATACCTTGAGTAGATGATCCATCTTGATGTACCTCTAAATCTGATGCATGCTTCTTGCTTGAAGATAGAAATCCTAGATCTTGTTTTGTGTGTGACACCATGTTGGTTGTGATGGTCGCCAAGCTTTTGACACCATGAATGGTCGCCAAGTTTTGAATTTATGTATTTGATGAGTATTTGATGTATATGGTCACCAAAGATTTTGTACCTCATGTGGTCGCCAAGTTTCAAAGCTATGACAGTCGATGAGGTTTTGAACCTGATTGGTTTCCAAGATTTATTTTCATCGCCAAGATTTGATTCTCCATGTGGTTGCCAAGATTTTGGAACCTTAGTGATCGATGAAGATTTTGACTCTAGATGGTCACCAAGGTTTTAAACCTAGAGGTCGCTAAGATCATCAGACCCTAGCGGTCGATGAGGATACCTAACCCTATTGGTTGCTAAGAGTGGTAATCCTTGTGGTCGCCAATGTTTCCTGATCTGAGCGTTTGGTGAAGAATCCAAACCATTATGGTCCCTAAGGATTCTAACCTATGTGGTGAATGAAAATTTCTAACTCTATGGTCAATGGTTATGTTTAACCTTGTGCTTTCATGATTCGATGGAGATGCTAAGAATTAGGGTTTCTCTTTAAGTGTTGTTTTGTAACTTTAAATCAACTTATCTTGTTGAACCTAACCCTAATACCAAATAAGCGATGATAGTAAACCATACTTAGTTCCTTTAATGATTGTACGATGATGGAATACTCTCTTAAGGTGGTTGTAACCCTAATATGTTTCCATATGAATATCATGAGCCCTTAAATACTCATGTTATGTTGAACTTATGTGAAACATGTTTTGTGATGGGTTGATGAGCCTCTAGTAAGGCATGTAAATGTTATGATGTTCTTATAGGGAATTATGTGATGGTATTAATGTCCTTTGAGCATGTTTTAAGCCCTAATGGAGGTGTAAGTCTCTTTTCTATATGATGAGGTTTGGTACCCTGTGATGACGTGATAAGATTTATATTTTATATGTTTTGCATCTTTTGGAGTTGTTACATACCCATGTTTTTGTAGAACTCTTTTAGGGTTTTCTTGTAACTTGATTGATGCAATTAAAAGACACCCAATTGATATTAACTAAGCCACTGAAATTATAATCATGTAGTGCCATGTGATGTAGAACCATTCCAGTGTCAGGACTTGTTGGATGGGGAAACAAATATTCCTAAGGAAAGCTCAGAGCGCATACTATTGAGTATGTGGGGTGCAAGTGATTGTGTGTCCTTGTCATCCTAATTTCAAGATACGAGAGGACGACTACCGTCATGCCTTGGTTTAAGAACTATTGATGCTTATACATATGTGATGTGATTGAGAACAATTGTTATTTTACCTCAGATGATAGGGTGTTGTATACCCTGGTTACTAGTGTTGTGACCTATACACCAAGGCTGGACTAGGTTGTTTACAGCTTGACTTATATGTCACTATGGGCAGTTTGACTGATATGTCACTATAGTTGACTGGTACTGACTGAGGGGGTGAGATATTAGGATTTTGATTCTCCTAGATCTTGTATAAAACTGATTGCGACCAAGTGGTGGTCAGTTGGAATTTAAGTGGTAGACCTCAAACTCTCCAGGGGCTTAATAAAAGATGTAATCCAACCACGTAGTATATCTATTTAGGGATAAACTAGAATCACATTGGTTGTTTATTGTTGCCTTGTTTCCAGTAATGTTTAATTAATATTCTTGGTTGTAAAAGGAATGAACTATATAGCAAGTGATACTATACTTGTTTCTTTCTATACTATGTTAATTCTGATTACTCTATTTTAGATTACTCAACCTGCTTAATCTGCTTAATCTATTTAGTAATAATATTACATGTTGTAATCAATAATCATTGTTGAGAGTTTTATCTCTCACTGGGATGTTGGTCTCACCTTGCGGGTCACCACATCTTTTTATACGATCGTCAACAATGTAGTCAGGATCGTGGTGGTGAAGAAGAGCAACTTGGAGAGCAGTAGGAGCAAAAAGTTGGCTAGTAGTTAGTGTGACCTAGATTTGTCCATGTATTCTTAGGTTTGGGTAGGAGATATTTTTTAGATGATATGTATATCGACTCAAGTTTTTGATAGTGTGATGATGTTTATGTAAGGCATGTATATGTGGGACATATCTTTTGTATATAGGTTGTGGCTGATGGCCACTGGACATACATGTAAATACCTGATATGGTATATGTTGATATGTAAGTTGTTGGACCTTTATGTAATGTTTTTACACATGATGGTAATATTTAAATCAGTTTTGATTTGCCATCTTTTTGGATGTATGATTAATTAGTAATCGATTGCATGTTTAATTTTGAATAATCTGGTTTACCTGGAGGGTGCACAAAAATTATGGTTATGATACTTATGTACAATATGGATATGGATAACAAGGACAAGTTCAAGTGCCACAACAACCATCAATTGATAACATATATGAGTCAATGAGATCTTAGCATATTAGTGGGCCTAGTACTGGTGATGTTGAAGGATCTAGTATCATGGATGTTTTGTTTGGAATGGGCAGTGGTGGATATGGCATTGCACCTACACATTATCAAATTCAAGATAAAAATATTGATGATAGTGTCTTTGGTCACTGTAGGAGTGGTCACTATACTTCTAGTGGATCCCATGGGACAAGTATTCAAAGCACATCACATTCTCCATTTAATAGCTCCATGGTGAATCTAGGAAATGATCATGAAAGACCTCAAGGGCATAGCTATGATCCTTTTATTCTCTCTAGCAGTGAGCCCACCTACACGCATACCAAACATGAAAGAACGTCTACACCTTTGTCACATTATTCTGGTGCTCTTCCCATCTCAAAATCATATAGAGTTGTTGATCTTTCTTCTTATGTTCAATTTTGATGCCTTGCAGACCTTTTCTATTCTGATTATGTGCCATTTCTAGCTGACTATGAGCTTAAACCATAAAGAAAATACAACATGGATGCAATATTCTTCAAGATTAGATAACCAAATATCATGTTATAGGCATATTGGTCGATATGAAGTGCATGCAAGACATTCAACATGATATTAGTCTCAGTCAGCACACAACAACACTCATCAGACTTGACTCGGGCGGGTACGTGAATTTGTATTTATTGGCATGTTGGTTGAATTGTTTGGTCGATTTCTAGTTGTGTTATGCTAGTACTTGTAATTTGTAAACTTTTAAATTGTGTATTTGTCATAAACCTATACATCTTGAAGAACTTCCCAGTCTAGAGATAGATATATAGTTGCATCACAGATCTGCATTTAGCCATGTTTTTTCCTACATTCGAAAATCTATATGGATGGCTATATGCATATATTGTGTTTTGAGCTAGATTTTATGAAATATATCCGGTTTTAACAGAAATTCAGTGTTTTTAGCTTAATTTTTGTCGAAATTGCGTCAAAGTCCGGCTGTAAAAATCTTCGACATTTTCTCGACATTTCCACAAACTTCCATGTCCACACCTGTTGGGCTCGAAGTCGAAGTCATGTTCCATGGTTATAAGTTCTTGAAACGTGACCCGGAAACGTCCACTTCATCTTGTCAATTCTCAACTATTCTCTTCCCATTCGTTAACTTCTTTGAAATGTCTTGCTAGATCAATGAAGGGGAGGCGAGAGACTGGACGGTTGAAGTTGCAGGAGAGTAGTTGGTTGATGGTGGGCCTGATGCAACGACTTCTCAAGATATATGGGCCACGGGAGACCTGGACTTGACTTCTGCCTGAGCTGCGTTTGTTGCAATCCTGCTGGTTTTAGTGAGGATCGGTTTTGATAGATGGTAGCTGCCCATCTGCCTCTAGTCTGGTAAAAAAGAGAAGCGTTGAGGTACCCTTCGGGATTGGGCATCATAAAATGGCGGACCCTGACCAATGTGCCAACCATCAAAATCGCAATGATGGATGAAGTAAACACTCTGAACACGCTCATTCAACGCATCCTATGATTACTCGATGGAGACGAGAAAGGGAAACTAGGCTTCGGTTGCTACTGGAACCACGTTGCCGGACTCTAGTGCAGGTCCCTATCAGACTAAACCCAACGAAGTTGGGATCCGTCCGCATGTAAATGAAAAACAAACTTTGCATTTTTTTTTTGCATTAACGATATCATTTGGCCAAGAATCTTTCCTTTTTCTTTTTTTATTGCTACGAGGTGCTACAGTGTTAGTAATAGAGCCCGATATTGTTGAGAAAACAGTGTATTGCATACAAAGAAGAATCAAGTTATGAAAGGAGAAATCAACATAAGCACATAATACTAAACACCGTTGAACGTCGTGTTGTTCAGAACAGGAAGTCTATTTGAAATGATCCAAGTGCGGAAAAACGGTAAAGTGTCATACTTTGACCTTGTTCCAATCTAACATATAGAACACCCTTGTTTAGCTCGACTGCCTCGACAAGGCACACAAAATGTTTATGTCATGTAAAGCAGCCAACGATCGACAAGGAGTACAAAGGCTTCATGGCAAATAGTCATGTTCTGAGATTGTGAGACTCCGGTGGGCCTACCTGATTGTCCCAAATCACCACCTACAACTAATCATGCTCGAATTGATCCCCATATTGCAATCTAACATATAGAACACCCTTGTTTAGCTCGACTGCCTCGACAAGGCACACAAAATGTTTATGTCATGTAAAGCAGCCAACGATCGACAAGGAGTACAAAGGCTTCATGGCAAATAGTCATGTTCTGAGATTGTGAGACTCCGGTGGGCCTACCTGATTGTCCCAAATCACCACCTACAACTAATCATGCTCGAATTGATCCCCATATTGCAACCAATTCATGGGGATAATTATGTTTTATGAGCTCATATTGTCCAAGACCTTTTAAATTTCAATCAAGGACCATGTTGGCAATCATCACCATTTTTTGACACCTCATTATGAGCACTTGCTAATAAAATCCCATCTAAATTAGTCAGAATTCCTTACACAGACAATCACACCCAATGAATTACTCAGTGAATGGTCTATTAGTGAATTACTAAGAATACCATATACGAATTGAGCCAAGCTTTGATCAAACTCTAGTGAATGGTCTATTAGTGAATTACTAAGAATACCATATACGAATTGAGCCAAGCTTTGATCAAACTCTAATGACAAAAAAATAGATGTCCTGAAATGTTAGGTAAAACTACTTTCCGGAATGCTTGATTTATACTCTTCATATCATCTTCTTCTACATCTTTTTCATCTTATCGACTTCATGTTCACTTTTAGTAAGGATCTTTATTTCCAATATATGTCTAAATGTAAGATTTTGGTTCACTACTTCACCTTTTGTCTTTTCAAGATTACATTGATCTGTAACATACCTTTGACGGAAGTGTAACGCTCAAAAGTAGAACCTGAAGTGGGTGAAAAGCCTCCAGAGATTTATTGTAGGGATCCATCATTTAGATTAGCACTAACGTTGATCACCATTTGTTCCTAAAACTAAAATGCAAGCTATTAGATCAACAATTGTTTCCAAACAAGTAAAATTAAAATGGTGGTTGAAAACATGTACATTTTTTTTCTCCGTAATATAACATAACCGACTACAGAAACTACATTCCAGACATATGAATAAATCCAATTCTGAACAAATCATATTTTTTTAGAACATCTAGTTAATATGTTAAAAAAAAAATCAATTAGTTGTTCAGGAAAATAATCCAAATAGCACACTTTTGTAAAAATATTTACCCATATATCACTTTTCCCAACTTATTTCCCGAACTAGCACACTTTTAGCTAAAAACGTCACATTACTTGGCGTTAAACTGGTGCGAGGATTGAAAATGCCACATTGTCTGACATTTTCCATGTGTGCGGCCTTAAAACGTCATATAACTTGGTGCTTTTCACTCCGCGACATAGATGTGCCACATTGAGTGACATTTTACTTGAATTCATCTCACAAACGGGACATCGTGGCATAAAATGCCACTTCATTTGGTGTTTCTCATTTACTCGTACACCTGGTACGTCGTGTCTCCCCTTCGTTTACAATGCACCTTTATGTAAAACGCCACACTACCTGTCTTTTTCTGGTAAACGCCACTTTGTTTGGCGTATTTTGCTTGGTTACGAAACCCTTGAGCAATTCCCTTTTTCCTCTGCCGCTGCTCAGTTCTCTCTGCTGGTTTGTTCTCCGCTCAGCCTCTCCTCCAGCTGAGGATCTGTCGTCCTACTCATCGAACTACAAAGGTCTCCTTCTCGCTGCTCGCTGCTCTCATCACTGGTAAGTGTTCTTCTCCTAGGATCCTACTTCCTCCACCACTATCACATACTTCTTCTTCCTCCTCCGCCATCGTAGGCTTCTTCTTCCGCTCCTTGTTCCTCTATTGCCCTCTTCCTCCGCTCCTTCTTTCTCTGTTGCCTTCTTCTTCTGTTCCTTCTCCCTCTCCTGTCTTCATCTTCCGCTACTTCTTCCTCTTCCACTTCCTCCTCATTCCTCTGCTAGTTTCCCATCTTCCTCCTCATGTTGCCTTCTTCATCTACCACCTTCTCCTTCCACCTCCTTCCTTGAGCACCTTCTCCTTCATCCTCCTTCCTCCGCCACCACCTCCTGCTAGCATCCGCCACCTTCTCCTTCCTCCTCCTGCCAGCCTTCTCCACCTTCTCCTTCCTCCTCCTTCCTCCGCCACCACCTCCTCTACTTCTTCACTACTGTACATGCCACCACCATGACCATCACACCACCACCACCACCATGGTCCCCTAAGACACCACGACGACCCCCACCACCACCATGGTCCCCTAAGACACCACAACCACCACCACCTCGTCCTTCTTGTTCTTCCCTTGGACTAGCATGCCACCACCACCACCAAGCTTCTCCATGCCACTGCCACCTCCTCCTTTTTCTTCTTCCCACACTCCACTTCTCAAACCATCATGCCACCACCACCACCATGCTCCTCCATGCCATTACCACCTCCTCATTCTTCTTCTTCCCTCACTTCCTTTCTTTTCTTCTCCTACCCTCTACCTCTAATATGTCCATCATAGGTTTGTGTTTGAATTTTTTTGTAATATTAATGATTTTGAGTTTGTGTTTGATTATTCATAGCATGTCCTCTCATCATAGTGAAACTAGGGTGAAGAAACGTGGGGGAACAACATCACATCTAAAGTGGATAAGCAACAAAACCAAGAGTCTCCTCAATCTGTCCGTAAGGTGAGAGTTGAGTTGTGTATGTGTTTTTTCTAGATTGTGCGAGTTATGATGTATGTATTTATAAAATATAATTTTAAGGGACTATAATTATTGGAATATATCCTAAATGGACTATGTCCTACATGGACTATTTACTATATAGATATTCTTTAAGTATGGTTAGAATTTTTATTAGTATATTTACTTTGTAAAATTTGATTTTTATGTGTGAATGATGGTTTGTTTGTGTATTTTTTTATAGTTAAAACATTAAAAGTAGTTTTTGAAATATTTCAAACTTGCATTGAATATATGAGAGGAACATGAGATATAAGTACTAGTAATAATGTGGATGAATAGAGCAATGACTGTGTAAGTGATTTTAGCTCAAGTGAAAAAACAACGATATCATTGAAAAAGATTTCAACGGTTTTGTTTAGTATGGTATTATCTCAGCTTTGTACAAATATCATGAATTTTTTTATAAAAATCAAAATTTTATGAAATATATCAAATTATTTAAACAAAGTAATTTTATATCCAAATCAAATGTAGTTGTTATTCAAAATCAATCACTGTATGAATCATCACAAATGTGGCATGAATCATAGATCATAATAAATGAAAAAAGTCATATACTTTCAAATTATTTTTCAAATAAGTCAAATACAACTATTTCAAAACCAACCCGATAAGTTTATTTTCTAATTAGTGCTCCCATATCATACCAAACTAACAAAATCATATACTTTCAAATAGTTATCTTACTAAATCACAAAAACTCCATATTATATACCTTAAACTACTTTTCACATTTAAGATTTTGGTCAATACCTCAAGATATTTTGTCATAGTTTATGATGGAACATCCATGCCTATTGAAATATGTAAGAGATCTACTTATGTCGTGTTGTTGAAATTCATACATCAAGTTCTTGACATCAACTCATCATTGCATGTCATACATTTAAGTTACACCAGACCAAGTGATTAAGGTCTGACATTTAACTTATTCCCTACTACATTTGTTGATGATGATAGTTGGAAAGACCTACTCACTATCTCGAATGGGAGGCATAATCTTTATGTTGAGAAATCTGATATGCATGTTGAGGGTTCGAGTCAATTCCAACCTTCCTCAATAACTAGTGTTGATGAACAATATCCTTGTTGTCAAACATCCATTGGGAATCACATGAGTCCTTTTAGCCAAATTGCTTCTACTAGTCAAGTTATCCCATCCCAACTCTTCAGACATGACTCTAATATTTTGGGTGATGATGGAAATAACAATGTTGATGTGATGTTGATGATGATGATCCAGATTATCACGGTGATGATGATGATGATGATGATGATGATGACCTTGATTATGATGCAGAATTACAGCATGTTTGTATATATGATAGCAATCATGATGTTTATGTTAACCCAGAAACCTGGAAGGATGACTGGGTGGACCATAACAATATGGATAACTACACAAATTTTAGAGAGGATAATTTGATTGATGACTTTGCAAACCCTTTAGACATGGGAGACTCTAAAGTTGTTGCAAGACAATGTTTTCATAAAGGTGACATTTTTTGAACAAAGGCATGCCTCCTTGTAAAATTACAGTCTTGGTCAATCAATAATAATGTCCAATTTTGGACAGACCAATCCAATAAACATTTCCTTACACTTATATGCCTGCATAAGAATCAATGCTCATGGAGACTTCATGCATGTGCTTCTAAGAGGGATGGTGGGTTGTAGAAAAGAATAAAATACAATGATAAGCACTCATTCTGCAGTAGAATATTGTACAAGGATCATATGCAATGCAACTTTTCATATCTTGCAAGGATGATAATGCCTATGTTGAGAGAAAAACTAGGCATGACCGATCGAAAGACAGTGGAAAAAGTGAATGTTGAGTTGCATCTTACCATATTCTATAAGAAGGTGAGGGATGCACATAAAAAAGCCATTTCATCAATCTTTGGAGATTGGGAGACATTGTATGTGTCGTTACTTCTATTTCTTAGATGTGTGAACAAACTATTCCAGGGACTATATATAATTTCAAAGCCAACAAAACAACTAGTGGCAATCGATTTGGATGTGTATTTTGGAGTTTTGGTCCTTCTATTGTAGGTTGGGCTCATTGTCAGTCAGTGATTAGTGTTAATGGCACATTTCTGTATGGTAAATATAGTGGAACTTTACTTATAACTACTAGAATTGATGGAAACAACGGATTGTTTCCATCAACTTTTGTAGTTTTTGAGAAGGAAAATTATTCTTCATGGGTGTGGTTCTTGAGTTGCATGAAAAGAGAAATTTCTATTGTTCGACAAAGAAGTGATTTCTGTGTTATATCTGATAGGATGTGCAACATTCATCAAGCTTCATGTGAGGTTTTCCCACATGCTACTCAACGTTACTGTTTAAGACACTATAGAGACAACTTCCATAAAAGATTTAAGTCCAAATTATATAAACTGATGTGGAAAGCTGCTAAAGCAACCTAAGTGGTAGAGTTTGATAAACATGAGTGCTATAAAGGTCATTGACCCATCTTCTTATACTTGGCTCATGCTTATAAACCCAAGAATGTGGACTATGTCTTGTGATGGTGGATATCAATATGGTACAAAAATGAATAATTACTCTGACACAATTAATGAAATTTTAAAGCGTGCTCACAATCTTCCCATACAAGCCCTCATATGTAGCACATATTATTGGTTGGTAGCGTTGTTCTTCAAAATGAGGAACACTGAAACATCATTAACTAGACAATTCATGATGAGAATAGCTCATAAATTGGATAAGCTGGAGGAGAAGGCAAGGAAACATCGCATTAGTTGTCGAGTGAATGAGTTAGAATTCACTGTCAATGATATGTCTAACAACAGTTATCAGGTGCATATTTTGTGGAATCCCTAGCCTTCTCAATGTACTTGTGGTGAACCACAAGTGTATCATATCCCTTTCTAGGGTTCACTTTGATGCATCATTGATAACAACACTTAGTAGAAGGTGGCATTCAAATACAAATTCCTTTCACTTACTTTAGGTGAGATGACGATCACAGTTTAGGATGTTGCAGCGTTACTAGGTTTATGTGTTGGTGGTGATGTTGTTGTAGCTCAACATCCTATAGGTCCTAATGAAGGCCAATTTAGTTCTTGGTCTTCTGTGTGTGACCATATATTAGGTTCACATCAAAAAGTGCTTGATCATGGGCCGTTTAGTTGAGTTGGTTGCATTCTACATTTTCTGGCATTGACTTAGAGAATGTCAATGATCAAGTCAAACGTCGATACACAAGTGCATACTTGTTATACCTTTTGGGTTTCTTTCTGTTACCAAATGGTACTGGTAACGAGGTTCATCTTTGATACTTGCCTCTTGTAGTGGATTATGACCATGGTGGTTTATACTCTTGGGGCAGTGCAGTTATAGCATACCTATACCATTAGTTGTATAGGTGTAGTCTAGGTTCTGGACAAAAATGAATATCTGGATGTGTGCATCTTTTGCAATTGTGGTCTTGGGAAAGATTGCATGTTGGTAGACTACGAAATTTGGACATGCGAGATGATTTTGAGTGGCATCAAGATGCTCCACTATCCTACAGGTTAGTCATTGGAATATGTAAATACTCTACTTTTAGAAAGTATAATCTCATAATATTCTTATCGTTGGTATTATGTGCAAAAAATGGAACTATCTGATGGAGCGTGTAAGTGTACCACGAGGAACTATGACATTCTAACTTAATGAGATTGATACACATCAACCAAGTTAGGTGAGAGTTTTACTTCACTTTTTTATTAACTTGTTACACAATTTCATTTCCAAATTATTTATTCTATCTTATTGTTATCAACATTTCAATTGTTACAAATATTTAAATTTGTAGTTCCTTTGGACACCTTACAGTACTAAATTGTTGGCCAAGTTGCCACCAATATATCAACAAGGTAGTGATTTTTGGATGGCACGTTTACCAATGATCTCTTCTGCTATAATGGAGTGGCATGCTCCTGATAGATTACTAAGACATTTTGGTTCTCATTATCAATCACAAACCCAAGACCTCCCTATATATCACAAGATTGATGGTAGAGGGTGTAGCAGCAATGATTGGTTGGTTCAATATAGCACAGAGCTCAATGCATGGAATGAAATACATAATAGTGTAGTTCAACTTCCTAATCCTTTGACTGTCGAGTAGCCCCCTAGATGGTATCAACCTAAGTATCATGTTCAACGACCAGTTGATCCACCTACTTTGTACTATCCTTGTGGATATGTAGAGTGAGAATGTGTAAGTATACATATATACACATGTATATATATATTAATGTAAAAATGAAATTAATGTTAATTAAGACACATTCTGATAGGTCCAAACTCATATGCAAATCCAAGAGACAATACAAGCATTCACACAAGAGACACATGTTGAGGGCTGGTTGAGAGCACGTCACAACATATATGGCATACAGAATGCATGACTTCAATAGATGATTACCCACATGCATCCAAATCAGAGTATGGTTGCTCCTGCAATGACATCAATTGATGCCACTCCTATTGCAACTTCTAGACCATCGGGGCATTCTACTTCACCAGGTGGTTCTACAATAACAAGTGACTCCATGCCTATAGGTGAATCTACATATGCAAGACAATTTTCTGTTGATACTCCTTCTTCATTTCCTGGAATGTTCTACTCTTATTCGTTACCATCTGATCAGTTTAGAGTTCCTTCCAATTTATCATGGACTCACAAGGTTTTAGTCTGTCCTGAGTTTTTAACCATAACGGGGCTTTCTATTCATTTTCACCACATGGACCACAATCTAGATGGTCGCAAGCCTCCATACAACCATGTTGGGATTTCCTCCACCATCTTGGAATATGCATTTCACTCAACCTCTCAGACGACCACCTTCCTATGAGTAGTCCTACACAAGGAGTTCAACATACACAGTTGACTCCAATTCAGGATTCTCCAAAAATAGAGCAACAATCTAGTGACCAAACCCAAGGTTGAGTTAGTCAAGAATGACATGTATTAACTCTTCTAAAAAAAATTCTAAATAATATAATGTATTGTTAACTATAGTGTAATAGTTTGGTCAAATATTTCTCTTGTTTTGATTGCAGGATTGAACTTGTTTGTTACAACATCTAAAGATTACTTATCATTTACAAATATTTTAGATTTACTAGTTGAATCGTGTAAGTTCTCTTAAACACATTTAGACTAATGTTTCTCACGCCACAATGTTTGACGCTTTATACTTGGAAATAGACATGGTGAAAATGCTAGTCAATTTGGCACTTTACTTGTTTGACTCAGCCAAAGACGCCAATCGAGTTGTCATTTATGATAAAGTGCCAAGTTATCTGGAATTTTAAACCCCCTATACAAGGAAAAAGCCAGTCAATGTGGCACTTTCAGTCCTCACATCAGATAAACGCCAAGTAATGTGGTACTTTTGGTTGAAAGTGTGTTACTTCGGGAAATATGTTGGGGAGGGTGCTATTTGGGTAACTATTTTTGCAAAAGTGTGTTATTTGGGTTTTTCCAATTGTTTATTCATTAACTGATACACATATTCAAAGGTTCAAAACAACCCATTTCAAAACTATACCCAAAGAATATGAGAGTACAAGAACATGTATAATACATGAAACATTTATTCTATCTTCTTGCAGTTGACCTCTCCACTAGATGGGATTAAACCTAAAAATAGAAAGAAAATCATATCAAACATGAAAATCCTAGTGAATGGATAAAGCCCATTCAAGAAAATTATGTATTTCAAGAAGAAAATTAAAGACATTTAAATTTGAATAAAACCCAATATCATATTTTACTCTTTAAACAATTAACAATGACATGATATTGTCCCTATACTAGTAAGCATAATTTTATTGAAAAATAATCATAAGATCCTGGTTCCATTGAGCTTACCCATATGTTACGAAACTCGAGCTACTCCTCATCATACATACACTTTAAATTCAATAATATACTTGCTATTAGATATTATTACAACACCAATAAGATAATACTCATTCATTCAACGCCTTATCGCTCTAATAAAATATGATGGACTTTCACCTCATTCAGATATCATACTAATCTGATAAATAATATTTAACTAAAGATACTTGTATAGGAACTTATTATCACATATATATTCTTAAAATATTTATCTTGTTTAAGATTTCTTAAGAAATTCACTTCCCTCATAAGCTATCCATCATATTCAGTACTCATTTCCAAATTATACTAGAGATTTGAAATAAGACAATAAAAACAACTATAAATATATTTATCATCTCCACTTTAGTAGTTGTAATTACATCAGAAGCTTACACAACACATAATAAAATAGTGAATGGTTGAATATTCATTTTTATTATGACTATTTTAATAAAAGAGAGACATGTTCTATCTTGTCTCATGTATCATCAATAAGTTCTTAAAGTCTTTCTAATTGTTAATTTTTTAAATTGTCTATTGTAAATAAGATAAATCATATTATTCAAGAAAGCAACTATTTCCAACCCAATGCACATAACTTGCAAATAATACATTATAAGGAAGGTATATGTAAATGGACATGATCATTTCACTCAATTGATATATTGCTAGAGAACCCATGATATTTTTGGTACTATGTTTCACTTGAATGAAGGCATTTCAAGGAATTACCATGGAAAATACCATATTATTAGCTCCAAGTGACTTACTTGACATCTTACATAATATTATTTAGCCATAACTCTTCTATTATTTTAGGCATTTTCAAACATGTATATTCATTATTCATTATTCATCTAAAAGGAGTATCATGCAATGTCATTACAAAAGCATGGCCTTTAGGATTTCTTTTGGGTTCATAATGTTGGCTAAATGGACATCTATAAAATCCCTTTGTTTTGATTATGACAAACATTTCATTCTTATTAATCTAACGAGCTACTTGAGTGTGCAGGATGACAAAGCAACAAGGGAAAATCTACAAGCTTACATATTTACATTTTCATGCAATGTAATCACTATTGTAAAAACTTGTACAAAAATATAATGTACAAGTACTTAGAATTGCATGTAAATCAAGCGTTAGATTCTCCCTAGCTAAACACCACAGTTAGACAAGTCATCCCATTCAAATAGGATTATTTTTGCACACTCACACACATAATTAGTGTCTAAATTGAAACCTTGAAACAGGATCAATCTCGGTCGACAAACTCTTCGATCGAGACACTCTCGGTCGACAATCGTCTCGACCGAGAAAGATCCAAAGTAGCCGTTAGACACAACAGACAAGTTAGTTGGCAGTTGAAGAAAGACGTTGCAAATCACTTGTTCCAGAGAGCCTGTCGGTCGACAAAAGTTTGACCGAGTAGGTGTCTCGGTCGACCATTTGTCGACCGAGATGGTCTCTGACAGCAACTGCAGAATAAATTAATTAGTCATTGTTAAAGCAACAACTTTGTACCTAACGGCTAGTTAAGCACTTAGAAACCCCTAGAAGTTGTCTAGAACGTCCTTAAGCATCCTTAGGCCATTCCTATAAATAGGACAAGCCATAGGACACTAGAAACCCACTCGTTACACTTGAGAAATACTTGAGCATACTTGAGCAATCTGTTGCAAACAATTTGAGCATTGTGATCATTGGCCTACTTTCTCCTTAGCTCAAATTCGTGTCCTCTAGGCTAGCATCTCCTTACTACAGCACTTACACTTCTACACTCATTGGTTAGGAGATCAATACGCTTGATATAGGCAAATCAAGCCTTGTGCTTAAAAGGATAAGTTGTAATTTCTATTTCCTTTCTTGTTCCTTTTTATCCTTTGTATTCTCCTTGCTACTCCTAGGGTTGGAGGCTGCGGATTGGAGAGAGTTTGACTTCTCAGGTGGAGAAGGGGACTTCAAGCTACTTCAAGAAGGCTATCGCACGGGAAGCTACTTCAAGAAGGCTATTGCAACGGGAAGCTACTTCAAGAGGAAGGCTGCTTCAAGGTGGTGCAATTACTTCTAGGTGAAGACTGCTTCAAGGTTGGGCGATTACTTCTAGGTGAAGGCTGCTTGAAGGGTTTAGGAAAAGAAATTGTATTTTATGTAAAATCCTTGCGAGGTAATAAAATAAATTTCTTTTCAAATCCCGGTTGGGTAAGGAACCGGGCAGTGGACTGACTTCCTTAGTATTTGCTAAGGTTGGAACCACTCTAAACTCTTGTCTCCTTGTCCAATATCTTTGTGATTGATTGTTTGAGTTAATTAATTATTAAAATCTTTATAAAACTCTATTCACCCCCCTCTAGTAGTTTTCAATTGGTATCAGAGCAAGGCTTCAAGGAACCCTAACAAGGTCTTGAAGAAATGGGTGATGGAGTGCTCAACAACCTCAACATTGAAGGGACACTTGTTGCTAGGCCCCCAGCATTTGATGGGACAAACTACCAATATTGGAAGAGAAGGATGCAATTCTATTTCCAAGGAATCAACTGGGATCTATGGAGAATGGTGTCTACTCCATACATGCTCCCTCAAAATGAATTTGCAGAATGGGATGCAAACACGGTAAAACTAGCCCAAATGAATGCAAAAGCTGTAAGTATCTTATATTGTTCTATTTCGGTAGGAGAATTTAATAGAATATCAAATTGTGATACAGCTTATGATATTTGGCATAGACTGTCCATAACCTATGAGGGTACAATCCAAGTCAAAAATTCTAAAATTAGCTTGCTTAAAACGAAGCTTGAACATTTTCGTATGGATCCTAATGAATCTATTAGTGAAATGTTTTCAAAATTCTCTATCATTGTTAATGGTTTAAGTGCCCTAGGAAAACCTGTCCTTGAGGAAGATCAAGTATCAAAAATCCTTCGATCACTTCCTCCAAAATACAAGCCAAAGGTGACAGCCATTGAAGAAGCAAACGACCTCACTCGACTCAAAATGGAGCAACTCATTGGCAATTTAGAAGCTCATGAAGCAGATCTAGAAGAGGAAGAAAGAAGAGAACGTGAACGTCAAAATGGGAAGAAGAAGGATGTGGCTCTCAAAGCTTCAAAAGTCGTCACACAAGAAAGTGAGGAGTCAAGTGAAGAAGAAGGAGAAGAAGCCTTGATCGTCAACGGTAAGAAATACAAAAGGTTTAAAACTAACAAATTTTCTAGTTCTTCTACCCCTCCTAGGTGCTTTGAATGCGGGAAGAAAGGGCATTTCAAAAATGAATGTCCCAAAGCAAAGAAGGGAAAGAAAAGCTCACACAAGAAGAAAGGAGAAAAAGCCTATAAAGCAGCATGGGATGAGTCAAGTGAGAGTGAAAGCGGAGAAGAGGTGGAATGTCTAATGGCAAGAGAAGACAATGAAGACTCTCAAGAGGTAAGCCTAATTGATCTTCCTAAAGAAGAGTTAGTTACTAACTTACAAGAAACTCATGATAAATATATTGATGCCAAGAAGAAACTAAAGAAGGCTATGAAATCAAATGATGAGCTCATTGCCAAATTAGACGAACTTTCTTCTGAAAAGAACAACACTGATCTTGAGAATCTATCTTTAAAAACATCTTTAGATGATTGTACTAGAAAGCTACTCACTTTAGAAACAAATGTTGATCTTCTTTCTAAAGAAAAGACTGAATTATTAGCTAAACTACAAGATTTTCAAACTCAGCCTATTTTGTGTAACCATTCGAACTATGATAATCTTGTAAAGGAAAAGGACTCATTATTTTCTGATTTAGATCAAGCAAGAAAAGATCTACACAAGAAAATGAATGACATTGCTATGTTACAAAGAGAACTGTATGAGTTAAGAAGAAAAGATATACTTGATAACATACTAAGAGTTGGCACTGTTTACAATGGAAGAAAAGGTGTGGGATATGCTCCAAAGAAAAATCAACCCAAAAGAACTCAAACTAGGTTTGTACCTAAGAACACAATGGCTAGAAAGAGAAATGAAGTTGATTGTATTACTTGCCATTTCTGCTTGCGTCTTGGACACTATTCCTTTTCATGCCCCTACAAGACTAAGGAGTCTGACTTAGTTTGGATCCCAAAACCCCAAACTTAGTGGAGTGGAATGTAGTTGAGATATGACCAAATGCTTTATTTTGCTATTTATATTGTCTTATCTCAACTAAACAAAAGGTGTCATGCATATTGTTATTATTTTTCTACATTGTTGTACTGAAACAGAAACCTTGTCGGTCGAAGTATTGTTGACCGAGCTTTAGATCGGTCGAAGTATTGTCGACCGACTGGATGACTTTAACAAATCAAAATTTACAGCACCTATTTCGGTCGAAAATTGGTCAACCGAGCAAATTTCTGCGTATCTTTGATTGTAATACAGTAACCTTCTCGATCGACAAATTGTCGACCGAGACATATGTCGGTCGAAAAATTGTCGACCGACTGGACTTCTGTTTCAGAACTTTTATACAAATCTGTATTTAAATGATTCTAACCATATCGGACCATCACATGGGTACCAAAATCTACATTTTAATGCAGGAATGGGTGGTTGACAGTGGATGTTCCAAACATATGACCGGAAACAAGGATGCATTCCAAACTTTTGAAGAAAAGAAAAGTGGAACAGTCACTTTTGGAGACAATGGTAAGGGCAAATTCGTTGGAATAGGTAATGTTGGTACAAACCTTGAAATTAAGAATGTTCTACTTGTTGATGGTTTGCACCATAACTTAATAAGTGTTAGCCAATTATGTGATAGTGGTTATGATGTGTTATTTAACAAAACCTGCTGCAAGTTATTAATAGAAAATACTACAAATGTTGTTTATGAAGGAAATAGAGTTGGTAATCTTTACATTCTTAAACCTAACTCTATGAAAACAGTAGTAGGAAAATGCTTGCTTGCAAATGACAATACCTTACAAATATGGCATAAAAATCTAGGACATGCTAGTTCACATGTTATCAAAAAGTTAGTGAAATATGATCTTGTTCGCGGATTGCCTACTTTATCTTTTGATCAAAGTGAAAACTGTGAGCCATGCACAATGGGAAAGCAAACCAAAACATTTTTCAAATCAAAACATGTACTTAGCACCAGTAGATCATTAGAATTAATTCATATGGATCTATTTGGACCAATGAGGACACAATCAATTGGTGGTAAGAGATACTGCTTTGTGATTGTTGATGATTATAGTAGATATACATGGGTACATTTTATTGCAACTAAAGATGATACTATTCATGTTTTTATGCAATTTTGTTCAAAGATTGAAAATCTCTTACAAAATAAAATATGTACCATTAGAAGTGATCATGGTGGGGAATTTGAAAATCATACATTTGAAGAGTTTTGTACATCTCAAGGATACACTCATAATTTTTCTGCTCCACGCACCCCACAGCAAAATGGTATAGTTGAAAGGAAAAATCGATCACTACAAGAAATGGCTAGAACTATGATGCTTGAACATAACACACCCAAAACCTTTTGGGCTGAAGTTGTAAACACTGCATGCTATGTGCTAAACAGAGTAACTGTTCACTCTTATTTAAAGAAAACTCCATATGAACTCATACATTCTAAGAAACCTAGAGTTGACTATTTTCATACCTTTGGCTCCACATGCTACATTTTAAATACCAAAGATGATAGAGACAAATTTGATTCTAAATCACACAAAGCATTCTTTTTGGGATATTCCACTTCTAGCAAAGCTTTTAGAGTATATAACACTATCTCTAGAAAAGTTGAGGAATCCATTCATGTTTCTTTTCATGAGGAGTCAAAATCTAAAAATCTAGAAATTACTGATCTCACTAATCAATTCGAAAATTTAACCATACCAAATGATAATGAAAAAGCTACTACATCCAATCCCCAAGTTGAAACACAACCTACACCTAGGCTTATCAAGGATCATCCCCAAGAACTGATTATTGGAGATCCAAATGATAAAGTCAAAACTCGGTCTTCCTTCAAAGATGTAGCAAACATGGCTTTTGTTTCTATCATTGAACCTAAAAAGATATCCAAAGCTCTTAAGGATGATTATTGGATAATAGCCATGCAAGAAGAATTGAATCAATTCACTAAAAATGATGTATGGGATTTAGTTCCTAAACCACAAGATAAAACCATAATAGGAACTAAATGGGTTTTTAGGAACAAGCTAAATGAGTCAGGAGAAGTAATAAGGAATAAAGCTCGGTTAGTAGCACAAGGATATAATCAACAAGAAGGAATAGATTTTGATGAAACATATGCACCCGTAGCTAGACTTGAAGCTATTAGGATGTTACTAGCTATTGCTGCCCATAAAAACATTAAGCTCTATCAAATGGATGTCAAAAGTGCATTTCTAAATGGCATTATTCAAGAAGAAGTTTATGTTGCCCAACCACCTGGCTTTGAAATACCGGAAAAAGGTGACTATGTTTATAAACTTAAGAAAGCACTTTATGGTTTAAAACAAGCACCTAGAAATTGGTATGAAAGGCTCAAAACATATCTTTTTGATAATGGCTTTTCTATTGGATATTCAGATTCTACTTTATTTTTCAAAACATATACATCTGATTTCCTAGTTGTGCAAATATATGTTGATGACATTATTTTTGGAGCTTCAAATGATTCATTGTGCACACAATTTAGTGATATTATGCAAAAAGAATTTGAAATGAGCCTCATGGGTGAACTAACTTTCTTTCTTGGTTTTCAAATTAAGCAAACACCTGCTGGAATTTTCATAAGCCAAGAAAAATATACTAAAGAACTCTTAAAATGTTTTGGGATGGATCAATGCAAACATGCTACTACTCCTATGGCTACTTCTGTCAAAATTGATAAGGATGAAAATGGGGAACCTATTGATGATTCCTTATATAGAGCCATGATTGGTAGTTTGCTTTACTTAACGGCTTCTAGACCGGACATTATGTTTTCTGTTGGTCTTTGTGCTCGATTTCAATCACAACCTATGCATTCTCATTTTCTAGCAGTTAAACGAATTCTTCGTTATCTAGCCGGTACTACTTGCTTTAGTTTATGGTATCCAAAAGGACAATCCTTAGATTTTAAAGCTTATACTGATGCGGATTATGCTGGTTGTCGACTTGATCGCAAGAGTACTAGTGGTGGATGTTTCTTATTAGGGAGAGCTTTAGTATCTTGGTTTAGCAAGAAACAAAATACGGTTGCCCTATCTACAACTGAAGCTGAATATATGGCAGCCGGGTCTTGTTGTGCTCAAGTGCTTTATATGCAACAGGTGTTAAGCGATTATGGTTTTAATCTGTCATCTACACCTATTTTTTGTGACAACATGAGCGCCATTAACTTAGCACACAATCCTATTTTACACAGCCGAGCTAAACATATTGAAATCCGTCATCATTTTTTAAGGGATCACATCTCAAAAAATCACGTTTCCCTTCATCATGTTGATACGGAAGATCAATTGGCTGATATTTTTACAAAACCGCTTCCACTAGATCAATTTAACAACATTAGGAAGCAATTGCTTATCACTCCTTTGGAGGATGTTTTCTTTGATATTTTTGCTACTTAAACAAAAACTCTTGTTTACATTTTTGGCTTTTAAATGGACATCTTTTTCATTAGATTTAATGGGATATCTAATTAAGGGGGAGTTTTTTTTTATTCTTAACGGTTATCTTTTTGAAATGACAAAGGGGGAGAGATAAATATAAAACTCAAATTTAGTAATTATGTAAAACTCAATTAATGAGTTTCATAAATAAACTCTTGGCTTTACATTGAAAGTTGCTATATTCCCATATGATCTGGATTTCATGTTCCATAATTCATGGGGAATAATAAGCACACATTTTATACACAAGATAAAAAGCTACAAAAGGTAATCTAAAGGTATGAAACTCATATGTTTTATATTTCCTTTATTTATATTTTGGAAATGTTTGTCATCTTCAAAAAGGGGGAGATTGTTGGCTAAATGGACATCTATAAAATCCCTTTGTTTTGATTATGACAAACATTTCATTCTTATTAATCTAACGAGCTACTTGAGTGTGCAGGATGACAAAGCAACAAGGGAAAATCTACAAGCTTACATATTTACATTTTCATGCAATGTAATCACTATTGTAAAAACTTGTACAAAAATATAATGTACAAGTACTTAGAATTGCATGTAAATCAAGCGTTAGATTCTCCCTAGCTAAACACCACAGTTAGACAAGTCATCCCATTCAAATAGGATTATTTTTGCACACTCACACACATAATTAGTGTCTAAATTGAAACCTTGAAACAGGATCAATCTCGGTCGACAAACTCCTCGACCGAGACACTCTCGGTCGACAATCGTCTCGACCGAGAAAGATCCAAAGTAGCCGTTAGACACAACAGATAAGTTAGTTGGCAGTTGAAGAAAGACGTTGCAAATCACTTGTTCCAGAGAGCCTGACGGTCGACAAAAGTTCGACCGAGTAGGTGTCTCGGTCGACCATTTGTCGACCGAGATGGTCTCTGACAGCAACTGCAGAATAAATTAATTAGCCGTTGTTAAAGCAACAACTTTGTACCTAACGGCTAGTTAAGCACTTAGAAACCCCTAGAAGTTGTCTAGAACGTCCTTAAGCATCCTTAGGTCATTCCTATAAATAGGACAAGCCATAGGACACTAGAAACCCACTTGTTACACTTGAGAAATACTTGAGCATACTTGAGCAATCTGTTGCAAACAATTTGAGCATTGTGATCATTGGCCTACTTTCTCCTTAGCTCAAATTCGTGTCCTATAGGCTAGCATCTCCTTACTACAGCACTTACACTTCTACACTCATTGGTTAGGAGATCAATACGCTTGATATAGGCAAATCAAGCCTTGTGCTTAAAAGGATAAGTTGTAATTTCTATTTCCTTTCTTGTTCCTTTTTATCCTTTGTATTCTCCTTGCTACTCCTAGGGTTGGAGGCTGCGGATTGGAGAGAGTTTGACTTCTCAGGTGGAGAAGGGGACTTCAAGCTACTTCAAGAAGGCTATCGCACGGGAAGCTACTTCAAGAAGGCTATTGCAACGGGAAGCTACTTCAAGAGGAAGGCTGCTTCAAGGTGGTGCAATTACTTCTAGGTGAAGGCTGCTTCAAGGTTGGGCGATTACTTCTAGGTGAAGGCTGCTTGAAGGGTTTAGGAAAAGAAATTGTATTTTATGTAAAATCCTTGCGAGGTAATAAAATAAATTTCTTTTCAAATCCCGGTTGGGTAAGCAACCGGGTAGTGGACTGACTTCCTTAGTATTTGCTAAGGTTGGAACCACTCTAAACTCTTGTCTCCTTGTCCAATATCTTTGTGATTGATTGTTTGAGTTAACTAATTATTAAAATCTTTATAAAACTCTATTCACCCCCCCTCTAGTAGTTTTCACATAATTCTATCGACATATCTTCTTTTAGCAAATTCATCTTTTCTAAGTCATTATTTTTTCATCTTGTAATTTTGTATCTACTATTATGATTGGATTCTTAACATTTGTTTCACTTCAATATAACCATGTTACTCCTCAACTAAGTTATGTTAAATACTTTAGATTGTCTAATTTTCCTTCACATTAGGTATCATATAAATTTATATCATACATGTTATGAAGTATTTAAAACTAAAGTTTATTAGTTTCTTACCATTTCTCAACTTGATCTGTAAGGACCCTGACCTCTGTTTAGGGCTTATCCTATTTTCTTTGCTTAACCATGATACTTAGTTGCTTGCTAATCACCTTTAGTGGTGATTAGGGTTGGTTGGTGCTTGTTGAGAGCTGGAGGTGCTACTTGCAATAAACCCAAGTCTAGGGTTTGTGGGCAAGTTTGTCATCTTGTGAGGTGTTCCTTCCTCTCCTTGCTTCCTCTAGTGTTGAGAGGAAGGGTTGGGCTCATTGCTTGAGTTCCTTTGGGCTGGTTGAGCCTTGTTGGGCCTTGCCCTTTGCCTTTTTGGACCTTGTGTTGGGCAAGTGTGCTTGTGTCGGTTTGTGGTGTGTCGCCCAGGGTGTGTGTCGGCCTTTGGTGTGTCTCCCAGGGTTTGTGTCGGCCATGGTGTGGAGGTGTGTTGCCCATGGACCCTTTGACCCTCTTTGACCTCATTTGTGTCACCACTAGTGGACACTTGGTGCTTGATGCTTGCATGTGGCAATGGCCTTGGACATGTGTTTAGGGCATGTTAGAGTGGTGGCATTGCCCATGGACAAGTGTCCCTAGGTGGGCAACACCTTGCCTTATCTTACCTTGGTTTCTCCTCCATTCTCTTCTATATATGTGTTTCCCTTCTCTTGCTAAGGTTCCCTTTAGTTCCTTTGTTTCCCCTCTCCCTTGGTGCACGACACCCTCTTCCTTTGCAATCTTGGTGGCCGATCCTTATCTTGGAGTCTCCTTCTTCCTCTAGTGGTGGCTGAACCCTAGAGTGCCTTGCTCTTCTTCTTGTGGTGGAGCTTGGAGCTTGGTGCTAGGAGCTTGGAGCTTGCTTAAGGCGGGTTACATAACTCCTAACCCTAACTATACTACCTTCTATGTTCTTGTATGTTTCTTATGATTATAATCGGCTATGTTTGTTGCTAGTTTGGTTTCTTACTTAAGTTGTTCTAGTTGGCCGAACCATGTTCTAGGGTTTCTTTTTGAGCAACACCCCTCTCCCTCCTTGGTCTAGAGAAGTGAGCTTGAACTCTAGTATCATGGGTAATACTCCTCTCTCGTTTAAGTTGAGAGGTGAGCTTGTGTTCTAGTTGCTTGAGCAACACCCTTCTCTCACCATGGATCTGAGAGGTGAGCTTTGTGGTGGATGTGGACCTTGGTTGTGGTTGATCTTTATGTTGCTCAATTGGTGATAAGAAGTGTGCAAGACCCCTCTCTCTTGGTTGTTGAGAGGTGAGCCATCTTCTTGATCCATTAGGGTTTTTGTGCCCTTGCGCTTGAGGTTGGTGACGACCTTGTTGTGGGTTGCATCTTGCCTGATATGGTTTTGGAGGAGGTGTTGCCCGATATCCTTCTTTGGCTTAGAGTCTTGGTCGACACGTTGTGTCTGTTTTGGGTGTCACACCCTGGTTTCTGCCCTTTTGTGTGTCGGGCGTCACACTATGCTGAGTGCCCTGCCCGATACACTTAGCCTTGTTTGGTGGTAGGCATTACACCTGGTTTCTGCCCTTGTGTGTGTCGGGCATTGCTGAGTACCCTACCTGATACCCTTAGTTCAGGTGGTTGCTTGGTGTTGTTACCCTTGGATGTTGAGGCGATGCGATCTGGTGTGTGTGTCGGGCGTCACACCTGGCTGAATGCCCTACCCGATACACCTTGTTCAGATGGTTGCTTGGTGCTTTCACACCTGGAACGTCTTGAGCCTTGTGGTCTAGTCTTGTGTCGGGCATCACACCATAGCCTTTGCCTTGTTGCACGAAAGGTTCCTTTGTCGCCCGTTTGAGTTGCATCCTTTGGGCGTTACTTCTTGTTGAGTGGTGCTGCCCGATACACCTGACCTGAGATGGTAGCCTAGAGTTGTTATGTCTTAGACGTTATGAAGTTATGTGGTTAGCTCTGTGATGGGCTTCATGGCGTGGTTGTGATGCATGTTATGCATGGCGTTGCACGATACTATGTGGTGCACGACACAACATTGCACGATACACCCTAGGTGCCGCCCGTTATCCTTGCTGGTTTGCGTGGATGTTGTGTGGTTTCTATGTTGGGAGATATGGGAGAGTACCATGTCCGATACTACCTTTAGTGAGGGTGCCCTACTCCTCACACTTCTGGTGAGAGTAGTGGGCGCTTCTGGTGAGGGTCTTGTCCCTTCTACCGATATGTTAGATCTTATTCTTGCTATCACATTTGGTTTATAATGGTGACCCTTGATATGCTTGAAGTAGTAGATTATATCTATGAAACTTGACATGACTTTACATGTGTTATGATCATCTTGAATTATATAAATAATACTGAGTAAATAATAAGCATTTAATATGCTTTCCATGATGATATGACCAATGTCTATGATCATAGGTTGAGGCATGTATGATAAAGCATATAATCATCTATGTTGGATAATATGATTCTTCTGTCAATCCATGATGATTGTGCATACTAACCATGCAGGTGTTTCATACAGATGCATAGACATGTAAAGGGCTATGAGGTATATATATGTTTGAGTAACACTGCTTTGATGGTTACTCTTGATGATGAGATAACATGCATGATGTGCTTTGGTCTGAGGACCTGAGTTTGGCTATAAGTTCCCAGTTGAGGTGTTATCCTCTGATGATGATCTAGGATTGATATCCCAAGTGATGAGAATGCCTGTTGAGGCAGTGGTTTCTTGTGATGAGGGATTGAGATCCTGGAATAGTATGATGGTGGCAATAATAATGTAGTTTTATGTTATGCATGTGTTACAACTTAGTTGCCTCAACAATCCACTTAAAATGTACTGACTAATCACAGTGGAACAAATCATGTAGTTTGCCATGGCCATAGATCCATCATCCTCATGAGCTGGTGATGGTGAAACGGGTTCTCCTGCGGGTTAACCCGAAGCGCATATTGATGAGTATGTGAGGTTTCTCCTAGCCTAAAGTGAGGAGGTAAGAGTGCAACTTCGGTTGTAGACTCCAGGGTGCGGATTCAGGCTCGTAGCCCAAATATGATAAGAGCATGGTGAACAGGCCCATGGCTCAAGATATGTGATATGGGAGCATGAATGCGTTCATGGATCAGAGCACGGTGAACAGGCACGTGGCTCAGTTTCACTAGCGTCGATACCTGTATCGAGGCGGGCTAGGCAGAGGGTAGCCTATGGAGCTGACCCTATGGCTGAGGCCACTTAAGCACGAGACTGCGGTCCTACTTGTATTGTACTTGTACACTGACCACGAGGTGGGAGGTCGTGGAGTCTGGCTTTTCCTTTGACCTTGTATGGCACTGACTTGGGTTTCACAACCGAAGGTTGGATCTGAGCGGTACGGCTCACTTCCTCAGGGCATAATAATATGTAATCCAGATGTATAGTACTTATTGCTTAAGGCAAAATACTGAACATTGATTGAGGCCTTGCTTGTGTAGTTAATATTGTTATACTTGTAGTTATTTATACGTTCTTTATGTTATGTGATAAGATCTTATAAATCTTATCTTGTTAATCATGTTCCATAAAGAGATACTTTGGTTGTATGCCTTCCGTACATCTGGTAAGCTTGATGGTATGAATAGCTTTGCTATATAGATTGCTCTTGTTATACCTTTTATCAGTTATCTACTGCTATTGCTTTAATCTTCCTTTGGTTTTATGGTTTCAGTGGGGATTTATATTTCTTGTTGGGACTATGTGTCTCACCCCACTGGTTTACACCCTTTTTCGGTGTTCGAGCTAGATGTGGTGGTGGTCGCGGGGTTGTGGTCGAGCAGCAAGAAGAGAAGTAGAAGGCTAGAGATGGACATGTTGTTGTTTTGGTTGTTTTGTAGTAGAGTCGTAGAGTCATCCCTGTGCTCTCAGGTCCTTGGGAGCATTCAGATGTTGTTTTACGATGTATAGTTGTTGATCCTTTGTATATCCTACTGCTGGCTGGATGTGGTCTATTATGTATGTATAACAGGTGACGAACTCATGTGATGACTAGACAGCTGATCTCCTAAGATGTGGACACATATCAAGGCTTGTAAATATTTATATAACATGTTTCTTATAGGAGAAGGAGCTGAATGTAATAGTTTCTTAGTTTATCCATTTTCCGAAATCGGTTTTAATTAACCCATATTTTTGGTAATTTGTGGTTTATGGTGTTTTCCGCACATTTTCGTGTAACACCTCGCTATCTGTGCGATAGTGGGATGTGTTGCCACATGATCCATCTTTTCATTCACTTGTTTACATTTACATTCTCTTATTCATAGGTTTTCATAGATAATAGCATTTTGGTAACTAAGTCGATAAATGTCAAATTTTAGTTAGAGCCTTATAATCCACAAAGAGGAGGAAGCTAGAGTTACTTCATATGATATCACATTTCTTAATTTAATTTATCTCATTGTACTTTTATTTGTGACTATGTACATGTCGTTGTGTTGTATTATGTTATGATACCATAATAAGAAATTATATTACGATTCCATCATAAGACTTCACATATTAAAAAAAGAAACAATATAGTAGTAATGGACTTGTATATTTTACTTACTTATTTCGTAACATTTATGCTTCATTCCTCATATTACCCTAGACAAGGTGTCCTAATTTTGAAAGACTGATATAGCATATGATACCCCATTATCTATATTAACTATATTACTTCTTGTGAAATCATTTGAATGCATAGAAATATGGGTTCTATCACTCATTATTCATGTGCATGTACATAACTATGTAACGAATTTCGTTCATTCACTTATAATTATTCATCATCCAAGTTTCTCAGTTAAGTCGATTTCATCACGATTAGCCTTAACCTCAATAAAATCAATATAAACTACTCAAATTGATTCTAAATCATAAAGCACATACTCTAATAGTATAAAAGTCATTAAACATTGGGGGGTCACAAATAATCTACCCACTATTAAATCACAATGTACGATGAAGATAGAAAATAAGAAACACACTGATTCAACATGTTGTTTTATTAAACAAAGGTAATGTGTCACCTTTAAATTTGCTTTCATTTAATCAAACTTTATTTTTATGAAATACATGATTTATGTGATATATTTTGAATACTTTAAACATTTAAAGTTTTTAATAATGTGAATATATGTATAAATGATGGGGAAATGCTATTGTCAAATTTTGGCTCAATGAATACTCAAAATTTTTGGACTTTAAGAACAACATACCTCATAGGTTGCATAAATCAATTGAATTTATTTATGCAAGGTGAATAGACATGTGGGCTTTTTTTAGCTTGGATAGGGCCGCTTCTATCTCTTTGGGTAAGATCATACCGGACAGGTTGACATTTTTGGGTTTGTTGGAGATAGTGTATGCAACACATGGACCTTTTTTGGTTGTTTGAAGAGGTTTTGGAAATAGAATTCATGCATGGACCTTATGAAGTCATGGTATTCATCAAAAGTGAGTGATTTTTCCCATTCTTGATAGTCCTTGTGATGCAATTCCTACACATAACCACTGACTTCACAAAATGCATGTTATCTTAGCTAAAGATGTGTTTTTATGAGACATGGGTTACAATTTAGAGAAATTTGAGATTGCCACATTCTTTACTGTTAGTTATTATTATAGAGTGAAAAATAATATCCTTATCATTATCAACAAATTGCCAATTTTGCTACTACTTACTACCTTTGCCATATTGAGCACATATGATGGAATCTTAGAGTGGAACTTTGCAAAATTAATCATTGTGATATGGTGTTCGATGTTTTATAATTGGATTTTGATCTCGATTTATAATGTCCTATTAATGTCTCAAATTAGAAAATTTCTAGCTATGAATGTGCCTATTAAATTGTTAAGAGGTATATAATTCTTTATTATTCATATCTTAGCAAGATGTTTGTAATTCTACCTTGTTTCTCAATGAAATATGAGTAATTGGAATAATTAATGAAGACAACCCGTAATTCAGGTAGGTTCCCTATGATTTTCCACTCTACTTGTGATTCTTGGTCTTGGATCACAGATTCTGGTTCCAGTAGGCTGGAGATTTCAAGTGGTGGCTTCATTTCCAACACTACAATCGCTCAACAGTGGTGTAGAGTTGGCCAAAGTTGAATCCTTGGCATTTTTTATTGGGTTTGGTGTCATTTTTCCCCTTCCTATTTTTTCCTTTCTATTTGTTTTTCCTTAGTTTTCTTAGGCAGCGCTCTAAACTAGTTTCCATTTATAGATGTTTGTTTAGTCCCTTTGGGGTTGTGAACCTCTCCCTATGAGAGAGGCAAGAGTTCTGAGTCTCAATTTTTCCTTAGATCTACTTGTTTCTCAGTTGTATGGCTTTGACTGTGCAGACTTCCTCATGTCAGAACATTTGTTTGATACAACCTACTTTCTACTACCTTTTTCTCTAGTTAGGTATCTCTCATGAGAAGTTTCCATGCCAACATCGTGGAAGGGGGATCTACACAAAATCATTTTGTTCTCATTATGATATGAGCTACAGTGGAATTAGGTCCATGTTCTTGGCGTATGTTGTTTTTGAATCTTTTACTCTTCAGGTAGATGTGGAATGACTCATGAGTAATGAATTTGTCTTGTTCATTCTAAAAATAATGTAGGTTCCCAATGACCATATAAATTCCTCAGTGTAGAACAACATGGAAGAGAAATGGGTATCCTTTTAGTACTCTAGGGAATATGAGAAGGTTTTTAGAGCATATGTTATTGAATATATGTAAGTTATTGAGAATCCATATTCCATGGTTCTCTTAGTACCCCTAAAACCACTCTTTAATATAAATGTGTTCGAGGGCGCATCCCCTACTATATCATGTTGGTATGTATGCCCTGAGAGCCAATCATGGGATGATTGGTGGGATACATTAAGATTGATTTGATAAATATCAAAGGAAAGCTTCCAATTCTTTCTGGTTCAGTCATATAAGATAATGATAGAACAAATTGAATGTCTAGAGAATGACAGTACTCAATGATGTATGCTTTCAGGATGAGGATCTAAATGATGAGATCATACTGATGCTAAGAGTTTGTACATTCTTGTTTTGTCCCTACTCGGATGTCATTGTGGAAGGTAGATAGACAATAATGACACACAAGACTAGATTGTAGTGTTGGTTGATGACAATATCTCATTAGTCATGATATGGAGATATCAAGCCCAATACATAGGTACTTGTTAGAGAACAAGTTTACCAGACAGACCCACCGTGAGTTTGACACATGGAACCATGACATAGTAGTCACAGTCAGTTCTCACAGTGATGGTGCGAGTGTGATTTTTTGACCTGAAATCACTACACTCAACACATGTCATTGGGTACACTTTGACATCATCAAATGCAGTCTTGAAACATGGGTTGTTATAAAGATGTTGATTGGGTGGCTTTGACACATGGGGCTTTTGAGGGGTGAGTGATAGATATGGGATTTGTCCCTATTGAGGGAGTTTGGTATCCATGACCACTTGATGAGTAGGATTTAGATAGGCATGCACGCATGTTTGAATCAGTATGTGAAATTGATGTCATACATATCTCATCCAATCTACTCTAAGATCAAGAAAGTGAATGAACATTGACAGGATGACTGTTCCATGCCTTGAGTTCATTTGGGATATCAGTGATAAAGGAATTATACATTCACTGTAACACCATTCACGGATTGTAGGATTGAAAGTTGTTCTCCAACTTTCCTTTTCACTTGGGTAGCACTGATGTGCGACTAGGCACTAATCTTTGCTTGTGAAATCATAAGTGTTATGAACTTTCACTGCCAACATGAAATGGACCTGTAGGGTCACACACATAGGATTTAACCTGGAAGAGGAGTTTATCCACAAACAATGTTTAGATTGATTACTAAAGGAGTTTAGTAGTTCAATTAAACACTCAGTTGATTGATAGATTAAACTTATAGTATTCAAGTTGTTGGACCGATTGATTAGAGTATCAGATTGATTGAAACTGTAATTGACTGATTTTTTGCACAGTCTGCACTTCCAACCGATCGGCTCATGTGATGAACTAATCAGCTCAGGTTGGTGAACTGATCGGCTCAAGTGGTGAGTCAATCGGCTCATGTGTCACGAAATTATCGACTCAATTGTTGAACCGGTCGATTCATGGACCAACCAAGATTGTTTGGAAAGTCAGAAGACTATTTTGCAAAAACAATTTGTTTCACTTGTACAAATTCGATTTAGACAAGGATTAATATTTGATTAACTCAAAACAAATATGAAAGTCAATTTGAGTTAGATCAAGACCACGAACCGATCGTCTTAGGTGCCCCAACCACCCCAACCGATCGGTTGAGGTGTGAACCGATCAGCTCAGATCCCCAACTGACTGTTTCATGCTTGAAACGATCGGTTCAGGTGGCACAATTGGTTGTTTTGTGGAAAATCTCAAACCTTTCTACTCCTGCTTTAATCTTGCATTGCCCGGGGTGGAGAACCCTATCCCATGACCCTACTATATATATATGGGTATTGGGGGCTTCTCAGAAACAACGACTCAGAATACCAATTGCTCTGCAAAGTTGTCGTTCTCTCTAGTTGTGGTAACCGAGAGAGCACGAGCAAGTGCTACCCAATAAGGGAGGCACAATGAGGGAAAGACAATTGCAGAAAGGCAACTGGTTGCAGGAGAGTGTGTCGGTGACTAGTACACCGATAGAGGGTGTGACTCCTTCTGATTCCTTGTGGGACAAGCAGATCGGAGTTCCAGGTGGTCCGTGTGGACTACTTCAGAGGCGGGAGATTTCTATCGCTCAGAGGATAGCTTTCAATCTCGATAGTCCCGGTGAGACCAGGAGCTCCACAGACACCGTCCAAGACTGGAGGTGAAGAACACGCTAGCCGCAAGGTAACATCGCCGAAAAAGCCTCAAGACAAGGTATGTCTCTATAAACCATGCTTCCAACTGTATAGACGTTGACGCGATTCCTTTGTTCTGGGTTTGGGGAGAATAATTTTTTTTATTTCTGTTGCCTTCTCTATCTCCCCTAAAACCCAACATATCATACCAACTCTAGTTTTCCAACCTAATCGCCCTTACCTTCTTCCCTTTATATTAATGTTTCCCTTAATATCCTCTTTCCTAACTTATAGTATACAAGGATTACTTGAAATATGTAAATAGTGTGTTTTAGCTCATAATCATCCACTTTGAAGTTTAGGTTTAAGTATATAGAATAATGTTTCAAGAAGGGGTAAATTCTATAATTTTATCACCGTAATAGATTTTAGTTTAAATTGATTCTCAACAATTTTCCTATACCTAAATGAGAGAAACGAAGGGTCAAAAATCAAATTGCAAATTAATTGACAATGGAATAGATATATACAACAATATATATCTTCAATCTCAAGTCATGATTTTATATATTCAAAAGTATCAAAGTGAAAGCTTGAGTTAACACTAATAAAGATGGATATATTATTTGATGAAAATATTTAATGGATAGATAATCCCAAAACAATGAAAATTGATAAACATTGATACCAATTAATATTTATAAAAATATTTATCTAAATTATATTAAAAAGCTCTAGATTTCTAGATGGAATGATATATAGTCTCAAAATTTGAAATAAATTTAAATTTGGACTATCTACATCATAATTAAGCTACTTGTAAAATTTCACTTCAATTGGATAATGTCAGTTGCCTTTGTTGTGGTACAAAAGAAAATAACAAGACAATGCTAAGAGACTAATTTATAGAATAAGTTTCTTTAAATTGGAATTTGATTTGATAAATAAACTCTACATCTTTTAACTAGTTTATATGAAAAATTTCATCTAAATTTGATGTTGGTGGCTAACCTAATTGAAATAGGAAAGAAAATACAACTGGACTACCCTAAAATATTTAGTATTTAAGTTAATAGTGTTGGTTTCCAAATTGGTTTTATTAAAGATCACACTAATTTTGATGCATTCCCATTTTCATCATGATTTTAGGCTCATTGTGAGCAATCCATTAGCAGGTGGGAGGTTTCCATAGAACAATAGTATTGATTATTCTTCTCCCCTATCTCCATACCACCTCAATATCTTTTCCGATTCTTACTAGATTTTGCTCTGTGTGCATTCCACACCTATCCATCCCAACTTTCCCTTTATGGATTTCCCATGCATGGAAACTATAGATCTTCCTACCACCTCTCTTCTTCCTCATATTACCAAAAGAAGACACACCTAATTCCATATAAAACCCAGGTTAGTCAAGCATCTTTGACCTCTCTAGACCCATCTCCCTTTGTTGATTTTAGCCTTCAACACCTAAAGCTGAAGAAACTAAGTCATTTTCTACCTCATTACTCTGTTCTACGGAAATTAGGTTGGCATTCTTCTATCAATTTCCTATGGCCAAACCTTCTTATCACCTTACTAAATCCCTGCTCAATCTTACTCAACCCTAAAATATTTCCCTTTGCTTACCCAACTTTGTTTACAGTGTAGACTAGGGGGTTGGCCACTAAAATTATCAGGCATCCCCAAGACACAATTATGTTATATCCCTCTTTGGAGGTCATCCATGGTGCTTAACTGACACTCCTTCCACCATTTTGGTAGGTAATTTACCACAACTGATCTTCACCTTCTTCTTCTTTATAAACTGACTAGTAGAAGGTGTTGTGATTTTGCTTGGACTTCGATGGGTTTTTCTAACTCGGTTACCTTTGTAGGTTGGTCCTAGGGCCGATACATGTGTTTTCCTTAGTGTACGACCATTTTCCTAAATTTTCTTCTTCTCTGACCTCTTATCCTTGTTGGTGTTACAATGCTACTTTTCATGAGTTTCTTGTAGATCTCTTCTAGAGTTCAGACTTTTAGCATCAACGACACCATCTATTTTTCAGGAGGTGGTAGGTAGGGATGTTTTCCCTATTTTTATCCTAGTTTATGGGAGGAATTCCATAGCTTTTCATACCTTCATGGCTTCTCCATGTCACCCAGGAATGAGATTAGGGAGTTCAATCCTATTAGTATCCTTGCTATTATTTTTTGTTAGATTTTCTTATGGGTAAATTTGTCATTTTCCATATTGATGTGGTTTTAGCCACATACATTTTTAAGTTATGAATCTTACAACTTTCCTTATTAAACATCAAGTGACTGACACTTGGTGTGAGGGTAGATTTGTCTTTTTCCTAATTTTGATTTATAATATCTAGAAAATATATTGAAGTTCTAAAATTTATAGCCATTGATAAAAACATCTAAAAATGAAATTAAAATATGATTTGTAGTCAGGAAAAATATTCTCCAACCATTATTATGATTCATGTCACCTAATTCCAGCAATTAGACATATGATTCTTGGGTTTTTTTAATTGGCTTAAATCTATAAAATTCATATCTAATTATATATAAATCTTAAATTAGTCTAAAACATGTTTTGGAATCATGGAGTTCTCTCTAGCTAAATATGTAGTTTTCAAGACTGAACTCAACAAAAATAAAAGGTGATTTTTAGGGTCCACGTATATGACGAGAAATTAACCCATATATGGTGTTAGGTATGTTGAGACCCTGATATGGACCTAGGATTTCCCCCTAGAATTTCTAGGACTTATTACAAGATATCTCATTCAATAATTTATTTGGGCATTATTACAACTAAAACCATGATTCTCCATATGAGGCATTTATCTTGAATATTATCATCCTTTGTTTCATATTGTGATCCTTTGTTGTTTCCTTATGAATTTAGATTATTTCTCTAACTTGTTACTAAAATCTTATGATATTTTCATATATGATATTCATGCCTAAATGTTCCCATCCCACTTTATGATTTTAAACTAAAATTTAGTGAAATTATGTTTTCCTTCTCATTTGTGAATGACTTAGATTGATACTATATAGTAGTGGTACATGTGTACAACCAACCATTAGGGCACACAATTTCTTCCCAGAGTGTGCTTTTCCATTTATTTATATATAGAACACACATATATCCGCCCAAGGTGCAATTTGTCCACCCACACTTTGACTTGAGATCCTATGGTGTCTCAACCATGCTTAAATAATATTAGCATATGATTCTTTACAAGAACTATTAATATTGTGAGCCAATGATATGGCACCTGAGTGGTTAAAAGTGATGTTGTATGACAAAGAGGTCACGAGTTAGAACCCCAGGCGACAGGATGAATGAACCTCCAATTTTTAAAAAAACTATTAATATTGTGATATTGTTGAAGGAATTTTTTACCTAAATTGCTGACATGATATTAATATATTAAATGACTCATCTAGTTGACTTGATAAATATCTTGTATGTATTCTCTTATGACTATTTTTTTAACTATAACTTTCTAATTGGAATCTTTTTATTTGTTCACCTTTACCCTAAATAGTGTCAATTGTATAATATTGTACATATTCAGTTAATAGGATACTCTTTCTCTTGATATTCCTCTACAAGGGTGATGTTCCTAACCCACCTAGATATAAGTATGTTAAAGAATGATGGGACAAGTTGGAATTTTACTAGAGAATAAAACTTCAAAGATAGCTTGGGGCAAATAGGTTGTACTCTACACCTTGTCCTTTTGTATAAGTTAAGTTTATATATTCTCATGTATGTTATTCCCCCCTTAATTCGTGAGGGAAAAAATGTATTGGATTACTTTTAGATAATATAATAGTTGTGATTCTTCCATTGTTATTATTCTTAACAATATTTCTTCTTCCAAATTTTATTTTTCTACAGTAATCCACTTCCTTTTTATACCATGGTTTGTCGTCACATTCCTAGGCAGGCTTGAGCATATCAAAATTTAGTACTTCTCTAAGTACTTAATGTATTCTTACCATTCCAAGGGCTATTTTCAACTTTTTATGTGTTCTTTGTCATTTTTAGTATGCTCCATTCTAAGTTCTCTTTAATTTGTATTCTTTTCTTCCTTCATGCCTAAAACTAGGGTTTCATATCTTATATTCAAATCTTATACATAGTTATTAACTCTAGTTGATTCTCAGTGATTCCACTCATTCTCTTATATTTCAATATATTAACATCCTCACATTCATTTTTCTTATGATGCTACTTTACGTAGAGTTTTAATGGATTATTGATAGGCGTCATTACACTGTAGATGTGCATCCTTCCAGTTGGACTAGTGGAAACTACCATTGTGGAGGATTTCATCAACTTTTTACGTTCACATCTTCAAACAATCTAAAATTTTAACTTTTGACTCTCAAATCAATTTTCCGCCTTGAAGATCATTCATCTTACTTAGTTCATCTTTTTCTACAACACAAAAATAAATGAAAATATCAAATAAACAATGTATGTGTGTTTTTGTAGAATGTATAATATTAGAAAATGAATGTAACTTGTAGAGTAAAAATCTCAAAAAGTATTTGGGTTGCCTTGCGCTAGTGATAAATTTTCTGCCTCACCTAGGTGTGTTGTGCCTTCACTCAATTAACTACTTGTAAATGTTATGGTTCTTTTGCAATGTATATGTCCTTCTCATTGGAATTCAGGTATTGTTCCTCATCCCATTGATCATGAAAGTCTTCAAGTGCTAATCATCAAACTTGTCCTCCTTTTTATGTTGTGTTGGTGAGGCTTTTAGGGTTTTAGGCTCAAGCTTATATTTATAGAAGATATTTCCATTGTTCCTATGCCTACATGGATGTCAGTATTAACTATAGCCAAAAAGGGTTTTCCCAAGATTATGGGAATCTTATCATCCTCTAGCTTCATATGTACAACAATAAAGTCCTTCTGTTACATTGCTATTCTCTCCATGTCAAGCATCATCAACTCATTATCCACAGTGCCCCTTGGTACTCTAATGAATCAGTTGTCTGATTGAAGAGTACAATTGGCTGGCTTTAGCTTTCCCGAGCCCAATTCAACGTACGCACTATAAGGCATGAGGTTGACACTAGACCCTAGATCAATGAAAGGGTGCTCCATAAGATGGCCACTAATTTTGCATGCGATGAGTCAGGATCAAGGGTCTTTCTTCTTCAAACAGAGGTAGTTTTGTGTGATGGAGCTCATTGGATCTATCATATTCACTTTCTTGGGCATCTTTTCCAATATTTTTCTCTTGAAGGTGCACATATCCTTAAGAAATTTTACAAAACCTGGATTTTTCTTAATTGCATCAAGCACTGGTATATTGATCTTCACTTTATGAGGGCTCATACAAGGCATTGGGGAAATGATGTTAACCTGTAATTGTGCTTCTCGGTTCAACATGGTCATTTTGAGATGTCATAGCAGGAACTTCATTCCTCAATGATGGAATAGTAGGAATCGCAATAGTAATAGATGGTATCACAATAAGGTTTCTCTGTAACATAGTATCAAGAACAAGTATTTTCTGGCATCAATGTATCAACACGACCATCATTCACAATATCATGAACCACTTGTTCCTTGGGCTGCTCAATAACTCTTCCACTCCTCAAAATAGTCACAACATAAACTTTCAGATGGAGAGGAGGGTAGCTTGATGCTTCTACTGTGGAGGTCGAGGTAGCCTATGGTGTTGCAGATGAGGTTGATTCTAGAGGATGTGAAGTTATTGTACATGTGGTTTCTCATTTGAGGTGGACAACCTTGTTGTGGTTGGTGAGATGATTGTTTCTCTAGCGTGGAGAATTAATAATAGTATGGTTGTTTTGGTGGTGGAGGTGCATGAGAATTTGGTAGCCTTGGTATTGATGCACGCATTGCACTTACATTTTTGGTGGGAGATAAGTGTTTTGGGGAACACCCATTTGACCACTAGTATTGTTGGTGTTACACCCAATTGGATAAGTCTACCTTTGCTCAAAATTATTGATATTTTGGCCATGGGTGGATACATCATTTTTGACCTCATGCAGACATCTCAATCTTGACATGACTTCATCTTCAAATTTTGAACTATATTTTTAGCCTTGTCATATTTTCCCTAGTGAGTCATGTCATGTTTGTTTTTAATAAAAGCTAGGATGAATCCACCACTCGAGGGAGTAGGATTGTGACATGGGGGCATTGGGATTTCTATTGGAAAAGGATTGAAGAGCTTTCACTTCATCATCTAGAGTATCAATGACTTAGATGGAGTTCCTTGAAGAACCTCCTCCTTAATTCTTCATTAGATTCATCATATCTCTTAAAGTTTTCATTTATCGAGGACTTGCATCATTTTGGACTGTAGAAGGTCGATTGGAAGGATAAACAACATTTTTGTCATAATCACTTATGGAAGTAGATGCACGATGTTTAGAGTTTTTAGGTATGTGCTAAAAAAGTGGCCATGATTTGTCTCGTTGTTATTCTATGAATGTTCCACCACAATAATATTCAACCATTACCTAACTCATTTGAAACAACTATAAGTACAAAGATTGCACTAGTTTCCACAAGGGTACCTCATAGTGGGGTAGGTATCTCAACAACTTCTAGAATCTCTCCTAACTCTCATGGAACTGCTCGTGGCCCAACTCAGTAAAGGAAGTGATACATCTTCCCATTTGTGTGAGTTGTGTTATTGGATAAAATTTCTTCATTGCCTGCCATGTCATTATGTTAGTCTATCAGGAGTATCACTCCTTGACCTTGTCCTTGAGAGAGTACATGAATATAGTATGGTGAATTGAATCATCAGTAGATTTTAGAGTATGAAAGGTAGAACAAATCTCTAGAAGGCATCAATCTGCTTGTAGATGTTCTCATTCTTCTAAAGATAGAATGTTGTAAGAAGTTCCACTAGATATTGGGAAATGGAGAATAGTTGCCCAAGAATTTGATCTATTCCTATATAAATAGATCAAGTATGATTTCCTGACATGAAGTAGCCATGTAGAGGTCTTGGATGAAGTTGTGGATCATGAATAAATTAGGTCTTTCCTCATGCTCACCATGTATAGGTAAAGGTTGTTCACTACCACAATTGCCTATAACTTCCCCTTCTCTTAATTTCTCATACTATTTTCCCTACCTTTCCTTACCTATGTTAGTATCTTCCATGAAAGAATCCACAAAAAGTGAGAAGCGACCAGACATGCATTGTAACCTACATATTACATAACCAATAAAAGAAGAAAATTTACATATCTTAAAGGCAAAATTCAAACAAAGAATAAATAATACAAATGGTGAGGGAAACTACAAACATTCCAAAGGAAACATGATCTAGGTCTAAACACCGCTCCTAGGAAATAGAGCCAGAATGCTTAATGTGCCTATGACACACCCGACGAGCTGTTGATATTTATAAGGCCTGGCTATGGATACACTCTATTAACATGACCCACAATCAATTAGGCTCATGATTTAGTATAGGAGGAGTCAAGTAGGGGTTGATCCAAATGGAGTAGAGAAAGCACTAAAGCTGGTTTATAGTCTTCATGTTATTGATGTAGAGAGCTAGAATTCTAAGGGTTTAATTGACAGTTTAACTATTTAACACTAAGGAATGAGAAAAGGTAAACAACATGAATGAATCTAAACTAATCCTAGAAATTTGATTTATTGAACTAACTAAGAGAACCATTATCATCACTGCACTAAGAAAGAGTAAGTAGCTAACTACAGTAGATTAGCAAGAAAAAGCAATTAGGATAAACTAGAAATGGCAATCCTAAATTATCAACTTACAAGAGAAATTAGCTACACAAAGCAATCCTCCTCTAACTAAGCAACCAATCAACTAACAACTATAAACATGGTTAAGTAATCCCAACTAGAGCAATTCACTATCAACTAAGCAATAAACACTAAGGAAAGTCAAGGATAAATAAGCTAGCATGCAACTAGGAAATTAGGGTTTTAGACAATTACAAATAGGTGTGGGCCATTTAGGCGTATGATACTAAGCAAACTTGTAATACTACCTTATATTCATGGACATATCTAACAATAGTCACTAAACCAAATTAGCATATGGAGATGAGATTAGAAGTTATCCTACTAGATAGACAAGGGTGACATAACATGTATATAAGGAAACCGGTCCATATCATATCCTATCCAATAATATGATGTTATATTGACTAGAAGATATGTGATTTGTGGCCTAGATCAACCTTGTATAGGTTTCTAAACATGGTTTTCTTCACCCATTGGTGGCATGGAATGGTATAAGAGATAAGAGGAAGGTATTCCACTCCCTTCTATCTCATATCCAACCTCTAGATATGCTCCTTTCCAAGTGAGAGGAAAGATTCACACTTAGATACGTAGATCTCACATATAGGGTTAGTGGAATAGAATGGATTGGGTAAGAAAGGAAACCCAACTGAGGTACCACTAGAGAACTTTGAAATTTTGCCCTAAAAAGCAAAAAATTACTCTTTCCTCTATACCTTGGTGGCACCATATATCAAACAACCAAAACAAGAGGTCGGAAGAGAGCACAAGCATACATGGCACTAATAAAAAAAATATAGAATGTTTGAAATAAGTATTCCCAATCACATTGTATCAAAGTAACATAATGCCCCCAAACAACTCATAAGAGGGGCTTATCAATACATTACTAAAGAAAGTAGATAAGAAACGAAAGAAGGATAACATGAATCTAAGGATGATGATAAAGACTCCTCATACTTCTTCTCTAAATACCACAAAGTCAAGCTCCTCACTCTTACAAGGGTGGATGGTATGAAAATGAGGTGGAGAATCGTGAAAACTACATAAAACTAGGGTTTTACGATGAAAGATGAACTCAGTAGGTGGGATGGTGGATTCTAAGAGTTGTAAATGAGTTGAACCTCCTCTTCCTAGACGCCAATAAGGATTATATAGTATCCTAGGGTGGTTTGGGTAAGTTAGGAATAAAATGGTAAAACTAATACAAGAAGCACTAGGGTTTCTTGGGGAGAACGAACATTCTACCTGCCACGTCCAGGGTGGGTGGAAGGTGAAATGGCTGTAGGAAATGAAAATGGTCATTAAGATGATAGGATTGATGCTAGGTTAAGTGAAGGTAAATGGGTGTATGCATAAAAACCGTTCTTGTCTAGGCAGTTGTGGTCAATATGAAGTGGGATGTCATTCTCAGTAGACAATTGCGGCTTAATGCTAGTAGAACAGTCATTCGAGGTGGAGCAAACCTTATGTCTAGGGGTAGCACAATTGTGCTAAGGAGGAATGGTCGTCATGGTGGGTGAGTTTTTACAAGAGATGGCTGAGTCGAGATCTCTATTGGTATATATATGCCCAGAGAGCCAATCATATGATGATTGCAATGTGGCATTAGATACCTGATTTGATAATAATAAATTGTAATTTTGTCTATTCTGTTTGTCTCAGTCATGAGATGATGACACATACATAAGTAGATGTCTAAAGAATGATGTTACTTGATGAAATATGTTTTGAGGTTAAAGACCTGAATAGTGAGATCATATGTAGGATAAGAGTACATGCATTCTTGTTATGTCCATAGTCGGATATTATTGTGGAAGAAAAATATACATCAATAATATGTATGACTAGAGTGTGTGTTGATTGATGACAGAGTCTCATTAGTCATGATATGTGATATCAAGTCAAGCATACATGTATATGTTAGAGAGGAGTGTATCGGACAGACCCACAGAATCAGCTCCCATAGTGATAGTGGTGATTGTGGTTGTTAGACTTGAAGTCACTACATTCATCACATGTCATTCAATATACTTTGACATCATCAAACGTAACTGTGAATAAGAATTTTCATAAAGTTGATGATTGGGTAGCTATGACACATGAGGATTGAGTGTGAGTGATGTAGATGAGATTTGTCCCTTCTATAGGAGTTTGATATCTAATGCCTCTTGATAAGAGAGACTGAGAAATATATGGCCATACTCGAGTGACTGAATATGTGATATGTGAGCTCACATGCATCTCAGTCAATTTGCTCTAGTTAAAGGAACATGAATTGAATGTTGAGAGGATGATGATTCCATGCCTCAAGTTCAATACAGATATCAGAGATAAAGAAACTATATGATTACTTTAACACCAATCACAGATTGTAGGTTGAAGTTGTTTTCTAACTTTTCGAATTACTTGGCTAGCAATGATGTGTGACTAGACACCACTCTTTGCTTGTGATTTCATAATTGGTTATAGACATTCATTGCCAATGTAATTTTGAATCTATAGGGTCACACACATAGGATACACTTAGATTAAAGAAGTATATTCATGAATGATGTATAATTTGATTACTAAAGGTGTTTAGGTATTCAATTAAACAATTGAGGTTCAAAATTGACCAACTGGACTCCGAACCAACTGGTTCAAGTGTTGAAATGATAGGTTGGGGTGTCAGGTCAACTGGAATCAATATTTGTAGAACTCTACCTGAATTGGACAAGTGAAACAACCATCTCACTTGTGAAACAACCATCTCACAATGTGAAATGAATGTTTCACTATGTGAGACGACCGGTTCATGTTATGGGTCGTTCGGTTCATTTACTAATTCGATTGGAACAAAGATTGATAGTGATGTCATGTTTAGGATTAATTGGGCATTGGATACCAATTTGATTCAGAGCGAGAAACTTATAAAATGACCATATCGCTCAAGAGACAACCATTTGGATGTACGAGACGACCATTTTAGACTGTGCAAGTTCTAGAAGATTCATGATTCTGGACCCTTCTACTCCCAAATAGATTGGGAACCCTGAACCTGACCTCTAATATAAATAGAGGGGTACTGGGGGCTTCCTAACACACACAATGAAGAATCAGTTATTTTGATAATTGTTGTCCTCTCTCATTGTGGTAACTAATAAAGTGCCTGAGCAAGTCCTACGCATTAAAGAGAGGGATAATAATAGAGGGAACAAGTAAGATCAGTTGTGGAAGAGCATGTCGGTGACTAGTACGCTAACAAAAGGGGACAAATCCTTCCTGTTGGCTATGGCAACGCAACGTGGAGTTCTCGGTGGTCTGTGTGGACTACTCTAGAGGCGGGAAGCTGTCGTCGGCCGCTAGGAGGACATCATCAGCCTCTATCCGTGATGTTGCACTAGGAGGTCGGTAGTGATGACTGTTCGAGTGTTGCTAATGCTAAAGGAGTGTGTTGCTGCCTGAAGAAGAAGAAGCACGATGCTACTGCAAGAGTAATGTCATTGGACATGCTCCAGGACTAGGTCAAATCTTACAAACCATTCTTCCTAGATACATTGTTGTTGACGTGATTATGCTAGTTTTGGAAAAAAAAAGACATTTAAATTTTTTATTTCCACTGCCTATATATGTGCCCGATTTTCCTACAATCTCGGCTAGCAAGACAGTGGTAGGGGGAATGACTATTTTGGCCACCACTTTCCATCGTCGTTCTCAAATCAATCTGGCCGTTCTAAGGCTGACCTCTTCCCCTTGAAAGTTTTATGACTTGGACATTAGTAGCACGACCGTGCTGATATACCACGACCATTTTGTAGGTTTTTCTCTACACTTCAATCTTTCACTTGGTCATTTATGGAGTGTTTTTGCTTCAGCTGATTCTTTGATTGCTTGGGGTATGTCGGGGTGATCTTGGTATTACTTCAGATTAATCCTCCTAAGTATGGAAAAAGCGTAGGATCCATCTCCTTCTCTCCCTTCCATCCAGTAGTTGTCAAGTATCTAATAAGTATGCAAAAGCATCCACAAGTGTATTTGACACCAAACACGAATTATTGGGAAATAACATGCATTATAAACATATTGATGTGAATAATGAGAAAAAAATACAGATTGGTGACCCAATTAAGGACTCCGTCACTTTATAACTGATAGCATATATGGTTACTAGACGTAAATTAAACAATTTTATGCGGCATGCACAGTTTCACACGCGTGTTCACTAATTTAGTATAAAAGTACATGCTGATCGAAAGGAACTAAAGCAGAAAAGTATAACCATGAGCATACAAACTTATTGTGTAACTCAAGCAAAAACAACACTTGCCCAGAAGCCCACTCGGTAAGTCTCGACTGTTTGGTAGCGGGAGGTCTTTGTAGACTCAGCTGGTACATTGGGGAGGAGTGCATGCCTATTCACAGATCTGTGATAGGATGGGGGGGTGCCTCTCTTGGATCTGCCGCTAGATTTGCCGGCATCGGATGTCCACAAAGCTCCTTCACAATAAACGCCGGACGTTCACCTCTTTTAGTTACTTCAGATATTTTCTTTTCTCATTAGATAATCTGATGGAAACCTGTTGAAATGTCTTACAAGTTCATTGAAGAGGAGATAATGATTGCATCATTAATTAATTTGATTGTTGCTGGGTCTGATGCAACGACCTTTAGAGATGTATGGGCCAGCATGACCAGGAATTGACTTCAGCTTCAGCTCCGTTGGTTGCATCCGACTGGTTTACGGGGAATTTTCTTGATGGAGATCGTGCCTTTGTCTATGAGAGAAACAGCAGTACACCTTAAAATCGGGCATCATACTGTGAGGGATCTGTAACCAATTATCAATGTACAACTATCGAACTCGTGATGATCAGTGAACGTTGAAACTTATAAAAACGATTACTCAATAGATCCCTTTATTACTCAACAGAAACGAAAAGGCAACCAAGACTTTGGCTTCTACCAACAAAAATCTAGAACCAGGTGGTCTGACTCTAGTGCAGCGTCCCAATCAAACAAAATCCAACTAGGTTGGTTGGGATCCGTCCCGCTCGTAAATAAACAGTGAACTTTGCACTTTATTTTTAGTTAGCACATCTGCATTGGCAACGATTCAGTCTTTTTTCCTATTATCACGCAGTGGGAGCGGAAGGCTACTGTGTTGATGATATGGCCCGATGTCGTAGGAACGATTGTACAATGGATCATTTAATAACTAACTTATGATAAGGAGAATCGAGATACACAATAAATCTTTTAAAAGAGATTATTGCTAAACGTAGTGTTTTTCAAGAAAGTAAGTCCGAGTGGTGGCAAATTCGGACTGTATTAGGATTGGACCTCTCTTCCTCATTGACATACTACACTCCTTTTACACTCGACTACCTCGAAAAGGCTCACAAGACGTTGTGTCGTGTCAAAGGACTGATTGGTAGACAATGGACTACAAAGATTTGGTGGCTGGCCGTAGTGTGTCTGAGATGGTGCCCTGTGCCTACATCATTATCTCCAACGACCTTCCTATAGTTTATCATACGTCTACTAGTCCTCTTCTATTATCGGTTCAAGGGGATCAAAATGATAGAGCTCATATTGTTTATGATATCCAAGTTTGAGTCAGACACACCATTGATGTTGGCTATTATATATCCCTATTGTTGACACCTCATCTTTTGCCAGTTGGTTAGAAATTCACTTTCAAACTAGTTAGAACTCCTTCCATAGCCAATCACCCCTAAACCAAAAGATTGTCCAACACTTATTTCCTTTCCGCCTTAGCCCATACTCTCCTAAATTTTGTTCAAATTTAGGATTTTGTTGGATTGGCTATATGAGAAGTCAAGCTTCAAAACCTTGGTGCCCAGTGAGTGGACATTGATCAATAAATAAGATTTGTGGTTTGGATACAATCTGTTTCACATTTGCTATTAATTGATACAAGACCTTCCTCCTCAGGACTAGTCTAGCGCAAATCATTTTTCTTAGGGTCGTCTGGCACAAAGCCATCCTTCTGATGTCTAGTTTTGTGTGTGATTATCACTCTCAGTCTCCAAGGGTTATATATTCTTAATGTTCCTTCCAACATTTACTACTTGCTATTTACCTTAGCTTTCTACATTATGTTGTACTACTAAAATAAAGAATAAAGGACTGTTTTCCCTCCATACAAATTACACTTTTATGCCTTAACACGATTTCTATGTTTGACTTGGATTATGGGTTCGTGAGTACAAAGAACTTGTGCAAGAATATGAGAATTATGTCTTATGTCTTATGCAACGATCACTATTTCCTAGTTTGTTATCTATAGCACAGACTTAAATCTCAACATCTATAAATTGACTTCCCCTAATTATCATCAGAATTCAACTCCATCATTGGTTTTCAAAAATTCCTTAATTATATTTGTATTTTCAAGAAAAATTGGTAAAAAATTATAACGTGTTGAACTACAACAATAAAGCCACAAATATTATGTTATCGTACCGTACTTTTCTTGTATATAATACTTTTAGAGATGACTTTTCTTATTAATAAATAGATTATTTGTAAAATACTACATTTACAGTTTAATGACATGAGTGCCTCACAACAAATAAAATAGTTTAAATATGTTTGTAGTATAATTATATTTCATTTACTTTTGTCATAACGTTCCTATAAAGCCACGATATGAGAGTGATCCACTACTACCTCCTACATGCATATCACTCCTATTTTTCTCAACCTAACACGTAAGGGAAAAGCCCATATTTCACGTCACTTGATCAAGTGTATCATTTATTCAACAGTTTTAATTATAATGTGAACCTTTTGCAATAAAATTTTTTTGACACAATAAATTACTTATGAAATTATGTATATGATTTGAAATTAATACATGCTTTTGCAAGACCAATTGGTGTTACTCATATAATGCCACACCATGGAGGAAACGAAAAAATGCCACACCACTCTCCATATCTCTTTATGATTTCAAAAGGACCGACATAACAAGGTGCTAATTTTCCTTTCACCTTTGACCTTCTGATTGATTTGATGGGTTCCACTTGCAAGAACATGTAGCCCCCAATAGAGAACTTTCTTCTTCCCTTTTTTATTAGCACATTTCTTCTTTGTGTTAGGAGTTTCATCAATTCATATCTTAATATTATTAGCTTCGTCGACATAGTTGAATCTCTTTAGAATTTGTTAACGATATCTTGCTAGCATCACCCCAATGTAAAGGAAGCCTACTTATTCTTCCATACAAGCTTCATAATGAGGGAAAACAAAACTACCATAATTTTTTTATGATTGGAAAAATGATGTAGAGGATGATATATATCAAAAGAGTTACACTAATTACACAAGATCATAATGACCAGGAAAAACTTACATTTTGCATGACAACTTTAAATGATAGTAGGAAATGTTGTAGTCGATCTTAACCCCATGATTTTAGTGAATATGATTCACAAGACACTGGAGAACACCTACTATCTCTGCATTAAATGATAATTTGAGGAACTCCTCATAGAAGAAAGATCCATTTCCCATATTATATTGCATGTTTGACAACTTATTAGTTGTCATGAAATCCATGGAGTGAACTAACATTATCAAGTATACAATACAAACCTAAGTGTATCTATTTTGTTCTAAGGAATTAAATTTGCATAGAACATGGTGATTTTGTCCCATTTATACTCTAAAACCATTAGGTTGGAGACATAGATCACATTCTTAATTTTACTCTTGATCAAGTGGATATTCAAACATTGTTCTACATATTCATATACTCTAATCTTCTTATTTTTTAAATTGAAACATCCCATAAAGGTCACTGAGCATCTTTGTTGTATCAAGACGAATTATAAATCTTATTATATAATTTATTCCCTAAGATCGTCAATATCTATAACTAAATTTCCATAGAGAATTTTGTAGATCCATAAATACCAATCTAAAACTCAATATGTTGTTTATCATTCATTTTCTTTGTTTCATCAAGTGTAGTACTTGAAAGCTTCTTAGACACAAAAGGACTTCCAATATGGCCACTTCATCACTTGTGAAGTAGAATTCATTTGCATTACAATCACTTGATGGCTTTGTACAATGATCCCCGGAGTCTCTCGATTCACTAGCTAAGGTGGACTTATAGAATAGTTATTTTTTTCATATCAAAGAATCCATATAGACACTAGTTTTGTAAGGAGTGGTTCCCAAGAGGGGATCTACTCCCTACTTGATTTGAGGAATAGGACAGTTGTAGTTGTACCTCTATTGACTGAGTTTTATATATCTTGTACTAGTAAATTGACCTATATAGCAAGCACGGACTAGGTTGTTTGTAGCTCGACATATATGCCACTACATGTAGTTTGACTGATATGTCACTATAGTTGACTCATACTAACTCAGGGGGGTGAGATCTCAAGATTCAGACTCTCTGAGATCTTGTACTGAACTAATTGCGACCAAGCGATGGTCAGTTGAAATTTTATTTGTATGCCTCAAACTCCCCAAGGATTAATAAAAGATGAAATCTAGCCGTGTAGTATATTTGTTTAGGGATAAACCTGACAAACATTGGTTGTTTACCATTTCCTTGTTTTCAATAATGTGTAGTTATATTCTTTGAGGTAAGAGGAATGAAATATATAGAAAGTGATAACTTTACCTGTTTCTCTATATACTATGTTAATTTTTATTACTGTATTTTAGATTACTCAGTGTGCTTAATCTAATTAATTTGTTTAGTAATAATATTATCTGGTGTAATCAATAATCATTATTGAGAGTCATATCTCTCAGTGGGACGTTGGTCTCACCTTGTGGGTCACCACATCTTTTTAAGTGGTTGTCAGCAATTTTTTAAGGACGTGGTGGTGAGGAAAAGTAGCTTGGAGAGAAGTAGGAGAAAAAGGTTGGCTAGTAGTTAGGTGTCCTAGAGTCATCCATGTACTCTAATGTCTGAGAAGGGGATGTTTTGTATATGATATGTACATTGAATCAGGTTTTGACATTGTGCTAATGTTTATGTAAGACATGTATATGTAGGGCATATATTTTGTATACATGTTGTGGATGATGGCCACTAGGTAGACATGTAAATACCTGATATGGTATGTGTTGATATGTATGTTGTTGGAACTTTATGTAATATTTTTGTACATGATAGTAATGTTTAAATCGATTTTAATTTACCCTCTTCATGCATGCATGGTTAATTAGTTGTCAGATGTGTGTTTTGTTTTGAGTAATCTCTTTTACTATTGCGGGACATCAAAGTTTGGGTTGGTATCAGAGCTTTAGGTTCACTGAGTCCAGACGGACATTGGACTTAGTGTTTGTGTCTATTCTTATGTAATCCAATGAATCTCATCATAGCTTATGCTTATGCAGATATGTATGGAGAACATGAATAACATGTGGAGAGTGGCTACGTGGTGCCAGGAGGTTGTGGTAGGAGTCCATCACATGAAGAAAGAGTGCTTGAGACAGGGCCAGAGCATCCCACAATGCCTCAGTTTGACTCTACAACCATGGAAAATCCTACTTTCCAGTCCATGTATGGACAACTCATGGTGATGATTACACATTTAGAGGATAGAGCACCCGTACCTCTAGCTAGGACAACCATCCCTAATGTCGAATACCAGGGTTCTGGAAAGATGTTTGAGAGATTGAGATGTGTAAGGGAAACCAAGTATGCAGGTATAGAGGACCCAACTATCATAGACATCTGGCTGATAGAGCTTGAGAAGGCATTCAAAATTTTGAACATTCAGGAAGAGGACAAGGATAAGCACACTTTTTATTTGTTGAAGGGTAGTTTTGGCCATTGGTGGGCCATAGAGGAAGATAAGAGACATGGAGTTGTTGTACATTGGGAAGAGTTTTGGTGGGAGTTTGGGATTCGTTACTTCCTAGAGACATATGTGGATGAGAAAATGGATCAAATTGATAAGTTACGTCAAGGTTCAATGTCCATCAACAAGTATGAGGCTTTGTTTATGGAGCTTTTGAGGATTTGTCCTCATATGGAAGTGACAAAGAAGGATAGGATATGTAGGTTTAAGAAGGGTCTGAGTATGGAGTTGACCACAACAACATATTCTTTGGAGAATAGAGAGAGGTTCATTACTTTTCTAGAGTCAATAGGGTAGACTGAGAGGTTTTCTATCAAGAAGCGTGAAGCCAACACTAAGAAGAGACTGGCTTCATTCCATGGACAATCATCTGGTGAATTTAAGAATCAAAGGTTCTCATCTATGTAATGACATCAATGATCGGCTTTTTCTAAACCATGATCGGGACACAATGGTCCCCAAGTAAGGGTAAAGGTTGTAGATTTCCACTAGTAGGAGCATGTAGTACCATATCTGTGTTAGTGATAGGGTCATTGAGGCCACAGTACAATACCAGGACCTGTTACAAGTGTGGGAAAGTCAGGCATATACAAAGTGGGTGTGCCCTATGAAGGATGAGAAAGTGACACAATAGTTGAGGTAGAATCGCTGAGGTTCATAACAGTAGTACAACAGTGATGGTGGTAGAGGACGCAAACAGGCATCATAGGCATGATCTTCTGGGCCAATTAGAAAAGGATATGGATGAAAATAGGCGATGACTAGATTCTATGCTATGAGTTAGCCAGAGGGAGTGGTAAATCCATGTGTCATGACATGTCAGCTAGAACTTTTTCATTCTGACTTATTTGCTTCTTCTTTGGTATTTGCTTTGGTTGACTCGGGTATGACACATTCTTTTATCACCTGAGAGGTGATAAGTTGTTGTTATCTGCCTATTTGTAATAGATCTGATATCCTTTTTCTTGAAACCCCTTTAGTCATTCTGCTAAGTTGCGGGAGGTGTGTCCATCTTGCATTCTTTCTTTTTCTAGACCCACCATTCAAGTGGATCTTATGCCCCTTGACATTCATGGATTTGATGTGATCCTAGGGATGGATACCTTGGAGAAGTATAAGGTTGTTTTGGATTGTAGTTCCAAGGTTGCAACATTCCATGATGGAGATGTTTTGTGGACCTTTCAAGGAGATAGGATGGTTCTTCCTACATGTTTGGAGTCGGCTATGACAGTAGAAAGGTTGATGAGACAAGGATGTGAGAATTTTTTGGAACATGTTGTGGATACCAAGATGAGAGGTCCTATTATCTAGAAGGTATGTGTCGTGTGTGAGTTTGAGGATGTCTTCCTTGGGGAATTTCTTGGTGTTTACCCTCATAGAGAAATTGATTTTGCAATCAATCTTGTTCATGGAACGTAACCCATAGCATTGTCACCTTATTGGATGGCACTAGAAGAGATGTAGGAAATAATGAAATAGTTGCAGGAATTGCTAGAGAAGGATTTCATCTGATTGATAACTTCCCCTTGGGGTTCTCCCGTGTTGTTTGTGAAGAAGAAGGATGGTTCCATGAGGCTTTGCATAGATTACCGATACTTAAACAATATTACATTGAAGAACAAGTACCCATTTCTAAGAATCAATGACCTGTTTAATCAGTTGAGAGGTGCTTCAGTGTTCTCAAAGATAGATTTGAGGTCATGATATCACCAACTGAGGATCAAATTGGATGACATACCTAAGATTGCTTTTAGGACTAGGTATGGTCCCTACGAGTTTATGGTTATTGCATTTGGGCTCACCAATGTGCCAATAACTTTCATGGATCTGATGAACATAGTGTTTAGATTGTATCTTGATCAGTTTCTGGTCATGTTTGTTGATGATATCTTGATATACTCCAGGGACAGTCAACAATGAGCAACATCTTTTCCATACATTGACGTTGTTAAGGTAACACAGGTTGTATGCCATGTTCAGTAAGTGTGAGTTCTGGTTGACGCAAGTGTGTTTTCTTTGTCACATTATATCTACTAAAGGTGTTTTTGTAGACCCAAAGAAGGTGCAATCAGTGTTGGAGTGGGAGCAACTCAAGACACCGATTGATATCTGAAGTTTCCTAGGTTTGGTTGGTTACTATAGGAGATTCATTAAAAAATTCACTATTATAGCATTATCCCTAACCAAGTTGACTAGAAAACATTTTCCTTTTATTTGAGATGACAAGTGTCAACATTATTTCTAGTTGTTGAAGGAGAAGTTGACCAGTGTTCCAGTGTTAGTGCTTCCTAAGAAAGGTAAAGGTTACATCATCTTCTGTGATGCTTCAAAGAATGACTCAGGATGTGTGTTGATGTAGGACAATAACATGATTTTTTTTGCTTTGCGACAACTTAGGAAACATGAGGAGAACTACCCGACACATGATTTGGAGCTTACAACCATGGTTCATGCCCTGATTATTTGGAGGCACTATCTATATGAAGAGAAGTGTCAGATCTTCAGTGACCACAAGAACCTTCAGTGTATCTTCTCGAAGCAGGAGCTTAACATGGGGTAGATAAGATGGATGGATATGATCAATGACTATGATTGCATGATAGAATACCATCCATGGAAGGCAGATGTGGTGGCAGATGCTCTGAACAAGGAGTCATCTTTGTCATCATCTATTGATAAGGCACAGTTGCACTCTGTGGTATGTCACAAGCGGGACATGTTGGTATCGCTTTTCTAAATGAATGTATAGTTGGAAGTTTCTTTATTGGTAGTCTTGTTAGCACAATTAGATATTAAGCCTACCATGATGTAGTAGATTAGATATGCACAACGGAATGATACCAAGATACAAAGGATTAGATCAGATTTTAAAAACAAGAAGTATGATGACTTTCATGAGTTATATGGTTGGAAAGTTTGCTTTCACAACTAGATAGTGGTTCCAGATGTTGAAGTCTTGAGGAAGATGTTTCTTGAGGAGGCACATTCCTTTACATACATGATGCACCCTGGAAGTACAAGATGTACCACAATCTGAAGGATTTGTATTCATGGCCAGGACTGAAGCATGATTTGGAAGAGTTCATTGATTAGTGTCCATTTTGTCAGAAGGTCAAGGTTGAACATCAGAAGCATGCAGGAATGTTACAACCATTACCAATACCACACTAGAAATGGGATCATATTACCATGGACCTTGTGGTTGGTCTTCACACGACAACTAAAGATTATGATTCCATTTGGGTGATAGTTGACAGGTTGACCAAGTCATTTCACTTCCTTCTAGTCAAGATAGAGTATACAACGGATAAGTTGGCACATATATATATGTTGATAAGATAGTTTGTTTGCATGGTATTCTAATTACCATAGTATTTGATAGAGGTACATAATTTACTAGTAGGTTTTGGGAACTTCTGCATATAACTATGGGGACACAACTAAGGTTCAATACAACTTTTCATTCAAAGACAAATGATCAGTCATATAGGATCATTTAGACATTAGAAGATCTATTGAGAGCATCTGTCTTACAGTTTCTTGGAAGTTGAGATGTGCATTTGAGTCTGATAAAGTTTTCTTACAACAACATTTATCAAAGGAGTATAGACATGGCACTGTATGAGACATGAAGCTTTGTACGGGGGATGATGTCGGTCACCTCTTCTTTGGTATGAGACAGGTGGGTATCAACTTTTGGGTCCTAAGCTAGTGCATCAAACTATAGAGAAGATCAAGGTGATACAATAATATTTGAAAGTAGCCCAGGACAAACATAAGTCTTATGCCGATAAGCATCGCATACCACTTGAGTTCCAAGTTGGAGACAGGGTGTATCTTAAGGTTTCCCCTTGGAAGGGTGTCCTAAGGTTTCTTATGAAGGGTAAGTTGGCTCCGATATATATGGGACCATCCTATTTTGGCACTTGTTGGGAAGGTGGCATACGATTTAGAGATATCGCCACAGTTGTACAGTTTCATAATGTCTTCCATGTCTCCATGTTGAGGAAGTGTCACCCTGGTATAGAGCAGACATTGCAACCAGTGGATGTGGAGTTGGAAGAGGAAATATTGTATGTTAAGGATCCTATGTTGATCCTAGATAGGAGATTAGAGAAGCATAAGTAGAAGGATATATCCTTATTTAAGGATCTTTGGCATCATAATGGTGTGGACGAAGCCACATGGGAGTTATAAGATGAGATGCATAGGGAGTACCCATCCATGTTCACGTAGGATTTCACTGGCAAAATCCTTATTAGAGGTTGATTTTTGTAAGACCTCTGACCTTGCTTTATGGTTGAACATTCTTTCTTATTATAATTGGATGCTTAAAATGTTTGTCAAACCCTAATATCTTCCTTGATATCATGTTACAAGCTTAATTTAAAGTTTGGTCCAATTTAGACACTATTGTTGAACTAGTTATGAGGATACATGCTTGTTTTATCTTTTATGCCATTTACCCTTTTCTAGGATTTTTCTTGCAACTTGTCACTTGCTTGTTGTGCCTCACATGTTTTCCATCATGTTTGATATAGTTGTGCTTCGAGGTTCCTTGTTACACCTTGGTTTGAATAGTGAAATCTTGGTTTGTGGAGTGTTGAGATTAGGGTTTGCTCTCATGGATGCCCTAATTCATATGGTTGACATTCACTGTTGGACCCAATGGACCACCTAGTTTTGGTGGTCACCAAGGATGAGGTCTCTAGGGTTTTCAATCACCAAGGTTTTCTTGAGCCACCTAGGGTTGGCAGTCGATGAGACTTCTGACTCACCTTAGAAACCAACTTTTCCTTGTGTTGTGGTCGCTATTTTTTCTGAAAATCTTGGTTGCTAAGAATTTTAAGTGGTTTCTATGTTTTTCTAATCACCATAGTCGATGACTTTTTTTGTTATGGTTGTTGGGTTCTGAGCAACACAGTTGAGATGCTTGCATGGATGAGATGTTTGACCTTAGACACATGGCATGCATGGATAGACACCTCTCCTTTCCCCTCTCTCTCACCCTAAGCTTTATAAACCTCCCTCCTTGCATGCAAACAAGCTCTTTATGCACCTAGATCTCTCTCTTCTTTCTTATTCTTGGAGACCGTCCTCCCTTTCTTAGTGGAGAAGAAGGAGCCAAGGTAGGAGAATCTTGGGCAATCTTGCTTGCATGTGCATCTAGGTTTTGGATCCACCCTTGTTGAGGTCATTTGGTGCTACCTTGATTTGCTTCTTGGTCTTGGTAAGTGAGATCTCCATCTTTTCCTTCATTTTCCTTGCTTCTCTATCTTCCCTTTTCTTCTTCTTGGTTGGATCCATGGTGTTCCATGGAGGAGTTAGTTCTAGAGCTTGAAGAACATATCTTTCTTGCTTCCTTGACCTAGGGTTTGCTTGTTCTTGGAGAAGGATATAGCTTGACCGAGTGGAGTGCAATCTAGGATTTCTTCTCTCTTTCCTTCAATCTACCTTGTTGTTTGCAGTTTCATCTTCATCTTTAAGGTGAATTATATAGCTTTCTCCATGATTAATGCTTACTCTTACCATACATGTATATTATATTGCTTTATAAGATTGTTCCAAGTAGAAAGATGATCTCTTTTCCTAGAGGAGCTTAGATGATAGATCTTGAATAGATGATCCATCTTGATGTGCCTCTAAATATGATGGATGCTTCTTCCTTGAAGATAGAAAACCCTAGATCTGGTTTTGCATGTGACACCATGTTGGTTGTGATGGTCGCCAAGATTCATACGCCATGAGTGGTCGCCAAGTTTGCAATTTATGTGTTCAATGAGTTTTTGATCTATATGGTCGCCAAATATTTTGTATCTCATGTGGTCACCAAGTTTTGAATCTATGATGGCCGGTGAGGTTTCAAACCTGATTGGTTGCCAGGAGTTGATTTCCATAGCAGTTGCCAAAATTTGATTCTCCATGTGGTCTCCAAGATTTTTGACTCATAATGGTCGATGAAGATTTTGACTCTTCATGGTCACCAAGGTTTTGAACCTAGTGGTTGCTAGGATCATCTAACCCTAGCGGATGATGAAAATTCTTAACCTTAGTTGTCACTAAGAGTGGTAACCCTAGTGGTCGCCAATGTTTCCTGACCCTAGAAGTCAATGAAGAATCCTAACCCTAATGATTTCTAAGGATTACAACCTATGTGGTCAATGAAAATTTATGACGCTATGGTGAATGGTTATGTTTGACCTTATGCTTTCATGATTCGATGGAGATGCTAAGAATTAGGGTTTCTCTTTGAGTGTTGTTTTGTAACTTTAATTCAACTTATCTTGTTGGACCTAACCCTAATACCAAATAAGTGATGATGATGAACCATACTTAGTTTCCTTGAATGATTGTATGATGATGGAATACTCTCTTAGGGTGATTGTAACCCTAATATGTTTCCATATGAACATCATGAGCCCTTAAATACAAATATTATGTTGAACTTATGTGACACATGTATGGTGATGGGTTGATGAGCCTCTAGTAAGGCATAGAACGATAATGATGTTCTTACAGGGAATTATGTGATGGTCTTAATGTCCTTTGGGAACATTTTAAGCCCTAATAGAGGTGTAATCCTCTTTGCTATGTGATGAGGATTGGTCTGTGATGATGTGATAAGATTTATATTTTACACGCTTTATATCTTATGGAGTTGTTACATACCCATGATTTTGTAGAACACTTAAAGTCTTTGATTGTAACTTGATTGATGCAGTTAAAAGGCATGCAATTGACATTAACTAATCAAGTGAAATCCTAATCATGTACTGCCTTGTTCCATAGAACCATTCTAGTGTCGGGACTTGTTGGATGGGGAATGGAGTATTCCTAAGGGAAGATCGGAGTGCATATTGTTGGGTATGTGGGGTGCAAGTGACTGTGTGTCCTTGTCATCCTAATTTCTAGGTATGACAGGAAGGTTGCAGTAATGCCTCGATTTAGGAACAACTGATGCTTATACATATATGATGTGATTGAGGACATATGTAGTTGTAGGTCAGATGATAGGGTGTCGTATACCCTGGTTAATAGTGTCGTGACCTATATACCAAGGGCAGACTAGGTTGTTTGTAGCTTGACTTATAAGTCACCGCGGGCAGATTGACTTATATGTCATTGCAGCTGACTCATACTGACTGAGGGGATGAGACACTACTACAGAAACAACATTCAGTGTCGCTTTTCTGGGCATCGGTTATTTAGTAAAACCGACGCCTATAATATTAGATGTCGGTTATTTATGCAAACCGACGTCTATATTCGAAGACCAGCCAGACACGGGTACCGCTTTGTATTCAGCGTCGGCTGGTTATAACAGACCGACGCCTAAAATCCCCCGTGAAATCCAATTTTTGAGCGAAAACATTTTAGGTCACCTACAGCGTCGGTTGTTTAACTATTCACCGACGCCTATTTAAAATGAAAATTTGCGCAAAAAGTCTCACTTCCAGTGTCGGTTATCTCTCGATAACCGATGCTGATAATGGTTCCCGCCAAATAATTTAGGGTAAAGGTTTTCTAGTTGGGCGTCAGTGTTTTACTATCAACCGACGCTAAAACATAATAGGCGTCGGTTTTGTAGATAATCGACGCCGTTGACCAACTTAATAGACTCGATCACCCAGCTCTTCCCCCTTTCTTCCTGTTTCATCATGATATTCTCCTGTGCTGCTGCTCGCCGCTCCCAAAATCGCGACGTCGGTTGCTGCCCCTCTGCTTCTTCGGTGCGGGTGCTCTTCTGCTCGCCGGCACCGCTGCCCGCCACTGCTGCTTCTTCACCTGCTGCTTCTCCGGCCGGCGCCTGCTACTTCTCTGGCTGTTGGTTGCTTCTGCCCACAGCCCACCCCTCTCCTTCTTTGCCTGCTCACCGCCACTGCTTCCGCCGCTCGCCGCCGCTCTTCTCCATGCTATCTCCAGGTAGGCTAGCCTCTTTGCTTCCTTCTCCCTAGCTCCTTACCAACAGCAAGCACGGCCGTGGCTGTGTTGGCCTACCACGGCTGTGTTGTCCAGCACGGTCATGGTAGGCCAACACAGCCACGGCTATTCCCACGGCCGTGCTGTCCAGCACAGTCGTGGTAGGCCAACACAGCCACAGCCGTGCTTGCTGTTGGTAAGGATATGAACAAATTTTTATGTAATGCTTTAAGTAAATCCTAGGATATGAACAAATCTTTTGCTTGCATATATTTGTCATATATTTGTGCTTCTAATCGTAATGTTTGGCCTAATTCAGTAAATTTTGATGCATGTTGAAATAAGATTTAAACTTGTCAATTGTAGCATCCTAATTTGATTTGATTAAACCCTAACATTAATTGTGATGAAACCCTAACATTAATTGTGATGAAATCCTAACATGTACATATCTATTATTGTGTTTGTTGGCCTAGAAACCCGTCCAAGATTTACTCATTAGGAGTAAATCTTTGATAGTCCCCGATTTGGGACTGTTTTTGAACACCTAATCTCACTTAGGATGTAAGTGTATAATGTGTATTGGGTTTTTGAGAAAATTTTGGTAGCATTTCCCTGTTTGTTCTCTAAGTACATATATACTTAGAGAACGGTGGGGAAATGTTGCCAAAATTTTCTCGAAAACCCAATACACATTATACACTTACTAGTGAGATTAGGTGTTCAAGGATGGGATAGGTGGTACACATTTATTATATATAAGAATGACATCACATTTGTTTGTTGGCCTAGAAACCCGTCCAAGATTTACTCATTAGGAGTAAATCTTGGATAGTCCCCGGTTTGGGACTGTTCTTGAACACCTAATCTCACTTAGGATGTAAGTGTATAATGTGTATTGGGTTTTCGAGAAAATTTCGGTAGCATTTCCCCGTTTGTACATTGGTATAAATTAGAATGAACAATCACTAAATTATATACTGTTTGTATGGAGTCCGGCTTCATTGTAGATAATAGGAGTAAATCTTGGATAGGATGTAAGTGTATACCCTAATCTTGTCCTAATATATACTTGTTTTCTCTTTGATCATAGAATGGATGGATCATGGATGTCCATTCACAATCGCTGCACCCCAGAGTTTATATCTGGTCTTGGTCAGTTTATTAGATTTGCTGAGGAACATAGGAAAAAACCTATAGATAGGTTCTACTGTCCATGTAGGCATTGCGGTAACAACTTGAAAGTCAACATTGGTGAGGAAATCAAAAGTCATGTCATGTGCAACGGGATTGTACAAGGCTATACATAATGGCACTGGCATGGAGAGATTTCAAACTCGAAACTAGTAGATCTCGATAGCAGTGCTTGGGTGGAAAACGAAATTGCCTCTGATGATGTAGATGTGAACGAACCAGTTCCAGTAGACATCGTTGATGCGATGTTGGATAGTTGTAGGGTAGAGCACACTGATCCACCTCCTATCTTTAGAAACATTGTGCATGATGTTGAGATACCGTTATGCACAGGCTGTGCTAAGTTTACGAAGCTTAGCGATGTGTTGAGATTGTATAAGTTGAAAGCTAACAATAGATGGAGCGACAAAAGCTTCACTTCATTGTTGACTTTGTTGAAAGAAATGCTTCCTGAAGGAAACGAGCTGCCAATCTCAACATACCGGGTAAAGAAAATTTTGTGCCCAATGGGAATGGAGGCCAAGAAGATACACGCATGCCCGAATGATTGTGTATTATTTCAAAAGGACTATGTAGATTTGAAAGATTGTCCAAAATGTGGTGCGTCACGGTATAAATTGACGACTTCGGTGGAGTCCAAAACTGGTTCTCCTGCCAAGGTGTTGTGGTATCTACCTATAATATCACGGTTTCAACGCTTGTTTGCAAATCCGAAAGATGCGAAGAATTTGAGGTGGCATGCAGATGTTAAGAAAAATAATGATGGGATCCTACGACATGCGTCTGATTCCCCACAGTGGAAGAAGATTGATCTATTGTACCCCAAATTTGGTGAAGAAGATAGGAATCTAAGACTTGGGCTTTATACATATGGGATGAATCCGTACGGGACATTCAGCAGCCAACATAGCACTTGGCCAGTCATGCTTGTTATATACAATCTTCCTCCCTGGCTGTGTATGAAAAATAAGTATGTTATGCTGTCGTTGTTGATATCGGGCCCTAAACAACCCAAAAATGATATCGATGTTTATCTTGAACCTCTGATTGATGACTTAAAGAAACTTTGGGCTGAAGGTGTGATGACCTATGATGCTTCAGGAAGAGAGACATTTCGTTTGCACGCTATGTTGTTTTGCACTATTAATGACTTTCCAGCATATGGGAATTTGTCTTGATATAGTGTCAAAGGAGCTAAAGCGTGTCCTATATGTGAAGAAAACACTGATTCAATAAGACTAAAACATGGTGGCAAGACTGTATATCTTGGTCATCGAAGGTTTCTTTCAAAATTCCATCTGTATCGTAGGAAGCGCAAAGCATTCGATGGATGGAATGATGAATGGAGTGCACCTAAACCTATACCAGGGGATGTTGTTTATGAAAGAGTAAAAGACATTGTCAATGAATTTGGTAAGAAATCACAATGTAGTATGGCCACACGGAGTGACAGTTCTTCATTCAAGAAGAAGTCAATATTTTGGGATCTTCCTTATTGGAGTTCTTTGACATTCAGGCATTGTATCGATGTAATGCACGTTGAGAAAAATGTATGTGATAGCATCATTGGTACTCTGTTAAATATACCAGGTAAGACTAAAGATGGGATAAAATCCAGACTGGACCTACGTGAAATGGGAATAAGGTCAGAATTAATAGAATTACGTGAAATGGGTAATAAAAGAACATACTTACCTCCCGCTTGTTACACGTTGTCTAGAAAGGAGAAGAAAGCTTTTTATGAATGCTTGGTAAATGTTAAGGTGCCACATGGTTACTCATCCGACATCCGTAGATTGGTATAAATGAAAGATCTGAAGTTGATAGGTCTTAAATCTCATGATTTTCACACTCTAATGCAACAAATATTGCCTGTGGCAATTTGATCTATATTGCTGAAGCATGTAAGGTTTGCAATCACCAGACTTTGTTTCTTTTTCAACAATCTATGCAGCAAAGTTATTGACCTTGATACTCTCGATAATTTGCAAAGAGAAGTGGTTGTTACCCTATGTCAGCTTGAGATGTATTTCCCTCCTTTGTTCTTTGATATCATGGTACATCTTGTTGTCCACTTGACTAGGGAAGTGAAAATGTTGGGACAAGTTTTCTTGCATTGGATGTATCCCTTTGAACGATACATGAGCATTTTTAAAGGTGATGTTCGAAACCGTTATCGGCCTGAAGGGAGTATTATTGAAGGTTATGTGGCGAGAGAGGTTATGAATTTTTGCAATGACTTTCAAAGTGGTAATAACACTCCTGTTAATGACAAGAATATTGAGGAGGGCAAAGGAATTTTGGGATCATGAGTGAAAGTAATCAGCCGTGAGCAGTTGGAACAAGCTCACTTGTATATTTTACACAACATGGACGAAGTGAGTGTTTATATCGAGGAACATACCAATTTCATCAAGAGACAACATCCTCGAGCAAGTTCAATGTGGCTTGCTAGAGAGCATAATAAGACTTTTACTAAGTGGTTTGAAGATAAAGTCTTACATCAACTATCTCAAACACCAAATGATATTACAAAAACTATCAAATGCCTCGCCTTTAAACCAAAATCGAACGTTATGTCTTATGAAGGGTTTGACATTAATGGGTTCACATATTACACAAAGCGCCAAGATGATAAGAGTGTCGTCCAAAACAGTGGGGTCACTCTTCAAGTGTCGACTATGTATTTTGCAAGTGTAAAGGATAAGAGTCCACGTGAAGCTAAAATGTCATATTACGGTGTCATTCAAGACATATGGGAGTTTGACTACATAGATTTCAGAATTCTGCTCTTTAAATGTAATTGGGTTGATAACACCAAAGGAGTTATAGTGGATGAATTGGGTTTCACTTTGGTGAACTTTGAAAAGATTGGCGAGAAGGGTGAACCATTCATATTGGCATCACAGGCGAAACAAATATTCTATATCGATGATCCTGCAAATGATAAATGGTCGGTTGTTCTTCATGGTAAAAGACAGTTCATTGAAGACCCTATAGATGAAGAAGAGTACTATGATAAGTATGATGACTCCAGTCCATTCTTAGTTGGGTTGCCAACTCCACAAAATATTGAAGCTAATGATGACTTATATGTGCGCGGAGATCACAATGAAGCATTGTTAATTGATAAAAGATCACAATTTTAGAGGCATGTATGTTTATAAAAGATCACATTATCTTCTAGTTAATACAAATGCTAAATGTTTGCCTTTTTCTAGTTAATACAAATGCTAAATGTTTGCCTTTTTCTAGTTAATACAAATGCTAAATGTTTACCTTTTTCTAGTTAATACAAATGCTAAATGTTTGCCTTTTTAATGACATTTTCATATGGCTGACCATGATGAGCATGATGTACATGATGAGCATGAAGTCCGTGATGAGCATGTTGTCCATGATGAACATGGCGAGGATACCAATGTAAGTTCTAAAAACATATCATGTATTTCTATAAAATTCATTATCTTCTAGTTATGTCATATATCCCATATTTCTATATTGCACTAATTCAGTGGGTTTATTTTTGTCAAATTTTAGGTTGATGATGCACATGTACCCACTGAAGCACTGGAGCAACTTGATGTGTAGCACCAAACACTTAACAAGAAAAGGGGCATCACTCTGTTGAAGAATTTAATAGCGCTAAGTGGTAGTGGATCCAAATTGGTTGTGGAGTTTGATAATGGAGGAAATGCAATTGGAGTGAACCACAATAGTTTTGTAAACTATCTTGGGTGTGTCACTCGAAGCCATTGTGGTGTTAAGTATGATAATTGACATAAAGTTCCTCAGGGGAAGAAAGACTTGATATGGAAGGATTTATGCGTGAGTTATTATTATTTGCAATTCTATTTTATAGATTACAAATTATATTATTTGCAATTCTATTTTTGGATACTAGTTAATAAGAATTCTATTTTACAGAATCTGTTTGCATTGGATGAGAAGATGCATCGTAAAAGCGTGATGCAATGTGCTGGAAAGATGCTTAGGAACTATAGGAAAAATCCCAACAGAGAATACATAAAAGATGGTGATAATAATAAGAAGTCATCCCTTGAACAGTGGAACTTCTTGGATAAAGAAGATTGGGACAATTTTGTTGCTTCAAGAAAATCTGAAGAATTCAAGGTATTAGGCGTCACTCCCAATTTAATTAATATACGTTGTATTCACCTATTCAAGATTAACATTTAGTGCTACTAACCAAATCATTAATGTGCATACTAACTAGGCCCTAAGTGACGCGCAAAAAGCAAGGCGTGCACTGAATGTGCATGACCACACTATGGGTCCAAAGGGCTATGCAAGCGTTCGACAAAGACTACAGGTGGAGTCTGCGGCTACTCAGGAGTCTGCTGCTACTCAGGAGTCTGCCACACCCATGCCTCGCCATGATATCTAGATAGCTGGGAGGTAAAACAAGAACGGTGAAATAAAGAAGCCTGTAACTGCTAAGGCGGATGCGAAAATGGTAAAATACAACTCTTAGAGCAATCGTTTGAATATTGATTATTTGTGGTGTTAACTTACCAATTTCTGTTGATGGTGATTAGCGGGAGCTGCACGAGCAGAGGAAACAAGGCACGTTCATCCCTCACGGCACAAGAGATGAATTGACAGTTGCTCTGGGTAACCTAGAGCATCCTGGACATGTTAGGGGTGCTGGCGCTGGTGTGGGCATCAAAGCATTCTTTGGACCATCCCAGCACAAACCCAGAGCGGGACTTACACAAGAAGAGGTAACCTATTCTTTTTTTAGAATGTTACTGCAAAAGGGAATTCAATAATAAGAAGCTAATGTTTCTTTTATCCATGTATAGGAGAATAAGAGAGTCGAGGATATAGTTGCTAAGAAGGTCAATGATATAGTTGCTGAGAAGGTCAAGGAAGAAATAGTGTGGTGGCAGGCATCTCAGGCTTCCAATCATCCTATGGTGACCCACTCTTCTCCTGATGCACAGACTGTGAGTAATCCTGGAGACCCATAGCCTAACACGTCTGCTGTAAGTATTGTTTATGACATTGTAGCTAGTCTTTTCAAGATGATATGTTTTCAAGATGATATGTATATATGTATAACATTATTTACGTAAATTTGTAGGCATTGAAGCCATGCCGCTTAAGAATGCAAGACTATGTTGTTGCAGAGGCGCAGGCTTACTAGTCCCTTCCTGGGGCAACGTTTCATGGGACTCCAATGCCACAGGGCTACGTTCGTGTGAGCCCGATATGTGTATTACCCGATTGGAGGGAAGCTGCATTGCCATATTCCCACCCAGATATTGATACACTTGGTGAGGCAGAAGGCGGGGTGATAATGTGGCCCAAAGCAGATGTCGTCTACACTACTGAAATCGTAAGATAAATTTACATTACTTTAGATTGTTAATGTGTATATATGAGGTCAACTGATCTGAAATTATATATACATGTTAAAAAGAAGACACCCGGAGCACCTAGGCCTCCACCTCCACTTCCTGCATTACCAAGTTGGGTTCCAACTGACCTAAAATACATGTTAGGTCCTGCTTGTAGGGGAATGGCATGTTGTCTACGGGCACATAATATACATTGCCCTATAATTGTTTCTTTAGAAGCAGATTATACAGGTCAATCATACGATAGCTCTTTATTTATACAAGATATTATTGAGTTGTTTATGTATTATTGGCTGAATACATCAATGATAGAGACATGGATAAGGTGAGATCTTGTTTATACATCCATATACCTTGTGTAAGATCTGGTGATCTGGTTTCTTATATATTAGTGCATACGTAATACATGTTTTGCAGCTACTTAGTCGAAGATCAATGCAAACAATTTGCATTTGATCATGTGGGTTTTTTTATTCCATCATTGATTAGTATGGTAGCTAAAGACCATGATAGTGTTCAACAATACTGTATAGATACTTTTACAATTTTTGGTCAGCAAAAGAAGACGATAATAATAGCTCCATTCAATGTCAAGTAAGTTTACTTTATATATAATTTGGACTTAAGAAAATTCCATTTTTATTGTGCATTTTGAGTTATTAATTTTTAACTTTTTTACCTCTAGCGGTAGACATTGGGAGTTACTAGTTATTGTCCCCGGGACGTTCATTATTTATTATCTAGATCCTGCGGGAAGTACATTGAACACTAAAATTGGACACATATTGAGAATGCCATTATTCTGGTGAGAAATATTTCATTTTTATATCCGTTGACATATATTATTACATTACTATTTAATTATGCAATTTACTGTGTTACATTAACATGTAGGGGTTTAGATGCATTCAAAAATGCTGGAGGAAATGTCCCAAGGAGAAAGAACCAGCCAATAATTTGGGAGAACGTAAAAGTAAGTTCCCGACTCCAATGTATATATTATTTATGTGAACTGTGCTTAGTTGTATTTTTTAATATTTTGTATGTTTCAATTTATAGTGCGCTACACAAGACAACGGCTGGGCATGCGCATACTATGTGATGTGATTTATGCAGATGATTATCCGACATGCCGCATTGGATATTAATACCATACATGAGGTATTATATATAGTCTCATTAGTTAGTATGAAATATATCAATCTTATTTTTATATTATTACTTATATATATACATCATTCTCTTTGCAGGTGTTTAAAACTGACCACACTATAGGTAAATGCTTAAAAAATGTACATGCTCCATATACAATGGAAGCATTAAATGAAGTAAGAGAAGAATGGGCAAAAGCCATACAAGCAGTGGAGATTGTAAGATATAATTGGGATGCTGAATGATATTTTGTAAATGAATATTTCTGAATGTTTATACATGTCTGAATGTTTCTACATGTATTTAAATGTTTCTACATGTGTGAATGTGAGAATTGAATTGAAGTCTGAATGTATCTACTTGTGTGAAAAAATATTTGTTGATTTTGTAGGTTTGTGGCCTGTTTGTAGGCTGATATCAATGGATGTCGTAAACCTGCAGTTCAGAAAACTGAACTGTAGGTTCTCATCCTGGTGACCAGCCACAGCAGGCCTGCAAACTGATAAGAAAAAAAAATTAAAGTATAGGCGTCGGTTATTTATAGAACACCGTCATCAAAGGCCTACAGCGTCGGTTATTAGATAAAAACCGACGCCTAATATGACAAACAACCCGACCGTGCAGGAAAGCACGGCCGTGGTGGAAAAGGCATCACTTATTCGTATAAAACCAACGCCTATAGTACTAAAAACGGCCGTGCAGCGAAGCACGGCCGTGTCGTCTGGGAGTATGGCGTCGGTTGTTCAGTTTTTAACCGACGCAGAAAGTGTCCTAGGTGGTGCCCTTTTTTGTGGCACGAACCCTATAGACGTCAGCCAACTATATATAACCGACGCCTATAGATCATATATGCATTAGTTATAAAACCGACGCCGAAGAGTTCGACCTTTAGCGGCACCCACATAGGCGTCGCTTGAAAATCGTCTCCAAAGGGGGTTAAACAATCGACGCCAAAGGCGTATTCTGTAGTAGTGAGATCTCAGGATTCTGACTCTCTTAGATCTTGTACGGAACTGATTGCAACCAAGGTGGTGGTCAATTGGAATTTGAGTGGTATACCTCAAACTCCCCAAGGCTTAGTAAAATATGTAATCCAACCGTGTAGTATATCTGTTTAGGGATAAATAATCATCATATTGGTTGTTTACCATTTCCTTGTTTCCAATAATGTTTGGTTTTTATGGTTTGTAATAAGAGGAATCAAATGTATAGAAAAATATAGATTTACTTATTTCTCTATATACTATGTTAATTATGATTAGTCTATTTTAGATTACTCAGCCCACTTAATCTACTTAATCTATTTAGTAATAATATTACATGATGTAATCAATAATAGATGTTGAGAGTTGTATCTCTCACTAGGATGTTAGTCTCACCTCATGGGTCATCACATCTTTTTAGGTAATCGTCAATGATGTTTTTAGGATCTTGGTGGTGAGGAAAAGTAGCTTGGAGAGTAGTAGGAGGAGAAGGTTGGCTAGTAGTTAGTGTGTCCTAGAGTCATCCTTGTACTCTTAGGTCTGGGAAGGGGGTATTTTTTAGATGATATGTACATTGACTTGACTTTTTGATAGTGTGTTGATGTTTATGTAAGACATGTACATTAGGGACATATCTTTTGTATATAGGTTATGGCTAATGGCCATTGGACAAACATGTAAATACCTGATATGGTATGTGTTGATATGTAAGTTGTTGGACCTTTACGTAATGTTTTTTTACATGAAGGTATATTTTAAATCAATTGTAATTTACCCTCTTTTTTGCATGTATGGTTTATTAGTAATCGATCACGTGTTTTGTTTTGAGTAATATCTTTTTCGATTGCACGTCGTCACAGTTTACATTGGTATTAGAGCTTTAGGTTTATTGAGTCTACAAGGACATAGGGCTTAGGGTTTCTATCTGTTCTTACATAATCTAATGTATCTTATCATAGCTTATGCTTATGTAGATATGTCTCGAGAACGTGAAGAATATATGGAGATTAGCTATGTCACGCCAGGAGGTGGCAGTGGGAGGCTGACACATGATGGAAGAGTGCCTGAGATAGGGGTGAAGCAGCCCACTATCCTCAGTTTAACTCTACAGCCATGGCAAATCTTGCTTTTCAGTCCATGTTTGGAAAGCTCATGGTGACAATTACACATTTTGTGGATAGAGTGCCTATACCTCAAGCTAGGGAAGTCATCCCTAATGAGTAATCCCAAGGTTTTAGGAAGACATTTGAGAGGTTGAGACGTGTGGGAGAGATCGAGTATGCATGTAAAGTGGACTCATCTATCAGAGATTTGTGGCTGACAACTTGAGAAGTCGCTCAAGATTTTGGACATTTAGGAAGAGTACAAGGTGAAACATGATGTTTATCTATTCAAGGGAAATGATGGCCATTGGTGGGCCATAGAGGAAGAGAAGAGACATGAATTTGTTATAGGTTGGAAGAATTTTGATGAGATTTTGTGAGCTGTTACTTCCCAAAGACGTATCTGGATAAGAGAATGACTCAATTTGACATCAAGGTTCAATGTCCATCAATGAGTACGAGGCTAAGTTTATGAATCTTTGTAGGTCCTATCCTCATATGGTAGTGACAGATAAGGAGAGGATCTGTAGGCTTCAGAAGGGTCTGAGTCAGAGTTGACTATGAGAATGTCTACTTTGGAGAATAGAGAGATGAACTCCACTTTTTTGGAGTCAGTAAAGAGGATTGAGAGATCTGATATTGAGAAGCGTGAAGCCAACACTAAGAGTCTGGGTCCATTCCAAGGATAGTCACCTACTAGCTTTAAAAATCCAAGGTTCTCATCTCCATAGTCACAACAATGATTGACTTTTTCTGAACCAAGATCAGGACACAATGGTTCCCAAGTAAGGGAAGAGGTTGTAGCTTTCCACCATCATGAGAACTTAGTACCACATCTATGTCAATGAAAGGTCTGTCAAGGTCATAGTACGATACTAGGACATGTTACAAGTGTGGGAAAGTCAGGCGTATGAAGTGTATGTGCCCAATGAAGGATGAGGAAGTGACACAATAGTCGAGGTAGAGTTGGTGAGATTCACAATAACAATACAACAATGGTGGTGGTAGAGGATGTGGACAAGCATCACATGTAGGATCTTCTGGGCCAGTTGGTAGAGGATGTGGATGACAACATGTGACAGCTAGATTCTATGCTAAGAGTCACCCAGAGGGAGTAGTCAATCCATGGGTCGTAACATGTTAGTTGGAACTTTTTCATTCAGACTTATCTACTTCTTATTTCGTATCTATTTTGGTTGACCCAGGTGCAACACACTCTTTTATCACTAGAGAGGTGATAAGTAGTTGTTATCTACCTATTTTTAATAGATGTGATAGCATTTTTCTATAAACCCCTTTGGTCATTCTACTGAGTTGCGAGAGGTGTATCCTCTTGCATTTTTTATTTATTAGGATGCAACATTCAAGTGGATCTTGTGCCACTTGACATGCATGGATTCAATGTGATACTAGGGATGGATACCTTGGAGAAGTACAAAGTTGCTTTGGACTATAGTTTCAAGGTGGCGACGTTCAATTATGAAGATGTTTGTGGACCTTACAAGGAGATAGGGAGATTCTTAATATGTATTTGGTTTTGGCTATGACAACAGAGACGTTGATGAGACAAGGATGTGAGGCTTTCTAGGCACATGTTCTAGATACCAAGGTGAGAAGTCCTAGTATCCAAAAGGTACTTGTAGTGCATAAGTTTGAGGATGTCTTCCCTAAGGAGTTTCTTGGTGTTCCCCATTCTATAGAAATTAATTTTTAAATAAATCTTGGTCTTAGAATGCAACCCATAGCACAATCACCTTATAGGATGGCACCAATATAGATGCATGAATTGAATAAATAGTAGAATGAGTTGCTAGAGAAGGGTTTCATCAGACCAAACATTTCCCCTTGGTGTGCTCCCATGTTGTTGGTGAATAAAAAGGATGGTTCCATGAAGCTTGTCATATATTATTGATAGTTGAACAAGGTTACAATGAAGAACAAGTACCCATTGCTGAGGATCGGTGACCTATTTGGTTATATGAGAGGTGCTTTAGTGTTCTCAAGGATAGATATGAGGTCAATATATTACCAGCTAAGGATCAACACACATGACATACCTAAGACTACTTTTAGGACTAGGTATGGTCTAGTTTGTGGTTATGCCCCAATAATTTTCATGGATTGAAGAATAGGATGTTTAGACTTTATTTGGATTAGTTTGTGGTTGTGTTTATCAATGATATCTAGATATACTCTAGGGACAGTCAGTAGTATCAGCAACACCTTCTCCAGGCATTAATGTTGTTAAGGCAACATTGATTGTATGCTAAGTTCAGTAAGTGTGAGTTTTGGTTGACCTAGGTGTCTTTTCTTGGTCACATCATATCTGCTAAAGGTGTTTGTGTACACCTAAAGTAGGTACATCAGTCTTGGAATGGGAGAAACCCAAGACACTGACTGAGGTCTGAAGTTTTCTAGGTTTGGCTGGTTACTATAGGAGATTCATTAAGAATTTTAGTGTTGTAGTGCTAACTCTAAAGAAGTTGACTAGGAAAGGTGTTCCTTTTGTCTAGGATGAAAAGTGTCATTGTTCTTTATAGTTGTTGAAGGAAAATTTGATCCGTGCTCTAGTGTTAGTGATGCAAGAGTAAGGGAAATGTTACATTATCTTCTATTATGCTTCAAAGAATGTCTTGGGATATGTGTTGATGCAGGACAAGAACATGATTTCCTTTGCTTTGCGACAACATAGGAAACATGAAGGGAACTACCCAACACATGACATGCCCTTAATATTTGTAGGCCCTATCTATATAGAGAGAAGTTCCATATCTTCTATGACCATAAGAAACTTCAGAATATCCTCTCAAAGTAGGAGCGTAACATGCAGCAGAGAAGAGGGATGTAGCTAATCAAGGACTATGATTGCATGATAGACTACCACACATAGAAGGCGAATGCGGTGGCAAATTCTCTGAGAAGGAATTCATCTTTGTCATCATCTAATGATAAGGAACAATTACACTATATGGTGTCTTACAAGCGGGACATGTTGGTATCTCTTCACGAAATGAATATATTGTTGGGATTTTCTGTGTTCGTAGGCTTGTTAGCACAATTACATGTCAAGACTACCTTGATGTAGTAGATTAGAGATGCACAATGGAATGGTTCCAGGATACATATGATTAGATCAGAGTTTGGCAATAAGAAGTATGATGGATTTCATGAGTCAGATGATGGGACAATTTGCTTTCACAATTGAACAGTGGTTCCAAATGTTGAAGGGTTGAGGAAGATGGTTATTGAGGAGGCACATTACTCGATGTACATGATGCTCCCTAGAAATACCAAGATGTACCACAATTTGAAGGATTTGTATTGATGTCCAGCTGTCTGCGGGTGATAGTTGATAGGTTGACCAAGTCAGCTCACTTCCTTCCAATCAAGACAACATATACAATGGAGAAGTTGGCACATATATATTGATGATATAGTTTGTTTGCATGGCATTCTAGTTATCATAGTACTTGAAAAAGGTCCACACTTTACAAGTAGGTTCTGGGAACATCTACATATAGCTATGGGGGTACAATTGAGGTTCAATACAACTTTTCATCTACAGACAGCTGGTCAGACAGAGAGGACCATTTAGGTGTTAGAAGTTTTGTTGAGAGCATTTGCCTTGTAGTTTCTTGGCATTTGGGATGTGCATCTGAGAATCTGATAGAGTTTTCTTACAAAAAGAGTTGTCAGAGGAGTATATACATGGAAATGTATGAAGCTTATAGGGGATACGTTGGCGTTCACCTCTTTGTTGGTATGAGATAGGTGAGTATTAGCTTTTGGGTCATGGGCTAGTACAATAGACTACATAGAAGATCAAGGTGATACAACAACAATTGAAAGAAGCTCGGGACAGACATAAGTCTTAAGCCGATAATTGTCACAAGCTACTTGAGTTCCAAGTTGGAGACCGGGCATATCTTAAGGTTTCCCCTTGGAAGAGTGTCCTAACGTTAGGTATGAAGGGTAAGCTAGCTCTAAGATATATGGGATATTCCCTATTTTGGCACGTGTTTCGAAGGTGGCATTCAAGTTAGAGTTACCACCAGAGTTGCACATGTTACATAATGTCTTCCATGTCTCGATGTTAAGGAAGTGTCACCCTCGTATAGAACAGACATTGCAACCAATAGATGTGGAGTTGGAAGAGGAAATGTCGTATGTTGAGGATCATGTGTTGATCCGGGATAGGAGAGTAGAGAAGCTAAAGAAGAATGATATATCCTTAGTTAAGGTTTTGTGGCATCACTGTGGTGTTGAGAAAACCACGTGGGAGTTAGAGGATGAGATACATAGGAAGTACCTATCCTTGTTCATGTAGGATTCCGGGGGTTAAATCCTTGTTAAGGGTTTATGGTTGTAATACCTCTGACATTGCCTTATGGTTGAGCATGCTTACTTATCATAATTGGATGCTTAAAACCTTAATTAAAACCCTACAAGATTAAGTTTCAAGTTTGGTCTAGTTTGGAAACTGTTTGAGCTAGTTATGAGGATATATGCTTGTTTTGGGTTTTTTTAATTTACCCATATCTAGGATTTTTCTTGCAATCTGTCACATGCTTGTTATGCCTCACATGTTTTCTTATCATGTTTGATATATTTGTTACTTTAGGCTCCTTGTTACACCTTGGGTTGAGTAGTGACATCTTAGTTTGAGGATTTTCAAGATTAGAGTTTGCTCTCATGGATACCCTAATTCATATGGTTGACTTTGAGTGTTGGACCCAATAGACCACCTAGTTTTTGTGGTCACCAAGTATGAGGTCTCTAGGGTTTTTGGTCGCCAAGGTTTTCTTGAGACACCTATGTTTGGCAGTCGATGAGAATTCTAACTTACCCTGGTCACCAACTTTTTCTAGTGTTGTCGTCGCTATGTTTTCTGATCGTCTTGGTCACTAATAATTTTAAGTGGTTGTTATATTTTTCTGATCACCATGGTCAATGAGTTTTTTGTTGTGGTCATCGGGTTCCTAGAAACATGGTTGAGATGCTTTCATGGATGAGATGTTTGACCTTAGACACATGGCATGCATGACTAGACACCTCTCCTTTCCCCTATCTCTCACCCTAAGATTTATAAACATCCCTCCTTGCATGCAAATAAGCTCTTTACACACCTAGCTCTCTCTCTCTCTCCCTCTCTCTCTCTCTCCTTCCTTGTTCTTAGAGCTCATCCTGCCTTGCTTGGTGGAAAAGAATGAGCCAAGGTAGGAGAATCTTGGTTGACTTTTCTTGCATGTGCACCTATGGTTTGGATCCACCCTTGTTGAGGTCATTTGTTGCTACCTTACTTTTCTTCTTGGTGTAAGCGAGATATCCTTATTTTCCTTGCTGCCTTATCTTCCCCTTGTTGGTTAAATTGGACATTTTCTTATCCTCTATTTCAGTGATGACAAACATTTCATTCTTGTGGATATAACTTGCTACTTAAGTGTTTCAGGGTTCAAGGAGATCACCCCAAAATGGATAGATAAAGTTAAAAATGCGTACATGCTTTTTTACATATTCATACAACTTGTAATAGCTTGTACAAGTGTATAATGTACAAGTACCTAGAAGTCATATAAAATCATGTGTTAGATTTTTCCTATCCATCTGAATCCTTAGTTAGGATCCCCCTTAAAGTCTACAGTCATTATCCTTTATTAGAAAATCCAATTGATAGGTTTTCCACAATTTTACACACCCATTGACAAGGATTTTTCGATCGAGAAAAATGTCAACCAAAAATCTCTTGGTCAAGAAAATTGTCAACCGTGAACCGCCTCAGTCGAGGAGTCAGAGCACTAGTCAAAATCTTACACATTTGTGCTCTAAATCACTTTCAGTCGAAAACATTGTTGACTGACACATCTTCGGTCCAAATCATATGACCGAGTAGGTGGTAGTTGAGGATATCCATTGGAATAGATTTGCATTCAACTCAGCCTCATTCAAAGAGATTCTGAACCGAGTCATGGTCGGTCGAAAAACTTGTCAACCAAACTGAGTTCTGGATTATTCTTTCTACATTCGACTAAGTTAGCCAATGAACCAAATTTTATCCAACTCTAATAGCTATATCTCGTCCTAGAACCCTCTATTCACTTTCCTAAAGTACCCTAGTCACCTACCACCCATTCCTATAAATAGAGGTAACCTTAGGATACCAAAACACAAAAGTTGTACTTGAGAAATAATTCTAGAGAGTAACATAGTTGAAGTATACTTGTTATCCTCTTCCTTGATCTCTTAGTTAGTGTCTATAGATACAATGTCCTAGACACCATCTAGCAACGTCCATCTTAAGTGGTTAGGAGGTCTAACGCTTGATATAAGATCAAAGCGATGTACTACAATTGTTGTAACTTTCCTTCTTCCAATGTACTTCTCAATGTTATTGTGATTGTGGTCTTTGACTACTCCAAGTGTAGGAGGTTGTCTGAGGGAGCTTGCTTAGATCTACTTCAAGGTGTGAAGACTGCTCTTAGGTGATTGGATCTACTTCAAGGTGTGAAGGTTTCTCCTAGGAGTTTGGAGCTACTTCAAGGCATGAAGGCTGCTCAGTGATTGGTGCTAATTCAAGGAGGTTAAGGCTCGATCAAGGTGGTGGAGGTGGATCATCATCCTCTCCTTGGGTTCTCTTCTACGTCCTGAAAAAGAAGAGGTTGAGCTGAAGCGAATGTATTTTATTGTAATTCCTTGAGAGATAATAAAATTGATCACTTGCAAAACCCCAATTGGAAAGAATTGGGTAGTGGATCGACATCCTTCAATTCGAAGGGTTGAACCACTCTAAATTGCAAGTCTCTTCCTTATATCCCTCTCATTTTTGCAATTTAGTTTTTAAATTAACTTTAAACTATCAAATTCTCTATTCATCCCCTTCTAGATCTTTCTATTGGTATCAGAGCAGGTCTTTAAGAAGCTCCCACGAGTCTTGAAGCATGGGGGAAAACTTGCTGAGCAACCTCAACCTTGAAGGGATGTATGTGAGTTAGCCACAACCATTTGATGGATCCAACTACACCTACTAGAAAAGGAGGATGCAATTCTACTTCCAAGGAATAAGCTTGGAGATGTGGAGAATGGTGACTCACCCATGTGAGCTTCCAACTACTGAATATGATAAATGGGATCTAGAGACGGAAAAGAAGATTCAACTCAACGCCAAGGTTGTAAGCATTTTATATTGTTAAATATCCAATGGTGAATTTATTGGCATATCTTTTTATGAAACTGCCTATGAGATTTGGCATAAACTTTCAAATAAAGAATACAAAAATTTGTATGCTTAAAAAAAGTTTGAACAATTTCATATGATGCCTAATGAATCTATAAGTGAGATGTATGCTAAGTTTTCTTCTATCATCAACAACTTGAATGTTTTGGGCAAGTACATTAGTGAAGAGGATCAAGTATCCAAGATGCTAAGATCATTGCCTCCAAAGTTCAAGCCCAAAGTGACAGCCATTAAAGAAGCAAATGATCTCACCAAATTGATGATGGAGCAGCTCATTGGAAACCTTGAGACACATGAGGTCACCCTTGAAGAAGAAGAACGGCTAGAGGTCGAACTCTAAAATGGGAGAAGGAAAGACATTGTGTTAAAAGCTACAGCCAAAGCTCAATCAAAAGCCATCACTCAATAAAGTGACGAGACAAGCGAAGGAGATGACAAAGAAGATGCCCTTATTTTAAATGGTAAGAAATATAGAAGGTATAAATCTAACAAAAATTCTAGTGCTTCTTCCTCTTCTTCCCTTAGGTGCTTTGAATGTGGAAAGAAGGGACATGTAGAGAATGAGTGTCCTCAAAACAATAAGGGAAGGAAATCCTATTTTAAAAAGAAGGACAATGGAGACAAAGCCTACAAAGCATCTTGGGATTAATCAAGTGATGATAGTGAGAGTGGAGAAGAAGAAGTGGAGTCTCTCATGGCTAAGGAAAATGAAGATGTAGACTCAGATGAGGATTGGGTGGTTGATAGTGGTTTCTCCAAGCATATGACTGAAAACAAGGATGCCTTTTACACACTTGAAGAATAGAAGAGTGGTACACTCACATTTATAGATAATGCCAAAGGTAAAATCATTGGGATAACTAATGTTGGTACTAATCTTGAAATACAAACTGTGACACTTGTGGATGGATTGCATCATAACCTAATTAGTGATTGTGGCTATGACGTTCTTTCTAACAAATCTTTTTTTATCAGTAAGTGTGGGACTCTTTTTATTCCTCCTCTTCAAATATTTACATGAAAGAAAGATCTATGTGATCAATCTATACATAACACTTTCAAAAATATGAATAATTCTATTGCAGACTGAATTGTAGTCCACCTTCCTGTATTCAAAAATAAAACTATTTCTAGCAAGCCAGATATAATAGAAAATAGTAATGATAAAGACTTTATCACTTCTCTTGTTGATACTGTAAATATCTTCCATCATCTTTGGATGAGCTCCTATCCTCAAGAAGATCATCTACCATACAGATTGTGCCAAACCACATTCCCAGAAGACATGTTTTTGGCTTTCTTCTTCTATTTTGCATAAACCACATCTCGAGGCAAGGTTGAAGCCTTTGTACTTTAGGAAGTTTTCGGTAACCAACTTTCCTTGGAAAGTTTTCCACATATGAAGAATGTGTCTTCTTAGAGCTTTAGAACTCCATAGCCATCTGGCCCAGTCTAGGACAGGATGTCTTTCTCTAGTGAATTGCCAGGTTGTGCGTAGGGATATGTTGGATGGTCCTTCAAAATAGCAAAAATCATTACCAGTGATTTCAGTTTGTCTACAAATTTCTTCTAGTGGTTTGATGCCTCTGCATTGAGGTAGCTTCCTATTGCCATTCTGAATGATAACCTCCAGATTCGCAGAAGCATGTAGCCCATTTTTTAGTTTGAGGTTGTTGCCAATAACGTCTCCAAGGAGTTTTCCATACACCCAAGGATCAATCCACTGCTTGATTAGTGTTCCTTCCCCAATAGAGTATCACACCTTGGGGAGGAGTACATCTCTGTGCTTTCTCCAAAACCAACTGTGTTGTTGTTTAGGAACACAGGACCAGATCGACCCCTCCTTGATGTATTTACAGTGAATCCATCATATCCACAAGGTGTTCTTATGGTTGGCAATATCCCAGATAGTTTTAATCTGTCTGGCAGCTATCCAGTCAGAAATTTTTCTGATTCCAAGCCCTCCTTCAAACTTAGTTTTGCAGATATCATCCCATTGAATTGTATGAACTTTCCTTTCATTTTCTTTATCTCCCTAGAGGAAGTCACGACAGAGTTTATCAATAGCATCAATCATAGTTTTGGGCATAGGGAATATGCCAGTCCAAAACAAATGATAAGTGGAGAGAGTAGAGATTATGAGTTCCATTCTTCCAGCCATAGAGAGAAGCCTGACTTTCCATGAGTCTAGTTTCTTTTTTATTTTGTCCAACAGATGCACGCAGTGTGCTTTTGTAATTCTCCCTACAAATTGAGGCAATCCAAGGTATATGACAGGGAAATCAGCGACCTGGATGCCCATATATGCACCCAAGTTCTGGTTAGCTTGACTGCTTAAGAAAAGCTGACTCTTGTTTGGGTTCAAATTGAGGCCAGAGAAAGCACTAAACAACTCAAGTGCCTTCTGGATACCACTAATATTTTTAGCATCAGCTTCAGTGAAAAGAAGTAAGTCGTCTGCAGATATGAGATGTGATATTTGAGTACTTCCTGCACTGATAGGAACAATATCTCCCTTGTCAACTACTGCATCCAGAATAGCCATGAGAGCCTACATCCCAATTACAAAAAGGTAGGGAGCCAATGGGTCTCCTTGTCGGATCCCATTTGTCGCATTTATAATAGGAGTAGGTTCCCCATTTATAAGTATTTAAAAAGAAACACTATTCATACATTCATTGACCCATGATAGCCAACATGGAGGGAATCCCATAGCCTTCATAACATTAAGGATATGTCCCCTGCTAATGGAGTCATATGCTTTACTTAGATCAACTTTCAAACAGAGTTTTGCTTTAGCTTGAGGCTTCCTGAAATCACTGACAAGCTCATTTGGTAGTAGGATCGCATCAGCAATGTGCCTACCTTTGATGAAAGTGCATTGATTCAAACTGATGAGAGAGGGCAAGATATTTCTGAGTCTAATAGCCATAATTTTAGACACAATTTTATAGATGAAATTGCATAGAGAAATAGGTCGCCATTATTCAACTCTGGTGGGTTGAGTCACTTTAGTATTAGGGTGATAAACGTTTTGTTTACCTCTTTAAGGAGCCTCCCTTTCAGGAAAAAAATCCTTGACAGCTCTGCTGACATCCTTTCCTATTATATCCTAAGTGCTTGTATAGAAACAGGTATTGTACCCATCAGGTCCAGGTGATTTATCATCATCCGCATCCTCATAAATTTCTTCATCAGTTACTATGGCTTTAAGGCTTCTAATCTGATCCTCAGTGAGTTGTGGGACTCTAAGATTGAAGTCTATATTGCTATGATTTTTGTTGAACAAGTTTTGATAGTGGTTCATGAACTTGCTTGTAATGTCACTATCCTCAACAATAGAAGCTTCTTCAGTTTGCAACTGCTTAATCAGGTTCCTATATCTTCTGGTTTTTAACAAGGCATAGAAAAATTTAGAGTTTCTATCCCCTTGCTTTAACCAAAAGACCCTCGACCTCTGCCTGATCATGGATTCTTATAAGTCAATAGCCTCCTTTGCCTCATCTGACTTGGACTTAGCTATTTCCCACAAGAGCGGATCATGAGGGTTTTCATCAGCTTTCAACGGAGCTTCTTTAGCCTCCTCTTCTTTATTTATGGCCAAGTCGAGGATGTCACCCCTTCTTTCCCAATTCCATTTCTGTATCGCTGCTTTTGTAATTTTGATTTTTTGACAATCTTGATACATCGGGCATCCATTGATACTGGTTTGCCATGCTTTCTTTACTTCATCAAGGAACCCAAGCATCTTGACCTAGACATTGAAAACCCTAAAAGGATATCTTTTTTGGCATTTATCTTCATCTAAGTGCAAGATCTGTATGAAGTGATCATTGCGCACAGTGGGGAGCATTTGTAGCCAAAGGTTAGGGTACTGGTACATGAATCTTGAGTTGCAGAATGCTTTGTCGATTCTACTTCTCACATTTTTGTCTCCCAGTTGTTGGTTACTCCAGATAAAGAAGGGTCCCTTAGCATAGAGAACAATGAGATATGTGGCAAGAATGGATTGGTTGAAATCCTCCATGGACCTAGTAGAAGGTAAGGCTTTACCCAACCATTCAGAAGCAGCTCTAACAACATTAAAATCTCCAATTACCAACCAGGCATTATTAAGTTGTGTATTGATCTCTATGAGGTCATCCCACATGATCTTTCTATTATTGTCTTCATTTACCGCATAGATTGTAGTAACTTCAAGATCATTTTCTCCACTTTTGATATGAAAATGTATCAGTTGACTGGTATGGTAGATCATCTTGATCTTCAGCTGAGGGTCATCCCAAAGAATCAAAATGCATGTCTTCTTACAGTTCATTGAGTTGTCGAGCCAGTTGGCATTAGGCCAAACTCTTTGAACCGCCTTGTGAATATTTTTTCTCCTTATTTTGACTTTGATGAGAAGGGCTAGGTTAACCTTTTCTCTTCTAACCTCTGCTCAGATCATGTCCTGTCTAACTCAGCTTGATAGACCACAAACATTCCAAGCCATAATACTAGGTTGTTCAGACATTACCCCTTTACCCTGGTCTGCCACCAGGGTGGGAAATGTTGTGGGTTGATTATGTTTGTCCCTGATCTGAATCGCTTTGATCCAGAACATGATATCTATTCAGGGAAGAGGCTTTCTCAGTTGGTATTTGCTTTTGGCTCCTCAAATGTCTTTTGTCTGAGGTATTGTTCTTCCTCGACGGATTCTGGAAGCCTTAGTCCTTGTCAGCTTCATTTTGTTGAGCAGGTGCAGTGTTTCTTTCATTCTTGTCTGGGTTCTCTGCAACTTTCTCCTTCTCTGTATCCTTTGTTCCCATTTGAACATCTGGGTAGGGAGTGCACAATTTCTTATCGTACCCAAATGTCCCACAATGGGGGTATTTATCAGGCATCCACTCGTACTCGAATCTGACACAATAATTGTGTCCTTTATCTGTATGGAGTTTCACCTATTTTGGAAAGCTCACTTCAACTGACATCAGAACGTTCATCCTGGCATAGTCGATTCTTTTTCTTGCCTTTGTTTTCCGATCAACGCATTGAGGTTTGCCTAAAAAAGATGCAATCTTGGCTAGCATTCGGTCGCTCCATAATTCCAATGGAAGATTTGCAATCTTCAACTAGATAGGTACTGCCATTAGTTTTTCTTGCTCGAGTGGTTCTCCCTTCTCCCACTTCTTCAAGATCATCGGCTTGCCCCTCACATACCAGGGTCCTCCCTCCAGGGTCGTCACCATATCTCTGGCATCTTGGAATTTGATGATGAAGCACCCGTTGGCTCTCTCCATCACTTCCATGTTTCTCTATGGTTTCCAGGTGTTATTCGGGTAATCCTCAAGGGTAGGGATATGTGGGTTGAAGCCAATAATGTAGCCAGCGATGGTGTTCTCCCATAGAGTTGTTGTAGCGTCAACTTCTTCTTGGGGGATGATGATGACATCGTCATCCAGGAGGAGCTCCATTTGGTCGATGTGCATTGTAGCATCACCCACGGGCGCTGAGAATAGGGTCGTCCAGTTCCTCTTTTCTGGTGCAACATGAACTTCAGATGGATTCAGTTTCCATTGCGGTCTTTTTGCTCTCTGGTGTTGATTAGGTCTTTGTGCGGGAGTGCCGCCAGAGCTCTGTGCACTCATTGTGCCCCTTTTCCCTATTATCAATATTTTGTTCTGTCTTTCTAACAAATCTTGCTGCAAGTTGCTCATAGAAAACACTAATGATGTTGTTTATGAAGGAAAAATAATAGGAAATTTTTACATACTTAGACCTGATTCTATGCAAGATACTATTGGAAAATGCCTCCTTGCAAATGATGAATCTTTATAATTATGGCATAGAAATCTAGGTCATGCAAGCTCACATGTTATTAAAAAGTTGCTTAAATATGATCTTGTTCGTGGTTTACCTAAACTTTCTTTTGACAAACTTGAAAATTGTGAACCATGTACTCTAGGAAAGCAAATTAAAACTTCTTTCAAATCTAAAGCCTTTCTTGGTACTACTATATCATCAGAACTTATTCACATCGACTTATTTGGTTCCATGAGGACTCAATCTATTAGTGGTAAAAAGTATTTTTTTGTCATTGTTGATGGTTATAGTAGATATACTTGGGTGCATTTTCTTTCAACAAAATATGATACTATTAGAATATTCATCCAATTTTTCTCTAAAATTGAAAATCAACTAAAAAACAAAATATGCACCATTAGGGGTAATCACAGGGGAGAGTTTGAAGACCTTATCTTTGAAGAATTTTGTACATCTCAAGGGTATACACATAATTTTTCAGGACCATGCACCCCACAACAAAATGGGATAGTTGAGAGGAAAAATTAATCCTTACAAGAAATGTCTAGAACAATGCCACTTGAACATAACAAACCTAAAAATGTTTGGTCTAAAGCAGTATATACAACATGCTATGTCTTATACTGTGTTTCAGTTCACACTCAGCTTAATAAAACTCCTTGTGAACTCATCTTTAATAAGAAACCTAGAGGTTACTACTTTCATACTTTCGGTACACCTTGCTTTTTCTTGAACATAAAAGACGAGAGAGATAAGTTCGACCCTAAGTCACAAAAAGAAATTTTCTTAGGATATTCAACATCTAGTAAGGCATTTAGGATTTAGAGTTCCACTTCTAAGAAAGTTGAGGAATCAATTCATATAACATTTCATGAAAGCACACCATAAAGTGCTGAAAATGAAACTGGAAATGAGAACTCGAATGACATTACATACTAAATTGAGGACTTAACCATATCAACAAAAGATGATAAAAATTCTAAAATTTGAAAAAATAATGATCAAAATAATGAGTCACACATGCCTACTCCTAGAATAATCAAAGGTCATCCTCAAGACTTAATCATAGGAAATATTTTTGACAAAGTAAAAACTCATTCATCATTTAGAGATGTTGCAAATATGGCCTTTGTATCAATTGTTGAGCCTAAAAAGATAAATGAAGCTCTAAAGATGACTATTGGATAATTCCATGCAAGAAGACCTAAATCAATTCAATAAGAATGATGTATGGGATTTAGTTCCTAGACCTCAATGAAAAATCATTATTGGAACTAAGTTGGTTTTTTGAAATAAACTTAATGAAGCTAGGGATGTATTAAAAATAAAGCTAGGTTTGTTGCTCAAGGGTACAATCAACAACAAGGGATAAAATTTGATGGGACTTATGCTCCCGTAACAAAACTCGAGGCCATTCGTATGTTATTAGCTCTAGCTACCCATAAAGACATCAAGCATTTCCAAATGGATGTAAAAAGTGCTTTCTTAAATGGAATTTTAGAAGAAGTTTATGTTGCCCAACTAACTAGTTTTGAAATTCCAAACAAGTCTAATCATGTCTATAAACTTAAGAAAGCTCTTTATGGTCTAAAACAAGCACCCCAAAATTGGTATGAATGACTTAAGAACTATCTTTTTGATAATGGATTCTCTATTGGAGATTTAAATTCCACACTATTTTTTAGATCATATGAATCAAATTTTCTAGTTGTTCAAATATATGTTTATGACATTATATTTGGTGCTTCAAATGATTTATTATGTACTCAATTCAGTGATATCACACAAAAGGAATTTGAAATGAGTCTTATGGGAGAATTAGTGTTTTTCCTTGGTTTTCAAATAAAACAAACATCTGGTGGAATTTTTCTAAGCTAATAGAAATATACTAAGGAACTCTTAAAATGGTTTAACATGGAAAATTTCATACATGCTACCACTCTTGTGGATACTTTCACTAAAATTGACAAGGACGAAGATGGTGAACCCATTGACGATTCCTTATATAGAGCCCTAATTGGTAGCTTGTTGTACTTGACTGCATCTAGAATGAATATTATATTCATCATTGGACTTTGCCATAGCTTTCAATAGAATCCTATGCATTCTCATTTTCAAGCCCTCAAAAGAATTTCGAGATATCTTGTTGGCACTATAAATTTTGGATTGTGGTATCCCAAGGGTTAATCGTTGGATTTTAAAAGCTTATACCAATGCCAATTATGTTGGTTGTCCTCTTGATGGAAAGAGCACAAAAAGTGGTTGTTTCATTCTAGGATGGTCTTTGGTTTCTTGGTTTAGTAAGAAACAAAATACAGTTGCTTTATCTACCACTGAATCTAAATACATGACAACTGGATCATGTTGTGCTCAAGTGTTTTATATGCAACAAATCTTGAATGATTATGGTTTTATATTTTCTTCTATGCCATTTTTTGTGATAATACTAGTGCAATAAACTAGGCTCATAATCCTATTCTACACAGTCGTTCCAAGAACATTAAGATTAGACATCACTTTTTTAGAGATCATGTTGCCAAGAATACTATCTCTCTTCATTATTGATAAAGAGGAACAATTGGCTGATATTTTTACCAAATCACTTCCTTTGGATCAATTTCGATATATTAGAAGGAATTTACTTATTACTCCACTAGAAGATGTTTTCTTTAATATTTTTACTCAGGATTCTTGATTATATTCTTGGTCTCTAGCGTGCATCTTGAAATTGTGGCTTTCATTGGACATTTTAAACTTAATTTGATAATTGTAATTTAAAACATGGGTATTATATTAAGAGGGAGTATCCCAGTCAGGGGGAGCTGTTTTCATATTTGGATATCTTTTTCAGATGACAAAGGGGGAGAAATAAAATATAAATAAAAATATTCCTTGAGCTTCACAACAATTTCACAATTTTTACTCTCTTGGAAAAAAATAAATTTGATGCTAAATTGCTTTATGAGATGGATATCATGTCCCATATCTCTCTAACCATACTAGCACACATTTTTATGCCACTCAAGGACTAGTTCTTCTGAGGTATGAAATTCATCTTTATAATATTTTGCTTATATTTTAGAAATGTTAGCCATCTTCAAAAAGGGGGAGATTGTTGGCTAAATTGGATATTAGCTTATCCTCTATTTTGATGATGACAAACATTTCATTCTTTTTTTTATGACTGAGAGAACCCACCTCGGGCGAAGCCGACATGGTAAACTCTCGAGGCACGAGAGGGTGTGGTCCATTCACCCCCTCCTGCACCTAATCAATGGATAAATAAAGTTAAAAATGCCTAAATGCTTGTATTTACATATTCGTACAACTTGTAATAGCTTATAGAAGTGTATAATGTACAAGTACCTAGAAGTCATGTAAAATCAAGCGTTAGATTTTTCCTATCCATCCAGAACCCTTAGTTTGGATCCTCGTTAGAGTCTAGAGTCATTATTTTTTATTAAAGAACCAATTGATAGATTTTTCACAATTTTACACACCCATTTATAGGGATTATTTCAGTCCAAAAAAATGTCAACCAAAAATCTCTCGATCGAGAATTGTCGACCGAGAACCACCTTGGTCGAGGAGTGAGAGTATCAGTTCAAATCATACACATTTGTGCTCTAAATCACTTTTGGTCGAAAACATTTTCGACCGACACATCTTCGGTCCAAATCATATGACCGTTATAATGAGTAGTTGGTAGTTGAGGATAGCCATTAGAATATATGTGCATTCAACTCAGGCTTGGTCAAAAAAATTCTTGACTGAGACATGGTCGGTCAAAAAACTTGTTGACCAAACTGGGTTCTGGATTGTTCTTTCTACGTTCGACTAAGTTAGCCATTACACTTAATTTTACCCAACTCTAACTATTATATCTCAACCTAGAACGCTCGAGACACTTCCCTAAAGTATCCTAGTCACCTCCAAACCATTCCTATAAATAGAGGTGACCATAGTACACCAAAACACAAAATCTACCCCTTAGCAATCATTCTATAGAGAAACATAGATGAAATACACTTGCTATCTTCTTCCTTGAGCTCTTAGTTGGTGTCCTATAGCTACAATCTCCTAGACCCCATCTAGAAATGTCCATCTTAATTTGTTAGGAGGTATAATGCTTGATATAGGATCAAAGCATTGTACTACAATAGGTGTAACTTTTCTTCTTCCAATCTACTTATCAAAGTTGTTGTGATTGTGCTCCTTGACTACTCCAAGTGTGGAAGGTTGTTTGAGGGAGCATGCTCGGAGCTACTTCAAGGTGTGAAGGTTTCTTCTAGGTTATTGGTGTTGGGTTTTAGGGGAGGAAGAGAAGGCAGCGGAAACAAAAATTTTCTCCTCCCCAAACCCAGAACAAGGAAACGCGTCAACGTCAATACAATAGGAAAGGGATGGTTTGTGGAATCATATCTTGTCCCGAGGCTTGATCGGAGACAATACCTCGTGCCTTGCACGGTCTTCACCTCTGGTCTTAGACGGTGTCTGTGCAGCTCCTGGTCGCACCGGTACTGTCGACTCCTGGTCTCACCGGGACTGTCGGGATTGACAGTTGTCCTCCGAGCGGCAGAAATCTCCCGCCTCTAAAGTATTCCACACAGACAACCTGGAACTCCAATCACCTTGTCCCACAAGGAATTGGAAGGAGTCACACCCTCCTGTCAGTGTACTAGTCACTGACACACTCTCTGACCACCAGTCGCTTTCTACAGTTGTCTTTCCCTTGTTGTGCCTCCCTTATCGGGTAGCACTTGCTTGGGCTCTCTCGGTTACCAAAACCAGAGAGAACGACAACTTTACAGACAACTGGTTGCATTGAGTTGTACTTTGAAAAATCCCCAATACCCCTATATATATAGGAGGGTCATGGGACAGGGTTCTCTATCCCGGGCAATGCGGGACTAAAGAAGGAGTAGAAGGGTTCGAGATTTTCCATAAAAACAACCAACTGCGCAACCTGAACTGATCGTTTCATTTCTGAAACGGTCGGTTGGGGACCTGAGCCAGTCGGTTGACACCTCAACTGATTGGTTGGGACCCATGAAACGGTCGGTTCACTTCTGAACAGGTCGGTTCGTGGTCCTGGTCAGTTCCCGATTGACTTTTCCTCTTTTGTTTATAATTGGTACCTAATACCAATCCTTGTTCCAATCAAATTGGGCAAGTGAAACGAAAAGAAATTTCTCACCAATCCTACTTTCCCAACTTGCTCGGTTGAACCAGTTGAACCGATCGGTTCAACACTTGAACTGGTCGTTTCACCCTATCCATGAGCCGATCGACTCACCACCTGAGCCGATCGGTTCACCAAGCTCAGCCGATCGGTTGGGAGTGCAGATTATGCAGAAACAGTCAATTGCAGTTTCAATCAATCTGATACTCTAATCAATCATTCCAACACCTTGAACACTATGATATTGATCTATCAATTGACTGAGTGTTTACTTGAACTACTAAACTCCTTTAGTAATCAATCTAAACATTGTTTGTGGACAAAACTCCTCTTCCAGGTTAAATCCTATGTGTGTGACCCTGCAGGTCCATTTCACGTTGGCAGTGAAAGTCCATAACACTTATGACTTCACAAGCAAAGAGTGGTGCCTAGTCACACATCAGTGCTACCCAAGTGAAATAGAAAGTTGGAGAACAACTTTCAATCCTACAATCCATGAATGGTGTTACAGTGAATGTATAATTCCTTTTTCACTGATATCCCAAATGAACTCGAGGCATGGAACAATCATCCTGTCAACGTTCATTCACTTTCTTGATCTCAGAGTAGATTGGAAGAGATATGTATGACATCAATATCACATACTGATTCACACATGCATGCACGCCTTTCTCAATCCTACTCATCACGTGGCCATGGATATAAAACTCCCTCAAGAGGGACAAATCCCATATCTATCAGTCACCCCTCAAAAGCCCCATGTGTCAAAGACACCCAATCATCACCTTTATAACAACCCATATTTCAGGATTGTGTTTGATGATGTCAAAGTGTGCCCAACGACATGTGTTGAGTGTAGTGATTTTATGTCAAAGAATCACACTCACCACCATCACTGTGAGTACTGACTGTGACTACCATGTCATGGTTCCATGTGTCAAACTCACGGTGGGTCTGTCCGGTACACTTGTTCTCTAAAAAGTACCTATGTGTTTGGTTTGATATCTCCATATCATGACTAATGAGATTTTGTCATCAACCAACACCACAATCTAGTCTTGTGTGTCATTGTTGTCTATCTACCTTCCACAATGACATCTGACTAGGGACATAATGAGAATGTACAAACTCTTAGCATCTGTATGATCTCATCGTTTAGGTCCTGAACCTGAAGGCATACATCATTGAGTACTGTCATTCTCTAGACATTCAATTTGTTCTATCACTATCTCATATGATTGAACCAGAAAGATTTGGAAGCTTGCCTTTGATGTTTATCAAATCAATCTTATTGTATCCCACCAATCATCCCATGATTGGCTCTCAGGGCATACATACCAACAGACTCCCACTTGCACTGCGAGCCAATCACCCTTGAATCATATTCATAGTGATCTTCAAACATGTCCCACATGTTACTCTGCTCTAGTGAGATCATAGTGAGTAATGGCAACACCTTGCCAAAGTCAGTATAAATTGCATGTCTCTCATCTCTTTGATGTACGTCATACGTATGAGATGGAGTTGCTGTAATATGCGATCTAGTATTCCTTTGCTAACCTTTAGCCACATTGCATGATCAAGGATTCCATACTTGTCATCAATGAGCGGAATATCTATAAGTTCATCTTATGAACTTCCAGATCCATATAGTATTCACTGTTGATCTCTAACACACGGATACTCGGCATTTCCTTTTAAATGGTTTTATTGGAACACTTCCAATTATCAACAAATTTTCACTTTTATATATCGTATATATATTTTGCGATTAATTTTCTGTCCTTTTCGGAAGTTCTCTTCAATGTAACTCTTTACATCAAACTCTTCCTTATCTCCATAGAACTAGTACTTCTCAAGTACTTATAAAGTTCTTCTTGTTTCCAGTAACCCTTACTGGAAGTACACAGACATCCACTCGTCATGTCCCACATACGAGTTATCAGGATAAGCATATCATATTGTCATGTCCTACATACAATATGATAAATGCATTTTGTTCTTGCCATGTCGATACATGCAAGATAATGGGATGATTACATACATGATATATCCATATCTATTCTTAGTGTTCCCATTCTTCATAAGAATTGGACACTTGGCCTTGGGATACTAACTCCATGTAACATGGACAAGTTTTCTACCACTGAATCTGTGCATACTGAACCCTTCAGTATAGATTGTCAATGTATGTTTTCTCCTCTTTTAGGTCAAGAGGTTTTCGAGAACTATCTCTATAGATCTTTATTCCTATCACATAGGAAACATCTCTAACTTCGTTAAAGATAATTTCCACTTTAGGATTTCCATTCTAGAACATTTCCATTTCACATCAACATGTAGAATGTGAACACACTCCCACTAAATCACAGATCCCTTCTTTATCTTTGACATATCAGTCAAACCCTTTGACTATATCATCAAAATAAAGATCCAATTCTGAGTTTCTTGTACTCAATCAATAACATTGATTAGTCCATTGTAACTTATAGACTTCATTTGCATTAATGGATCCATAAACCCTTATAGTTTGTGTCACGTACACATCCTTGTTTTATTCCTCAAAGGAATGTAGTTTTAGCATCCATATGCCAAATGTCTTAGTCATTAAGTTGCAATCAACAAGCATCATCCTTCTCAAAATGTTATCCATGTGTCTTAATGCTTAAGACTTATTTGCACTTATGGATTTCATTCCAATGGGTGCTACCATCAAGGTCATACCTTATGGTTTACATGGAAGTTATTTAGGATGTAATGGTCATAAACCATAACTCAAAATCCGGCTCCCCATCATCTAGATAGTTGACTCATCATATAAACAACTCATCACTTAGATAATTGAGGTGTATCTGTCGAGGATATAAGAACTCACAACTCCTTGTGATTCTTAATGTCCTTTATTAGTGTGGGGTATTCTTTTATTAAGAATAATTTAGTTATTTGATAATCATTCTCTAACTCCTTAGAGTATGATTCCTTCTTGATTTAGACATCACCATGCCTTAATCATGAGTTTACTATGATACACTATCATAATAACTCATAAGGATCTCAAACATTTGGTCCAAGTATTTCATTCATTGATCTCATCAAGAATTAACACTTTACCAAATTTGCTCTTCATCTATGATAATCTTGAACCCTTCAAGATATTCATATTGGTATTTCTCTAAACACCATTTGAAGTATTAGCATTTGTTCCAATAGGTATGTAAATACATCACATATATCATACCTAATAGGATAATCATTCTCCCACTACCTTTAGTGAAGATTGATTAATCATGTCCAAGATATTCATGTATCTTACTGGTTCTCTAACCAAAAGAGTCTAGATTTATCCATCACATGGAAACTAGAATGAATTTCTCATGATTGATGCTAATTTGATTGTTTGAGTTATCTATAACTTTTAGGTATCATTTTATCTTATGCATATTAAATACCACAAGATAAACAAGGCATTGCCACAAAGATCATATCTTTAGAAATTGAAACATCTCTTTATTGATTGCCATCATTGTCATACAATATGCAAAAATAAAGTGTTTCTATCTATTGGCAAATATGAAATAGCAGTTCTCAACTCTATTTCATGCTCTTTAGGCTGAAATAAACTGAAAGGTACTCCTATCTATGGCAGCAACACTTGCTCCAATGATGGGTACTCCTTTCTTGGTCCTTTCACAAAGGCCATCACTTCTTTGTGGATATTGCATATCATATATGACATATCCATATCTTGGTATCATATACCTCAGATAAAGAAGTGGTTCATTTCATGATACCTTAGGTGGAGATCTCCATCCCCTCCTTCATCTTCTTTTGTTCTTCCAGATATAGAAGGCAATTCCCTCATACACCCTTTCCCCATGTGCCTTGAGGTTGAAGATGGCTTGGGCTGCTGGCTAGCATAAGAACACTTCTTTGCTTTGCCCTTGCCCTTGCCCTTAAGACTTGCCTTTCATTGATCTTATCAAAGATTATGGTTAGTCTTTCTTCATATTTGCCTCTACTATCCTCAACCTGTCCAACAACTTTGTCAACGCTTGTCAAAGCTGTTCATGTTGTAGTTTATCATGAACTGTATGATTCTTGCAACATTTGTAGTATCATACCAATAGCCAACTCTTGGTTCAAATGGAATCCTTCTCAGTCAGGTCTTTCCACATACCCAATCATATTGAGTGTGTGAATACCTTATTGGATCTCCTTCTGTCATGACATACTAGGACAATGTCTTGGAGACATCATATGTCTCATGTTGTCTCTGCAACTCATAGTTCAAAGAACACAACATCAAGCACTCCTCATCAATGTCATCCTCGGTATGCTTCCATAATCATACTTTCAGCCATCGATGTGATGGGATCGAGTTCATCTGGTTCTGGTATAACTAGGACTTAGAGCTTTCGCTCTTTGATTGAGAATGCTTCTCAACGTCCTAACCAATCATGGAAATTATTCCCATTTAACTTGTCCTTTTCCAGGATGGATCGCAAAGAAAAGTGATTGTTGTTTGTTGCCATTTGTACTACAAAAGGAAAATATGCAATTTTAGTCCAAAAACTCATTTTTGACTTATTTGATTGAATTGAAAAGTTGACGATATAATTAGGCCTTTAATTAATTATCGCTCCCACTATTTTAGTTCAAATTGATAGCCCTCATCATCAATTCAGAAGATTGCAGTGTACAACCTTCTAGTGGGCAAGATCCTGAAATCCTCTAAGTTATGGACCAGCTAGGTTTGTCACCCACAACTTAGATCTCTCAGGTAGGCAACTCTTGCCAATTGCATCATATGCAACTCTTGATAAGATTTCATATGCAACTCCTTGCCATGATCATCTCCATGCCTCAAGGTGCTAGATCCTATCTAGGTCACCTTGTTAAGTCTGACCCAAAGCAAACACGATGAATATGCACCCTGCTAGGGCAGACCCACATATCCATCCTTCACGCTTCCACGAGATAGATAGTGCACCATGCTAGGGCGTGCCCACACTTGGTCGATCAAGTTTTTCACGTGTGTCGCATTTGGAAGGCATCTAAAACTTAATATTTAATGAGGGATTTGGTTTCTATATACATATACATATCAAATCACCACAATATATAGTACATATCATATACATGCTATATCCCACTAAAAACATGCAAAATGATAAAAGCGATGATTATGGCCATCCTAATGTGATTCCTCGAGCCAAGAGGAATCACGGTCATCTAGGTCTACATCACATGCAACCTTTACAAGATGAACTATGTGATTTGCCTTTCTGGGTTTGATCAACTCATCACATGAATGATCGGCTCGCCATTAGACTGGTCGGCTGGGTGCCACCAGCCGATCGGTTGGCTCCTCCAACCGATCGGTTCGCCTGTTCGTCGTGCATTTCATCATGGCCGCCACCCGCTTGTCTCGCTCCTCAAACCGGTCATCAACCGATCGCTCACTCCTTGAACCGATCGTCTCGAACATCAACTGATCGGTTCACGCCTTGAACCGATCGTCTCAGCTGTCGTCAGGATGTCCTCCGTTCTTTGACATAATAGGAAATGAAATTCTATTCTATTTTACATTGTAAAAAGAGAAACCTCGAGTTACATTCGAGGGGAGCAAAGGTAAGAAAGAAATCTCGAATTATTTCGAGTTACATCGGGAATAGGAGAAAGGGAATCAGTGCACAGACCGAGATGCAAACAACCACATACAACCATACACAAATAGGGTTTATTGGCCATAACCATGCTATACATCCACCATAAAACTCGTTTAAGGGCGACGTGTATTGAGTGCATTCATAATACATATCATATATGTATATTAGGATTTGTGGATTTAGGATTGGACATGCATAAAGCCAATTTTATTTGCATCGTATGCAATAAATAAAGGCGACAAACCAAAATCGATCATATCGATAATCCTAAAGTATAGAGTAGTTGACGTGGCTCTGATACCACTGTTGGGTTTTAGGGGAGGCAGAGAAGGCAGCGGAAACAAAAATTTTCTCCTCCCCAAACCCAGAACAAGGAAACGTGTCAACGTCTATACAGTAGGAAAGGGATGGTTTGTGGAATCATACCTTGTCCCGAGGCTTTCTCGGTGACAATACCTCGCGCCTTGTGCGGTATTCACCTCTGGTCTTGGTCGGTGTCTGTACATCTCCTGGTCGCACCGGGACTGTCGACTCCTGGTCTCACTGGGACTGTCGGGATTGACAGCTATCCTCCGAGCGGCAAAAATCTCCCGCCTCTAAAGTAGTCCACACAGACCACCTGGAACTCCAATCTCCTTGTCCCACAAGGAATTGGAAGGAGTTGCACCCTCCTGTCAGCGTACTAGTCACTGACACACTCTCCTACCACCAGTCGCTTTCTACAGTTGTCTTTCCCTTACTGTGCCTCCCTTATCGGGTAGCACTTGCTCAGGCTCTCTCAATTACCAAAACTAGAGAGAACGACAACTTTACAGAGCAACTGGTTGCACTGAGTTGTACTTTGAGAAGCCCCCAATACCCCTATATATAGGAGGGTCATGGGACAGAGTTCTCTATCCCGGGCAATGCGGGACTAAAGTAGGAGTATAAGGGTTCGAGATTTTCCACAAAAACAACCAACTGCGCAACCTGAACTGATCGTTTCATTTCTGAAACGGTCAGTTGGGGACCTGAGCCGGTCGGTTGACACCTCAACCGATCGGTTGGGACCCATGAAACAGTCAGTTCACTTCTGAACTGGTCGGTTCATGGTCCTGGTCAGTTCTCGGTTGACTTTTCCTCTTTTGTTTCTAATTGGTACCTAATACCAATCCTTGTTCCAATCAAATTGGGCAAGTGAAACGAAAAGAAATTTCTCACCAATCCTACTTTCCCAACTTGCTCGGTTGGACCAGTTGAACTAATCGGTTCAACACTTGAACTGGTCATTTCACCCTATCCATGAGCCGATCGACTCACCACCTGAGCCGATCGGTTCACCAAGCTCAGTCGGTCGGTTCATCACATGAGCCGATCGGTTGGGAGTGCAGATTGTGCAGAAATAGTCAATTGCAGTTTCAATCAATCTGATACTCTAATCAATCGGTTCAACACCTTGAACACTATGATATTGAGCTATCAATTGATTCAGTGTTTAATTGAACTACTAAACTCCTTTAGTAATCAATCTAAACATTGTTTGTGGACAAAACTCCTCTTCCAGGTTAAATCCTATGTGTGTGACCCTGCAGGTCCATTTCACATTGGCAGTGAAAGTCCATAACATTTATGACTTCACAAGCAAAGAGCGGTGCCTAGTCACACATCAGTGCTACCCAAGTGAAATAGAAAGTTGGAGAACAACTTTCAGTCCTACAATCCGTGAATGGTTTTATAGTGAATGTATAATTCCTTTGTCACTGATATCCCGAATGAACTCGAGGCATGGAACAGTCATCCTGTCAACGTTCATTCACTTTCTTGATCTCAGAGTAGATTGGAAGAGATATGTATGACATCAATATCACATACTGATTCACACATGCGTGCACGCCTTTCTCAATCCTACTCATCAAGTGGCCATGGATATCAAACTCCCTCAGGAGGGACAAATCCCATATCTATCACTCACCCCTCAAAAGCCCCATGTGTCAAAGCCACCCAATCATCACCTTTATAACAACCCATATTTCAGGATTGCATTTGATGATGTCAAAGTGTGCCCAACGACATGTGTTGAGTATAGTGATTTCAGGTCAAAGAATCACACTCACCACCATCACTGTGAGTACTGACTGTGACTACCATGTCATGGTTCCATGTGTCAAACTCACGGTGGGTCTGTCCGGTACACTTGTTCTCTAACAAGTACCTATGTGTTTGGTTTGATATCTCTATATCATGACTAATGAGATTCTGTCATCAACCAACACCACAATCTAGTCTTGTGTATCATTGCTGTCTATCTACCTTCCACAATGACATCCGACTAGGGACATAATGAGAATGTACAAACTCTTAGCATCTGTATGATCTCATCGTTCAGGTCCTGAATCTGAAGGCATACGTCATTGAGTACTATCATTCTCTAGACATTCAATCTGTTCTATCACTATCTCATATGATTGAACCAGAAAGATTTGGAAGCTTGCCTTTGATGTTTATCAAATAAATCTTAATGTATCCCACCAATCATCCCATGATTGGCTCTCAGGGCATACATACCAACAATTGGAGCTACTTCAAGTCATGAAGGTTGCTCTTACGCATTTGGAGCTACTTCAAGGCATGAAGGCTGATCCAAGGTGATTGGTTCTACTTCAAGGAGGTGAAGGTTGCGTCATGGTGGTGGAAGTGGATCGTCATTGGGTTCTCTTCCATGTCCCAATAAAGAAGAGGTTGAGGTGAAGTGCTTGTATTTTATTATAATTCTTTTAGAGGTAATAAAATTGATCACTTGCAAAATCCCAATTGGAAACACAAGGGGCACTTCCGGTTCTGTATGTGCTTCATTTTATGAAAGATCCTGGCTTTCATGCTTTGGTGAGTCGTCTGAGATCCTTTCTATGACCTATGTTGTGTTGAAGGGATATCTATATGACTCGATCGAGACATCCTTCGATTTGAAGGGTGAACCACTTAAAATTCTGAGTCTCTTCCTTGTATCCCTCTACTTCTTGAAATTTAAGTTTTAAATTAACTTTAAAATTATCAAAAGCCCTATTCACCCCATCTAGATCTTTCACCCATCTCTTCTTCTTGGTTGGATCCATGGTGTTCCATGGCAGAGTTGGTTCTAGAGCTTGAAGAACACCTATTTCTTGCATACTTGACCTAGGGTTTGCTTTTTCTTGGAGAAGGAGATAGCTTGGTCGAGTGGAGTTCTGAAGATAGTGTTTCTTCTCTCTTTCCTTCGAGATACCTTGTTGTTTGGATCTTCATCTCCATCTCTAGGGTGATTATGATAACTTTCTCCATGATTATGTTTTACTCTTACAATGGATGTATATTATCTCACTCTATAATGTTGTTCTAAGTGGTAAGATCATATATTTCACTAGTACAAAAACTATCTCTAGATTTGATTAAAATGGCCCTATAACGTTGGTTATAAATTGAAACCTAAGTGGGCAACACTACAACTACAGGCCTTAGACATTGGTTCTTTAGGGACGACAAAACTGATGCTAGAGATCCAACCTCAGTTGTTTGGATAAAAGAAACTGACACATCACATATGTAGAAGCTTCAACTATTCTTAAACTGAGGCATGACCAGAACCATCCTCTAATACCTTGAAATCAGGATGACAAGGACACACAATCACTTGCACTCCACATACTCAATAGTATGCGCTCTGAGCTTCCCTTAGGAATATTCGATTCCCCATCTAGAAAGTTATGACACTAGAATGGTTCTATAGTACAGGGCACTGCATGGTTAGGATTTTACTTGATTAGTTGATGTCAATTTGGTGTCTTTTAACTACATCAATCAAGTTACAAGAAAGCCCTAAAAGAGTTCTACGAAATCATCGGTATGTAACAACTCCAGAAGATATAAAATGTGTAAAATATAAATCTTATCACATCATCATAGGGTATCGATCCTCATCACATAGATAAGAGGGTTACATATCCATTAGGTCTTAAAACATTCCCAAGGGACTTTAAGACCATCACATAATTCACTAGACAAACATCATTGTCTTTCCATGCCTAACTAGAGGCTCATCAACCCATCACCATACATGTGTCACATAAGTTCAACATAACACTTGTATTTAAGGGATCATGATGTTCATATGGAAGCATATTAGGGTTACAACCACATTAAGAGAGCATTCCATCAACATACAATCATTCAAGGAAACTAAGTATGGTTTACCATTATCACTTATTTGGTATTAGGGTTAGGCTCAAAAAGATAAGTTGAATTAAAGTTACAAAAAACAACACTCAAAGAGAAACCCTAATTCTTATCATCTCTATATAATCATAAAAGCATAAGGTCAAACATAAAAATTGACCATAGAGTTAGAAATTTTCATCAACCACATAGGTCAGAATCCTTAGCGACCATTAGGGTTAAGATTCTTCATCGATCACTAGGGACAGGAAACATTGATGATCGCTAGGGTCACCACACTTAGTGACCACAAGGGTTAGATATCCTCATTGAACACTAGGATTAGATGATCTTAGCAACTAGTAGGTTCAAAACCTTAGCAACAATCAAGAGCTAAAATCTTCATCGACCACTAACGGTCCAAAATCTTGGCGACCAATATGGAAATCAATTCTTGGTGACCAATCAGATTCAAAACCTCATCGACCATCATAGCTTCAAAACCTGGCGACTACATGAGATGATTTTTTTTGGCAACCATATAGATCAAAAACTCATCAACCACATAAATTCAAAACTTGGCGACCATCACAACCAACATGGTATTACACACAAAACCAAATCCAAGATTTCTATCTTCAAGGAAGAAGCATGCATCAAATTTAGAGGTACATCAAGATTGATCATCTACTCAAGATCTATCACCTAAGCTCAACCCTAGGCAAAGGTGTCATCTTTCTACTTGGAACAACATTATAGAGAAAGATAATATACATGCATCGTAAGAGTAAGCAATAATCATAAAGAAAGTTATAGAACTCTCCTTAGAGGTGAAGATGAAGCTGAAAACAACAAGGTAGATCAAAGGAAAGAGATAATAAATCCTAGATTGAGCACTCTACTAGGCCAAGCTAGCTCCTTCTCCAAGAACAAGCAAACCCTAGTTCAAGGAAGAAAGAAAGAGGTGTTCTTCAAGCTCTAGAATGAACTCTTCCATGGAACATAAAAGCTTATACTCACCTGTGTCTCTGTGGTCTATTGTACTAGATCAGGACATAAAAGCTTATACTCACCTGTCTCATACCAACAAAGAGGTGACTGAAAATGTCTTCTATAAAAATCTTCATATGGTGTCATGCCTATACTCCTCTGATAACTATTGTTGTAGGCAATCTCTATCAGACTCAGATGCACATACCAATTGCCAAGAAACTGCAAGACACATGCTCTCAACATATCTTCTAACCTCTGAATGGTCCTCTCTGATTGACCATCTGTTTGTGGATGAAAAGCTATACTGAACCTTATTTGTGTCCATAGAGTTGAATGCATACGTTCCCCAAACCTACTCAATTGTGGACCTCTGTCAAATACTATGATAACTGGAATACCATGAAAACTAACTATGTCATCAATATATATATATATATATATATATATATTATAACATCCCTGACCTGGGTTATAAAATAACCCTAGATGTTTTGTCTAAATATGTAATTAAATACTTGTAATTATCTTTAGACATGTAATTAAGTTCCTCAGGAACATACACTTTCAATTTTGCCCCTTTTTAAACAAAGTTGTAGTATTGTTTTGTAATGCAGGGACCTATGTGCAAATTACCCAGTTAGAGGGGTTAACTTACAAATTACACAGGTTAAGATGTTCCTCTGATGATGAGACATCATATGAGTGAATATGATGAGGTATGATGGATCTCCCAAGCTTGGGCATCAAGATGCAGCTTGTGGAACAATCCTTGTGCTTAAAACCCTAATTTTGGAGTAAATTGCAATTACCCAAAATGTGGGGTGCAACTTGTAAAATACACCTTCTAGAATATCTTTTATGACTTTTTACATCATTTAGAGTAGGAATGATGAAAGGGGCGTTTCAATTGAATAATCAGATAAGAAGAATGACCTTTGTAGTAAAATCACTTAGTATGAGTAAGGAGACCCTTCATATATGTACCTTAGGTTACATGTTGGTTTTCTTTACCCTTAGATCTTTACTTTTGATGGGCTTTGCTTAAGTTATGATAGTTTTAACGTGCCTTAGAATGAAGGAGGGACCTTGATGAGAAATCCATAAACTAGAGGTCCTTATGGTGAAAACTAACCTAAGCTATATAAGCCTCTTCCTTTGCAAACCAAGTAAACGTATTCTCTTCTCTTCTTCACTTCTCATCTTTCTCAACTGACCAAGGTAGAGCTCTGGAGATCAAGGAGACGATAAACTTGTACTAAGGTGAGAAGAGACCATCTTCTAGCTCGGATTCATGGAGGAATTCCTTGTATAAGGTTGGTTTTATGGTTATCTCACTTAGGTTTCTTGTTCTAGCCGACCTTCCCCAACCTTTTCTTGGAGAAACTTCTTTGGCCGACCTGTGGAGCTTAAGAAGCCATTAAAGGCTTGAAGCTTGGAAGCTTGGAGCTCTAGGAACAACGTTTGAGGCGGGTTTAATAACTCTAAACTTCTTGCTTTATTATGCAAATCTATGTTCTTGCAAATTATACTTAGTTCTTCTTCTTCCCCATTCTTCCTTGCACTTTTGCAAGCAATCTATGGAGTAACCGACCTGAACAGAGGTTGAAGATGATGGGAGTGAATTCCTAGGCAACTTTATCAAACGACCTTGGACCCTTTGGTCTAAACGGTTTGCAAATCGGTTGAAATCAAACGGTCTCAAACCGTTTGATCTCATGCGGTCTTGCAAGACCGTTTAGAATCAAACGGTCTCAAGACCGTTTGATAGGGTTGACCAAGGGAAGACCGTTTGGTGGTCTTTTGGAAACATGTTGAGTTTAATATCTACAAAGAATCATAACCTAATTCCAAACCAATCACATGTTGAAGGCACTTCAACCCCCTAAACCCTAATCGGGTTGCATTGCTGATTTCAAGGATAGATTTTGGTCAACTTTGGGTTGAAGGGACCAAACGGTCTCAAGACCGTTTGGGGTTCATCCAAACAGTCTCAAGACCGTTTGGTGACAACCCAAGACCGTTTGGAGGTCTAGGGTTAAGGAAATTTGATGGTTTGAGGGTCCAATCACAATAGGTTGATGAATTGATAAAAGTGCTGATTTTAGACCTAATTAGAGTTCGACCCTTATCAAATTAGCTTAGCTTTTGATGAAACTTTGGGCAAACGGTCTCAAGCCCGTTTGGAGGATGTCCAAACAATCTCAAGACCGTTTGGGCCAAGTTTGGGCCCAATTGGATGTCAATTTATGGGTTCAATCTCAATTTGATTCACATTGTTGAACATTGATGACTAGCCGATTGAAAACCCTAATTGAGTTGGATTCAACCCTAATTGGCATCCAATTGAGGGTCAATTTGGTGTCCAATTGATTAAGGTTAACCCTAATTGACTTAATTTACATGTGATTAACAAGGTTATGGCCAATTGAAGGCTTCAACATGGATAACCATAATCGATGATAATCTTTGATTCACTTTTGAGGTCCATGCGGTTTGAGCCCATTTGGACCAAACGGTCTCAAGACCGTTTGGGATAAAACAATCTCAAGGTCGTTTGGACCAATCGATCTCAAGATCGTTTAAGATCAAATGGTTTCAAGTCGCATAGCTTCAAACGGTTTGGAGGTCAACTTTCTCAAACGGTCAAGGCACCCATGCTGTCTTAGTGACCCATGCGGTCTTGGTGATCCATGCGGTCTTGAAGGTCAAACTATCCAAATGGTCAACGCCCCCAAACGGTCTCAAGACCGTTTAGAGGTTTAAGGTTGACACCGTTTGGAGACTTTTAGGGCTGATTATGCTTAATCGTTTGAAGGTGTAATTGGTTCAATGTTGGTCTAATCTAAACCTTAATGGTACCCTAATACATTAAGGGACTAAGTGACTAATGTATTGACCCATGATGGTGAACAATGGTGTACTTTACCAAAATGCCCTTGAAGGGTTCAATCAAATGATACCTTGTTTTAATCAAACCCTAATCTCATGATAGTGGTGATTTGGCTTATGATAGTCAATGAGAACTTGACCCAACCTAATCTAGAGTGATGTAATCACCATCTATTAGTAAGAGGAGAGAGAAAGTACCATTTATGGTTGAAACTCAAGTAAAGTACCTTCAATACATATGAATGTGCATGATTAAGGTATGATCCACTTAGGTGAGATCATGTAAACCCCAATTATGATAATTGATGAATCATAAACTAATTTAAAGGCATCAATGGTGATGTTTCTCATATATGATGATGTTATGAGTTCAATTCACCATGAAGTGTATAGTAAACCCTAATTCTAGGGTGATAACATGTAATGTGAATAGTAAATCATAATTGATGAAAATCAGGGAAACCTAACTCTTGTAAGGGTATGAAGGTACAACTCTTGAAATGAATTGTTTACTATTATTAGTTGAATTAACCATGCAAGTTCTTATATGAGGATGATCATATCCAGGTAAATATTATGATACCATATTCATTGAAAGCATGTTATTAGCTTTATGAATAGTGACATATCCTCTTGCCTAGTAAGTGGCATCTTATGAGATTGATAGGCTGTGAGAGCCATGAGTATCATCAAGGTCATGCTAATTAGATGACTTGTGATGAGATGATTAAGAAATGAGAATTGATGTGAGTTAGACTTGTTACATTTAGTATTCTACTTTCATAGCTGCTATGCTAATGATTAATGTTTGAGAACATGTATGATGTTAAAAGAATACTAAAATGTACCTAACTAATCAAGTATAATCATACCATGTAGAGCCTTGATCATAGATCCATCATTGTCAGAAGTTAAATGATGGTGAAACAAGTTTTCCTAAGGGAACTCTTGGATCACATACTTTTGAGTATGTGGGGGAATATGGATGTGCATATCCTTACATCCTAGTGTAGGTATTGATGTAGATGTATCTTAATCCATCAACCCTTCACTGTATGTTTATACCGGGGTGATGTAACACTATTCTCCCAAGGAAATCTTTTATACCGCACCGATAAGAGATAAACAAGAAATCTTTCGATGGCGAAGAGGGTACAGAATGCCACTGTGACTCTAATAGTGAAGTACCAGAATACCCTGGTGAGCTATAGTAGCAGAGACACCAGATGTCCTGCATGTTTATCCTCACTCTGACTGAGGAAGATGAGGTCATAAGAATCCGGCTCTTTTGATGACCAAGGTATGATACCGATGCGACTTAACAGTGATCAGTTGGAGTATGAGCGGTATACCTCATCTCCGCAGGGGATAATGATGTTTGTCAAACATAATCAACCGCGCAGTATATCTGCTTAGGTTGAATTACGAGCTATATGAATGATGTTACACTGCATAGTTCATATGTTCTTCATATTTATCAAATGTTGTTGTTCTACTTAATGTCAATCTACTGTGGATTACCTTAAAAGCTTTTATTGCTTATATTGTTCTTTGATTTCTATAATAAAGCTTCTAGTGGAGAGTTATAACTCTCTCTGGGACAATTATTTAAAATTGTCTCACTCTGTAGATTTCAACTTTTTAGGTGGTCGTCGAGGACGAAGGAACCAGCCTACAGGTGCTCAGTACCAGTAGCAGCACCAGGAGCAGTAGTGAATCTCAGGTGGAGATATTGACTGCTGAGTCTTGTAGTTAGATAGTCATATGTCGTCTCTGTACTCTCAGGTCCTTGGAGTTAGTGGTCTAAGATTTTTGGTTTTGAATCTTGAGATTTTGTATCTTGTTGTGTATAATCACTCAAGAAGTGATTTAACAGGGATGTAAACTATTTATCTTATTTCTATGAAAGAAGTTTTATTATTTCAAGATCTTGTCTCAAAAAGTTTTAATTTCCGGTGATTTTTGTATTCCGCTGCTAATCGAATGCTTCCGCTAAGTTTATATCGTGTTTTATGGATCGAATCGTCTCAATTTAGTGGTATCAGAGCTCTAGGTTCGCTGAGTCTACAGAGACATAGGACTAGGGATGTCGAGTCTATCCTTAGTGTTTCCTTCTTATCTAATAGAATCTTCTGCTCCTCAGGAGAACAAGATATATAAGGATGTGTGAGCCACATGAGGAGTACGTGGCGGAAAGTAGCATCGCTGCACCTCGAGATGGTTCAAGGAACCTAGAAATAGAACAGCCTGTACCTGAGCCACCCAGAGAGCCACCTTAGTTTGACCCAGCTGATATGGGTAACCCAGTTGTTCAAACCATGTTCGGGCAGTTTATGACTGCCATGACACACATCACCGATAGGATGCCCATGCCTGCACCTAGGGCACCTATCTAGCCTGAGGGACAAGGTATCGGTAAGACGTTCGAGCAACTTTGTCGTGTCGGAGCTACTGAATACTTTGGGACAGCTGACCCCGCAGATGCTGATCTGTGGTTAACCGAGTTGGAGAAAGCCTTCAGAATCTTAAACATCCCTGAAACTGAGAAGGTTAGACATGTTGTCTATCTTCTCAAAGGAAGTGTTGGTCACTGGTGGACCATGGAAGAGCAGAAGAGGCCTGGAGTGGAGATCTCGTGGGAAGATTTTCATTGGGAATTTGTCCACAGATATTTTCCAAAGACCTTCCTGGATGAGAAGATCTCTCAGTTTGAGAGATTGAGGCAGGGCATGATGAACATTAGCGAGTACGAAGCTAAGTTCATGGAGTTGCTGCAGTTCTGTCCGCACATGGCTGCCACAGAAGAAGAAAGGATCAGAAGGTTTGAGAAGGGTTTGAATGCTGACTTGACTACTCCCGTGTCTGCCCTAGAGAACCGGGAAAGGTTCGCTACCTTCGTTGATTCGGTCTGAAGGATAAAGAGATCCGTAGTTGAGAAGAGGCAAACCCAAAAGAAATATTCGCAGTTCCAGGGTTCTTCATCTAGAGACTTTAAGAAGCCTAGATTCTCTGCACCTACACCTCCACGACCCAGATCTAGTGCTCAGACACAGTGGTCACTGAGTAGAGGTAGAGGACGAAGCCTACCACTACAAGAGACTCGCAGTTCAGCATCAATGTCAGTCACAGGACCACAAAGACCACAACAACTGGAAAAAAGCTGCTACAACTGTGGGAAGGTGGGACATTTGATGAAGGACTGTAGGTCTAGGCCTGTCAGTGTGACACAGCCTCAGAGACAGAATCAACAGGGATCACAGAGAAGGCAGTCTCAAGGAGCAGCTAGAGGACGTGGACAAGCATCTCAAGTTAGATCATCAGCACCAACTCAACCTCAGGCGACAGCGAGGTTCTATGCTATGAACCCACCAGATGCAGTGGTCAATCCACGGGTTGTGGCAGGTCAGATGGAACTTTTATATTCTGATATGTCTAAATCCTGTGTTGTATCTGTTTTGATTGACCTGGGTGCTACGCACTCCTTTATCACACAAAGAGTGATTCGTAACTGCAATATGACAGTCAGTCATAGGGCAGATAGTTTGTTGTTGGAGACTCCGTTGAGAGGGTCTGCTGTTTTGTTGGAGGTATGCTCTCCCTGCATCCTCTTCTTTTCTGATCATCGCATTCAAGTGGATCTTATACCACTTGATATGCAAGTATTTGATATAATCCTTGGGATGGATACCTTAGAAAAGTATAGGGTTGTTTTGGATTGTGAATCCAAGCAGGTTGTGTTTGCTGATGAAAGCAACACATGGATCTTTCAAGGAGAGAGAAAGATTCTACCCATTTTTCATGTGTCATCTATGGTTGCTGATAAGCTGATGAGGCAAGGATGTTATGCATTCTTAGCCCATGTGTTAGATACTACCAAGGAGAGCCCCAACCCTGTTGAAGTTCCTGTTGTCAGGGAATTCGAAGACGTGTTTCCTGAAGAACTTCCCGATATACCACCGCCTAGGGAAATTGATTTTGAAATCAATTTGATCCCAGATACACAACCCATAGCCCAAACACCGTATAGGATGGCGCCTGCCGAAATGGCAGAACTCAAGAAACAGCTTCAGGAGTTACTTGAGAAAGGTTTCATTCGACTGAGTACTTCACCTTGGGGTGCTCCGGTTTTGTTTGTTAAAAAGAAGGATGGGTCAATGCGGTTGTGCATTGATTACAGACAACTCAATAAAGTAACAATAAAGAATAAGTACCCTCTGTCGAGGATTGATGATCTTTTTGACCAGTTGTGTGGTGCAACCGTCTTCTCAAAGATAGACTTGAGGTCTGGATATCATCAACTCCGTATTAAGGACAGTGACATATCCAAGTCTACTTTTAAGACGAGGTATGGTCACTATGAGTTCACAGTTATGTCGTTTGGACTGACTAATGCACCAGCTGCATTTATGGAACTCATGAATAGAATCTTTTGACCTTTCCTCGATCAGTGTGTTGTCGTCTTCATAGATGACATTCTAATCTTTAGTAGAGATGCTCAGCAGCATGAACATCATCTCTGCCAGGCTCTAAATTTTCTAAGAAAACATAAGCTATATGCTAAGTTTAGCAAGTGTGAGTTCTGGTTGCCAGAAGTATCTTTTCTTGGACATGTGGTATCTGCCTCAAGTATTCGTGTTGACCCTAAAAAGGTAGAATCTATTCTACAGTGGGAACAACCGAAGACACCGACGGAGATTCGTAGTTTCTTAGGGTTAGCTGGCTACTATCGAAGGTTCATTAAGAACTTTAGTTCTATAGCCTTACCTTTAACCAAGTTAACCCGAAAAGATGTTCCTTTTTCCTGGAGTGATAAGTGTCAACAGTCTTTTCAGTTGTTGAAGGAGAGGTTGACAAGTGCACATGTGCTTGTGCTACCTGAGCAAGGTAAAGGATATGTAGTTTTCTGTGATGCCTCCAAGAATGGACTCGGATGCGTGTTGATGCAGGATAAGGAAGTGATTTCTTTTGCTTCCAGACAGCTTAAGAAACACGAGGAGAATTATCCGAAACATGATCTGGAGTTAGCTGTTGTGGTTCATGCCTTGAAGATCTGGAGTCATTATCTCTACGGAGAGACATTCCAGATTTTCACATACCACAAGAACCTTAAGTATATCTTCTCTCAGCATGAGCTTAACATGAAGCAACATTGTTGGATGGAGTTAATCAAGGACTACAATTGTACAATTGATTACCATCCAGGGAAGGCCAATGTGGTTGCAGATGCCTTGAGTAGGAAATCAACAACATCAACCATGGATAGAGCACAACTAAGTTCCTTAGTATGCTCTAAAAGAGATATGCTTATCTCTTTAAGGCAAGACAATGTGCAGTTGAAGGTGTCATTGTTAGCCGGTTTGTTAGCTGAGATGCATATTAAACCTACCCTAAGAGAGAAGATAAAGGAGGCACATCAAGTTGATGTTGCAGTTCAGCAGATTAGATCTGAGTATGGTGATGAAAAGCGAGATGGTTTTCACGATTCAGATGATCAAGTGGCATGTTATCATGGGAGGATGATAGTACCAGATGTGGATAACCTGAGGAAGTTAGTCTTGGAAGAAGCTCATTCTTTGATGTATGCCATGCATCCTGGGAGCACCAAAATATATCGAAACTTGAAAGATATGTATTGGTGGCCTGGGATGAAGAAGGATGTTGTTGAGTTTGTTCTGAGGTGTCCTGTGTGTCAGCAAGTTAAGGTTGAACACCAGAAGCCTGCAGGAACAATGCAACCTTTACCCATACCACTGTGGAAGTGGGACCATGTGACCCTGGATTTTGTTGTTGGCCTACCCAGGACAAGCAAAGGACATGATTCCATCTGGGTAATTGTTGATAGGTTGACAAAGACAGTGCATTTCTTACCTATCAAAACAACCTATTCTGCTGAAAGGTTATCACAGTTGTATGTTCAAGAGATAGTGCGTTTGCACGGAGTTCCTGTCACTATAGTTTCTGACAGAGGTCCCCAGTTTACAAGTCATTTTTGGGAGCAGTTACATAGAGCTTTAGGCACCAAGTTAAGGTTTAGTACAACCTTTCATCCACAGACTGATGGACAGTGTGAAAGGACTATACAGACCTTGGAAGACTTGTTGAGAGCATGTGTTCTCCAGTTTACCGGGAGTTGGGATCTACACCTAAGCTTGATAGAGTTTGCCTATAACAATATCTATCAACATAGTATTGATATGGCACCTTATGAAGCCTTGTATGGTAGACGTTGTAGATCACCCTTATGTTGGTATGAGACTGGTGAACATCAGTTGTTAGGTCCTGATCTTGTGCAGCAGACTACAGAGAAGATCAAAGTTATACAACATCAACTTAAGACTGCACATGATTGGCAGAAGTCTTATGCTGACAGACAACGTAGACCCTTAGAGTTCCAGGTTGGAGACAGAGTGTATCTCAAGGTCTCACCTTGGAAAGGAGTCCTTCATTTTGGAAGGAAAGGGAAGTTAGATCCTAGATTTATGGGACCTTATCCAATCATTGAACGAGTTGGAAAGGTAGCCTATAGACTAGAGTTACCTCAGAAGTTGCAGAAGTTACACCCTGTGTTTCACATTTCTATGCTAAGGAAATGTCATCCTGACACCGAGTCAATTCTACAACCTATGGAAGTAGAATTGAATGAAGATATAACTTATGAAGATGGACCAGTGTCAATCCTTGATAACAGAATTAAAAAGTTAAAGAAGAAAGACATAAGCCTTGTGAAAGTCCTCTGGAATCATCATGGTGTCGAAGAAGCCACTTGGGAACTAGAGGATGAGATGAGAAGGAAATACCCTACTCTTTTCTCCTAATATGTTTTATCGATTTCGGGGACAAAATCCTTGTAAGGGGTGGATAAATTGTAGCATCCCTGACCTGGGTTATAAACTAACCCTAGATGTTTTGTCTAAATATGTAATTAAATACTTGTAATTATCTTTAGACATGTAATTAAGTTCCTCAGGAACATACACTTTCAATTTTTCCCCTTTTTAAACAAAGTTGTAGTATTGTTTTGTAATGCAGGGACCTATGTGCAAATTACCCAGTTAGAGGGGTTAACTTACAAATTACACAGGTTAAGATGTTCCTCTGATGATGAGACATCATATGAGTGAATATGATGAGGTATGATGGATCTCCCAAGCTTGGGCATCAAGATGCAGCTTATGGAACAATCCTTGTGCTTAAAACCCTAATTTTGGAGTAAAGTGCAATTACCCAAAATGTGGGGTGCAACTTGTAAAATACACCTTCTAGAATATATTTTATGACTTTTGACATCATTTAGAGTAGGAATGATGAAAGGGGCGTTTTAATTGAATAATCAGATAAGAAGAATGACCTTTGTAGTAAAATCACTTAGTATGAGTAAGGAGACCCTTCATATATGTACCTTAGGTTGCATGTTGGTTTTCTTTACCCTTAGATCTTTACTTTTGATGGGCTTTGCTTAATTTATGATAGTTTGAACGTGCCTTAGAAGGAAGGAGGGACCTTGATGAGAAATCCATAAACTAGAGGTCCTTATGGTGAAAACTAACATAAGCTATATAAGCCTCTTCCTTTGCAAATCAAGTAAATGTATTCTCTTCTCTTCTTCACTTCTCATATTGCTCAACCGAACAAGGCAGAACTTTGGAGATCAAGGAGACGATCAACTTGTACTAAGGTGAGAAGAGACCATCTTCTAGCTCGGATTCATGGAGGAATTCCTTGTATAAGGTTGGTTTTATGGTTATCTCACTTAGGTTTCTTGTTCTAGCCGACCTTCCCCAACCTTTTCTTGGAGAAACTTCTTTGGCCGACCTATGGAGCTTAATATTCCATTAAAGGCTTGAAGCTTGGAAGCTTGGAGTTCTAGGAACAACGTTTGAGGTGGGTTTTATAACTCTAAACTTCTTTCTTTATTATGCAAATTTATGTTCTTGCAAATTATACTTAGTTCTTCTTCTTCCCCATTCTTCCTTGCACTTTTGCAAGCAATCCGTGGAGTAACCGACCTGAACAGAGGTTGAAGATGATGGGTGTGAATTCCTAGGCAACTTTATCAAATGACCTTGGACCCTTTGGTCTAAACGGTTTGCAAACCGTTTGAAATCAAACAGTCTCAAACCGTTTGATCTCATGCGGTCTTGCAAGACCGTTTAGAATCAAACGGTCTCAAGACTATTTGATAGGGTTGACCAAGGGAAGACCGTTTGGTGGTCTGTTGGAAACATGTTGAATTTAATATATACAAAGAATCATAACCTAATTCCAAACCAATCACATATTGAAGGCACTTCAACCCCCTAAACCCTAATCGGGTTGAATTGCTGATTTCAAGGATAGATTTTGGTCAACTTTGGGCTGAAGGGCCCAAACGGTCTCCAAACCGTTTGGGGTTCATCCAAACGGTCTCAAGACAGTTTGGTGATAACCCAAGACCGTTTGGAGGTCTAGGGTTAAGGAAGTTTGATGGTTTGAGGGTCCAATCACAATAGGTTGATGAATTGATAAAAGTGCTGATTTTAGACCTAATTAGAGTTCAACCCTTATCAAATTAGCTTAGATTTTGATGAAACTTTGGGAAACGGTCTCAAGACCGTTTGGAGGATGTCCAAATGATCTCAAGACCGTTTGGGCCAAGTTTGGGCCCAATTGGATGTCAATTTATGGGTTCAATCTCAATTTGATTCACATTGTTGAACATTGATGACTAGCCGATTGAAAACCCTAATTGAGTTGCATTCAACCCTAATTGGCATCCAATTGAGGGTCAATTTGGTGTCCAATTGATTAAGGTTAACCCTAATTGACTTAATTTACATGTGGTTAACAAGGTTATGGCCAATTGAAGGCTTCAACATGGATAACCATAATTGATGATAATCTTTGATTCACTTTTGAGGTCCATGCGGTTTGAGCCCATTTGGACCAAACAGTCTCAAGAACGTTTGGATCCAAACGGTCTCAAGACCGTTTGAGGCCAAACGGTCTCAAGACCTTTTGGGGCCAAACGGTCTCAAGACCCTTTGGGATCAAACGATCTCAAGGTCGTTTGGACCAATCGATCTCAAGATCGTTTAAGATCAAACGGTTTCAAGTCGCATAGCTTCAAACGGTTTGGAGGTCAACTTTCTCAAACGGTCAACACACCCATGTGGTCTTGGTGACCCATGCGGTCTTGGTGATCCATGTGGTCTTGAAGGTCAAACTATCCAAACAGTCAACGCCCCCAAACGGTCTCAAGACCGTTTAGAGGTTTAAGGTTGAAACCGTTTGGAGACTTTTAGGGTTGATTATGCTTAATCGTTTGAAGGTTTAATTGGTTCAATGTTGGTCTAATCTAAACCCTAATGGTAACCTAATACATTAAGGGACTAAGTGACTAATGTATTGACCCATGATGGTGAACAATGGTGTACTTTACCAAAATGCCCTTGAAGGGTTCAATCAAATGATACCTTGTTTTAATCAAACCCTAATCTCATGATAGTGGTGATTTGGCTTATGATAGTCAATGAGAACTTGACCCAACCTAATCTAGAGTGATGTAATCACCATCTATTAGTAAGAGGAGAGAGAAAGTACCATTTATGGTTGAAACTCAAGTAAAGTACCTTCAATACATATGAATGTGCATGATTAAGGTATGATCCACTTAGGTGAGATCATGTAAACCCCAATTATGATAATTGATGAATCTTAAACTAATTTAAAGGCATCAATGGTGATGTTTCTCATATATGATGATGTTATGAGTTCAATTCACCATGAAGTGTATAGTAAACCCTAATTCTAGGGTGATAACATGTAATGTGAATAGTAAATCCTAATTGATGAAAATCAAGGAAACCTAACTCTTGTAAGGGTATGAAGGTACAACTCTTGAAATGAATTGTTTACTATTATTAGTTGAATTAACCATGCAGGTTCTTATATGAGGAAGATCATATCCAGGTAACGATTATGATATTATATTCATTGAAAGCATGTTATTAGCTTTATGAATAGTGACATATCCTCTTGCCTAGTAAGTGGCATATTATGAGATTGATAGGCTGTGAGAGCCATGAGTATCATCAAGGTCATGCTAATTAGATGACTTGTGATGAGATGATTAAGAAATGATAATTGATGTGAGTTAGAATTGTTACATTTAGTATTCTACTTTCATAGTTGCTATGCTAATGATTAATGTTTGAGAACATGTATGATGTTAAAAGAATACTGAAATGTACCTAACTAATCAAGTATAATCATACCATGTAGAGCCCTGATCATAGATCCATCATTGTCAGAAGTTAAATGATGGTGAAACAGGTTTTCCTAAGGGAACTCCTAGATCACATACTTTTGAGTATGTGGGGGAATATGGATGTGCATATCCTTACATCCTAGTGTAGGAATTGATGTAGATGTATCTTAATCCATCAACCCTTCACTATATGTTTATACTGGGGTGATGTAACACTATTCTCCCAAGGAAATCTTTTATACCGCATCGATAAGAGATAAACAAGAAATCTTTCGATGGCGAAGAGGGTACAGAATGCCACTGTGACTCTAATAGCGAAGTACCAGAATACCCTGGTGAGCTATAGTAGCAGAGACACCAGATGTCCTGCATGTTTATCCTCACTCTGACTGAGGAAGATGAGGTCATAAGAATCCAGCTCTTTTGATGACCTAGGTATGATATCAATGTGACTTAACAGTGATCGGTTGGAGTATGAGCGGTATACCTCATCTCCGCAGGGCATAATGATGTTTGTAAAACATAATCAACCGCGTAGTATATCTGCTTAGGTTGAATTACGAGATATATGAATGATATTACACTGCATAGTTCATATGTTCTTCATATTTCTCAAATGTTGTTGTTCTACTTACTGTCAATCTGCTGTGGATTACCTTAAAAGCTTTTATTGCTTATATTGTTCTTTGATTTCTATAATAAAGCTTCTAGTGGAGAGTTAACTCTCGCTGGGACAATTATTTAAAATTGTCTCACTCCGTAGATTTCAACTTTTTAGGTGGTCGTCGAGGACGAAGGAACCAACCTACAGGTGATCAGTACCAGCAGCAGCACCAAGAGCAGCAGTGAATCTCAGGTGGAGATACTAACTGATGAGTCTTGTAGTTAGATAGTCCTATGTCGTCTCTGTACTCTCAGGTCCTTGGAGTTAGTGGTCTGAGATTTTTTATTATGACCCACTCTGTGATTAATCAGTAAGTACCTTGATTAGTGCTAAGCACTCTGTTAAACATCATGGTTAATCAAGATAAGCTAAGTCATGAATCAATAGTTGAGATTGAATCATTTGAGGTAATTAATAATAATAACAATGTTGATCGTTAGGTTAATTAAGTTGAATTAAATACTCACTGATGCATTTAGTACTTTGATCAGGTGAGACAGTCCAATTGGCATGTTTTCTCGCTTTAAGGTTGTAGAGAATCCCGTGCTTGAAAAGATGCAAGAGAAATCATCCAAATCGGGCATCTGATGTATTAGATATGACGTTTTTAATTCTTTTGGGCTGATTTTGCAAATTTCCCATTTTTTTTATTTGATCTTTATCTCCTTAATGGGTCGGTTGATTTTTCTTTCCCTTCAACCTTCTTCTCCACGCGACTAATAGAATAGGAGCAACCGCTTCAGCGGCGCTCTGTGCTGTGCGCGATCGGCCAGCCAAGGAGGAGAAAGGGTGGCGCGACCTAGGGGGAGAGAGAGAGAGATAGAGAGAGAGCAGGTCGAGCTTTCTTCCTTTCCCTCTTCATCCTCACCCCAACAGACCATTGTGAGCAGCGCCAAGCAGCAGGTTGGTCGACCTGCTAGAGAGGAGAAGTGGGCGAGCTTGGGCTTCCATAGCTTCAGCTAGCAGGCGTCATCCCTTCCCTTCTCCTACCCCTTCCTTTTCCCTCCTTTTTCTCAGTCAACCGCGCCCTATAGGTGCCTCCATCTGTGCCCGATCAAGCAAGGGCGGCGCCGGCTAACCTGAAGCAAAGGCTAGCTTCGTACAGCAGCAAGAAATCATCTTGAGCCGCCAACAGTAGGGAAAAAGCTTCATGTAACTCCGATTTTGAGCTCCTAGCATTTATCCGCAGCTCTCAGGCCTCAAGCAGCTACTAGCTGAGTTCTTCTTCCAGCAGATCGTTTGCGTGTTGAGTTGCTGTAAGCGGCAGGTTCAATTTGGGCTAAATTCAAGATAGAAGACAATAGAAATTTGCTTGGAAATAGGCCTCTAGACGTAATTCCGGACGAACCCGGACAGTTCCAAATGCGGTGAGTAGGAGTTCATTTAGTTATCATCATTTAACTCCTTCGTTGGAATTTTTCGGTAAATTGTGCATTTTTGCACTGATATCAGTGGTTATCAGGCGTTTTATCAGTATTTGATGAAACTTGAATTTTATTTTATAAATTGCTTCTGTATGATTATACATGATATAGAATAGCTTCTGATCAGTGTAGAACAGTTCAATGGTTTTATTTGGTGCAACGGAAACCAAAAGTGCTTAATGCAATTGTTGAAATAGATTTAATTAACTGAAATATTGCTGTAGAACAGAAGTGTTTCTGCCCAGATTTGCACGGCGTGCAGATCAGTTGCACGGGGTGCAAAGTTGCAGAAAAGCAGAATTAGGCGTGTTTGTGGACGTTTTCGGTGTATACGAACACACCGAAGTGGGTGAGTATTATCTCACTTAGTTATCAAGGTTTAACTCGTTTAATCGTAGATATTGCGTATATGAAAATGTTGTTTATGTGTATATGTGGGTAATAGAGATTACTCGGATACCGAGCATAGTTATCAATCCTAGACTTTTAATTTGCATAGTTCAAATGAAATGAAATGATTAGTAAAATAAATGTGCATGCTTTATGAGTAATTTCAGTAAGATGCGAATAAATGTGATAAAGTATTTCAGATTGAGTATGCCTTTCAATACAGTATATTTGAATGTTCATTAATATGAAATCACTATAGAGACGTGGAATAGATATGAAATCTATTTACAGTAAACGAATTTGTTTGCATGAAAGCATAGCTGAGTTATGAGTTATTGCGATATAAGTGAATAGTTGTTGCACTATATATAGAAATGTTATGAAAGTTTAATTTCTAGTTTCAGCTAGTGAATTGCAGAATTACAGTATATTCCAGTAGTCGAATATGTGAGAGAGAAACACAATGTTATAAGAGTTTTCTTGTTATAATAAAATGTGTTAGACTTAGATGCCCTGACACCGTAGAACCCCTTTGAGATGTATGTGCCTTAGGGGTGAAACGACCTACCTAGCATGTGTCTAGATGGTCGGCGGCTCGTGTTCAACAATAATCCGTGCGTGTGTCACGGTGGCACGAGTACAAAGAGGCAGTGTTCAACAATAATCCGTGCGTGTGTCACGGTGGCACTGGAGTAAATAGGGGTTATTCAACAATAATCCGTGTGTGTGTCACGGTGGTAACCCAGACTCTCCGCCTGTGTGCTCAGGTTAGAGGAGGAGTCTAGAGTACACTCTTTGAGAGTGCAGTGAGGCCCTTGAGCGCCTGAGAGTCCTGACGCAGACCAGGACAGCAGTCAGACTTAGCATTTCCCGGGTGTGTCGCTAAGTCTTGTACGGTGGGTTCGTAGTTCGCTACGAGACTTTATATGCAGAGTACATTGCATATGATCAGGGCATAAGTTAAAAGATGATCACTCAGAATTAAGGTAGATTAATATGAAACTTGTGTATGTTCAGATTTAGAAGTTATAATACTTGTTATTTAAATGTTCAGTATACTTTTCTGCGATAATTTCACTGTTTAATTTGAACTGCTCAGTTTGTTCTTTTATCCACATATTCCTGTTAAATGTAAATTATGGAGTTATCTGATGACGGCTAAGTGAAATTTTATTCACTGAGCGAGTAGGCTCATTCCTCTACTCAAACATTTTCAGGTCAGCGACAATTCCAGGAATCAGAAGGATCTTTTCATCCTAACGCTTAATCTGTAGAAGGTATATGTAGTTAGTTTAGTTAGATAGTGGTCTCTTAGTCCTTTCCCCTCGGTCCTTGGGACATGGCGTGGGTGAGAGAGAGTGTGTATGTGGAATGTGTATAAAGATGTAAATTAACTGTTATGTTTACTTTCTGTTAAACAATGTTACATGTTGTAAACTCTGTTTATGTTCTCTAGCCAGTTTAATTGACATGCTCCCGCAATAGTTATTTATGTTTTAGTTTACAACAATAATCCGGATATCATTACGAGGTTTTAAAAAGAAAAAGTTCTCAGTGATGTGTTTATGTGATAATCCCTCCATCGCGCCCTAATCTCATGATTAGTGGTTAGTGTGAGATCGGGATGTGACATCTTGGTATCAGAGCATAGGTTGAGTATATGAATACTCTAAGTCAAGGTCAGGGGACGATAAGAGACCAATAGGATTAGGACTTAAGTGTCTTCCTTCTAACTGCAATTTTATAACAGGAATTGTTCTGTTATAGCATTGTAGATGGCAGAAAAAGGACGTGGTCACGAGAATCAAGTTGAGAGTTTAAGCTGAGTTATCAGAGATCATTAGGATCAAAAGATAGTATTATAATTAAGATGGATAAGAAGTGATGTGTCTTTAGCTCTGGGAAGTCTGAGTATTTAGGTACCCTGGCCAGGTATCTGAGTACTTAGATTGACCAGTATCAAGCTACTCTGTCCATTCTTCTCTGGATGCCTTGGCCAGGTATGCAGAGGAAAGACGGGCTAGAGACAAACCCTAGAAGTCTTAGGGTTAAGAAATCGGAAATTAATACAAGAGTAAGAGATTAAACATAGGATGTGATGCAACTCTTGCTTTATATTGCTTATTTGATTGGAAATCATTAGAAATGCTCTTATATGCATGAATTTAGATTTTCAGTTTATAGAACAAATATGGTTCTTTTATATTGTTGTGTGTCATGAAATGATTTATTTATTTTTTAAACTCTTTGTATTAAGTAGACTAGAAGTTATGTTTAAATGAGTTTGCCCTAAGTGGATATTCTTTTCACATGTTTGAGATTAATAGGAGTTGGTTAATCCTGAGTAGCTCTTGGCTTCAGGACTACATGTTTGGCCTGGTCCGGCTGGCAGGATGCGATATTGGGATTTAATGACTCCTATTAAAAATATTATAAAAGTAGACTCTGGATGATTTAGACTCGTATCATAGTGAGAATGTATATACACTGAGATGTTGAAATATAATGGAAAGATTAGAACAGCTAAGAAGTAGCTGGAACTGATATCAGAAGCCTAATGTTGGAGTCTCATTTGAGCAATCCTTAATTGGAAATAAAAGGAAACGATATCAGGTTCATATTAAATTCAATGATTAGTATTATATGAACTCTGAATATGAGAATATGGAAAAGAAATGAGAAAAGTATGTAATGGCTAGGACGTAAAAATCGACCATGGAATGGATCATGTAATAGAGTAAAATACGTTTATGTATTTAAAAGCAAATAGAAAACAGAAGAAAAGAGTTAAGTATACACTAAGTACATAGAAACAAAGAGCCTTATGTAAATCATAAGACCAGGACAAGAAATTTAGTTGAATCAAAAGAAATGTTAGAAATGATGACATTGATTAAGGAACGAGAATTACAAGACATAATTGAGAGTATGGAATGCATATCTTTATTATAAAGTTAAATACATTCATACATACTACCTTTGGATTCTAAGTCTCTATAGACTAACAAATTAGTTTTTAAAATAAAGAACAAACACATAACTTAGAAAATGAATGCATGATATAAGAATTTCTCAGTATTTACAATTATTTTAAGTACACTGTTCTGACAGTTCTAGAATGATATCATATTGTGATTTGAACTGCAATCAAATGAATGAGGTAACTGAAACCCTAAGGATAGGGTGTTGCCATGTAATAAGTGAATGAGGTAATCGAAACCCTAAGGATAGGGTGTTCAATGAATCAAGTATTTTGATATCAAAATTCTCAGTATAAGATGTGTGATGCTTAACAGTTCAATTGCACGATTTTAGTGTATAAAGTGCGAAATTGACATGCATTCTGTTTTTTTTTAGAATTCCAGTCTTCCTGCATGCATATTGATATTGATTTCTCAGTAAATTACAAGTAGACATGTAATTAGATTATTTAAGAATTTGAAATCTGCATGCATGCTTATTATGTTGAATCTCTTGATATTTGCAATACCTGAATATATGGCTTGTCCAGTTTGAAATGATATTCATGTTATTTTATAAGCTTCCATTAAATTGAAGAGATATCATGGAAATACCAAAGTCCAGAACAAATAAGAGAAAGGAAATTCCAGTGATAAGATAAAGAAGTATGTAGTAAAACTTATGAGATCTAAAATTTGAATTTCAAACTAAGGGAACATAGTCACATCACAATAACGTTATGTTATTGATAAAGACGAAACCCTAGAATGTTTAGAGTTGTAGTAGTTCAAGGGATATCAATAGTGATTTGACCTTGAGTACTAGCATCCCTATAAAATAAGATCATGAGATTTGTTCTATGAAAGGTAAGCTAGAATTAATAAAATCTAGGGTTTAAAGGTAGATAAACAATATGAAAATGACTTGGAGAAAAGAGTAAGATATAAATTTGAAATGTAACAATAAGTAAGTAGCATAGAATGAGGAGTACTACCTGATACATGATCTGAAGTTAGTTGTTGTAGTTCATGCTCTTATGACACAACGTCACTATCTTTATGATGTGACGATAGATTGTCACCTTGGGAAGGTGAATGTGGTAGTTGATGCCCTAAGTAGGAAGTCTAGTTCAACAGTGGATGTATTTTCCATGACATGTTTCAAAAGAGACATGCTAGTGGAAATGTGAAAGTTGAAATTAGACTTAGGGGTGACATAGCTAAATGGTTTGATTGCACAGATGCAAGTCAAGCCTACTTCTTATGATCAAATCAAGAAACTACAATAGGGTGATAGTGAGTTAAACCAGACCATGCATGACATGGCAGGGGGAAGAGACCAGAGTTCAAGTTTTCAGATGATGTTGTGTTGTATTAGCATGACATGTTGCATGTACCTCGAGATAATGATTTGAAAGAATAGATTCTTGAGGAAGCACATGCATCAATGTATGCTATACATCCAGGTTTTAGAATTATTTGCATTGTACTTTGGACACAAAGTTGAAATGCAGTACAACCTTTCACCCGCAAACAGATGGTCAGTCAGGGAGAACCATTCAGACTCTCGAGGACATGCTGAGAGCATGTGTTCTGCAGTTTAGAGAAAGTTGGGAAGAACACTTGAGCCTTATGGAGTTTGCCTACAACAATAGCTACCATTCTAGTCTTGGTATGGCACCGTATGAAGCTCTGTATGGCAGAAAGTGTAGATCACCTGTATGTTGGTACGAGGTAGGTGAGAAAGAGATTCTTGGACCAGAGATAGTGGATTGCTATGATCAGAGAGCAGTTGAAAGCTGCTCAGGATAGGTAGAGGCGTTATGTTGAGAAGAGACGTAAACCTCTTGAGTTTGAGGTTGGTGATGAAGTGTATCTGAGGGTTTCACCATGGAAAGGAGTGTTGAGGTTTGTCAAGAAAGGCAAACTGACTCCTAGGTTTATGGGCCCGTATCCTATCATTGAGAGGATTGGACCTGTAGCCTATAGGTTAGAATTGCCATCCAAGTTGCTCAATTTACGTAACGTATTTCATGTATCGATGTTGAAGAAGTGTTACCCTGGTCCAGAGGAGATAGTGGACTCAGAACCCGCACAGCTCAGATCAGATGTGTCCTATGTTGAGGGACCAATTCAGATAGTTGATCGAAGCATCAAGAAACTCAAGAATCGTGAGATACCATTAGTGAAAGTTCTGTGGAGGAATCATAATCTAGAGGAAGCTACGTGGGAGCTTGAATCTGAGATGCGTAACAAGTTTCCTTTTCTCTTTTAGGAATTTCAGGACGAAATTCTTATAAGGGAGGGAGATTATTATGACCCACTCTGTGATTAATCAGTAAGTACCTTGATTAGTGCTAAGCACTCTGTTAAACATCATGGTTAATCAAGATAAGCTAAGTCATGAATCAATAGTTGAGATTGAATCATTTGAGGTAATTAATAATAATAACAATGTTGATCGTTAGGTTAATTAAGTTGAATTAAATACTCACTAATGCATTTAGTACTTTGATCAGGTGAGACAGTCCAATTAGCATGTTTTCTCGCTTTAAGGTTGTAGAGAATCCCGTGCTTGAAAAGTTGCAAGAGAAATCATCCAAATCGGGCATCTGATGTATTAGATATGACGTTTTTAATTCTTTTGGGCTGATTTTGCAAATTTCCCATTTTTTTTATTTGATCTTTATCTCCTTAATGGGTCGGTTGATTTTTCTTTCCCTTCAACCTTCTTCTCCACGCGACTAATAGAATAGGAGCAACCGCTTCAGCGGCGCTCTATGTTGTGCGCGATCGGCCAGCCAAGGAGGAGAAAGGGTGGCGCGACCTAGGGGGGAGAGAGAGAGAGAGAGAGAGCAGGTCGAGCTTTCTTCCTTTCCCTCTTCATCCTCACCCCAACAGACCATTGTGAGCAGCGCCAAGCAGCAGGTTGGTCGACCTACTAGAGAGGAGAAGTGGGTGAGCTTGGGCTTCCATAGCTTCAGCTAGCAGGCGCCATCCCTTCCCTTCTCCTACCCCTTCCTTTTCCCTCCTTTTTCTCAGTCAACCGCGCCCTATAGGCGCCTCCATCTGTGCCCGATCAAGCAAGGGCGGCGCCGGCTGACCTGAAGCAAAGGCTAGCTTCGTACAGCAGCAAGAAATCATCTTGGGCCGCCAACAGTAGGGAAAAAGCTTCATGTAACTCCGATTTTGAGCTCCTAGCATTTATCCGCAGCTCTCAGGCCTCAAGCAGCTACTAGCTGAGTTCTTCTTCCAGCAGATCGTTTGCGTGTTGAGCTGCTGTAAGCGGCAGGTTCAATTTGGGCTAAATTCAAGATAGAAGACAATAGAAATTTGCTTGGAAATAGGCCTCTAGACGTAATTCCGGACGAACCCGGACAGTTCCAAATGTGGTGAGTAGGAGTTCATTTAGTTATCATTATTTAACTCCTTCGTTGGAATTTTTCGGTAAATTGTGCATTTTTGCACTGATATCAGTGGTTATCAGGCGTTTTATCGGTATTTGATGAAACTTGAATTTTATTTTATAAATTGCTTCTGTATGATTATACATGATATAGAATAGCTTCTGATCAGTGTAGAACAGTTCAATGATTTTATTTGGTGCAACGGAAACCAAAAGTGCTTAATGCAATTGTTGAAATAGATTTAATTAACTGAAATATTGCTGTAGAACAGAAGTGTTTCTGCCCAGATTTGCACGGCGTGCAGATCAGTTGCACGGGGTGCAAAGTTGCAGAAAAGCAGAATTAGGCGTGTTTGTGGACGTTTTCGGTGTATACGAACACACCGAAGTGGGTGAGTATTATCTCACTTAGTTATCAAGGTTTAACTCGTTTAATCGTAGATATTGCGTATATGAAAATGTTGTTTATGTGTATATGTGGGTAATAGAGATTACTCGGATACCGAGCATAGTTATCATCCCTAGACTTTTAATTTGCATAGTTCAAATGAAATGAAATGATTAGTAAAATAAATGTGCATGCTTTACGAGTAATTTCAGTAAGATGCGAATAAATGTGATAAAGTATTTCAGATTGAGTATTCCTTTCAATACAGTATATTTGAATGTTCATTAATATGAAATCAGTATAGAGACGTGGAATAGATATGAAATCTATTTACAGTAAACGAATCTGTTTGCATGAAAGCATAGCTGAGTTATGAGTTATTGTGATATAAGTGAATAGTTGTTGCACTATATATAGAAATGTTATGAAAGTTTAATTTCTAGTTTCAGCTAGTGAATTGCAGAATTACAGTATATTCCAGTAGTCGAATATGTGAGAGAGAAACACAATGTTATAAGAGTTTTCTTGTTATAATAAAATGTGTTAGACTTAGATGCCCTGACACCGTAGAACCCCTTTGAGAGGTCTGTGCCTTAGGGGTGAAACGACCTACCTAGCATGTGTCTAGATGGTCGGTGGCTCGTGTTCAACAATAATCCGTGCGTGTGTCACGGTGGCACGAGTACAAAGAGGCAGTGTTCAACAATAATCCGTGCGTGTGTCACGGTGGCACTGGAGTAAATAGGGGTTATTCAACAATAATCTGTGCGTGTGTCACGGTGGTAACCCAGACTCTCCGCCTGTGTGCTCAGGTTAGAGGAGGAGTCTAGAGTACACTCTTTGAGAGTGCAGTGAGGCCCTTGAGCGCCTGAGAGTCCTGACGTAGATCAGGACAGCAGTCAGACTTAGCATTTCCCGGGTGTGTCGCTAAGTCTTGTACGGTGGGTTCGTAGTTCGCTACGAGACTTTACATGCAGAGTACACTGCATATGATCAGGGCATAAGTTAAAAGATGATCACTCAGAATTAAGGTAGATTACTATGAAACTTGTGTATGTTCAGATTTAGAAGTTATAATACTTGTTATTTAAATGTTCAGTATACTTTTCTGCGATAATTTCACTGTTTAATTTGAACTGCTCAGTTTGTTCTTTTATCCACATATTCCTGTTAAATGTAAATTATGGAGTTATCTGATGACGGCTAAGTGAAATTTTATTCACTGAGCGAGTAAGCTCATTCCTCTACTCAAACATTTTCAGGTCAGCGACAATTCCAGGAATCAGAAGGATCTTTTCATCCTAACGCTTAATCTGTAGAAGGTATATGTAGTTAGTTTAGTTAGATAGTGGTCTCTTAGTCCTTTCCCCTCGGTCCTTGGGACATGGCGTGGGTGAGAGAGAGTGTGTATGTGGAATGTGTATAAAGATGTAAATTAACTGTTATGTTTACTTTCTGTTAAACAATGTTACATGTTGTAAACTCTATTTATGTTCTCTAGCCAGTTTAAATATGAGCCTATATATATATATATATATATATATATATATATATATATATATATATATATATTATTTATTTACTTGTGTGTGTGTGTGCGTGTGTGTGTGTGTTTGCCAAATTCTCCACTGTATACGTCATCTTGACTGGAAGGAAGTGAAATGACTTGGTCAACCTATCAACTATCATCATGACATTTGTCTATCCTTGGAAGACCATCCATAAGGTCCATGGTAATATGATCCCATTTCCACTACGATATTGGGAAAGGTTGTAACATTCATGTAGGCTTCTGATGTTATACCTTGGCCTACTGACAAACTGGGCACTTAGCAATGAACTATGCCACATCACATTTCAGATATGGCCACCAATACAAATCCTTTAGATTCTAGTACATCTTGGTACTTTTAGGGTGGATAACGTACATCAAGGAATGTGCCTCCTAGAGAACCATCTTTCATCAAGCCTTCAACATCTAAAACCACTGTGTAGTTGTTAAAGCAAATTGTTCCATCATCCGACTCATGAAATCCATCATACTTCTTACTACCAAACTCTGATTTAATCCTATGTATCCCGACATCATTATGTTGTGCATCTCTAATCTACTGCATCAAGGTAGGCTTAACCTATAATTGTGCTAACAAGCCCTCCAACAAAGAAACTTCCAACTGTACATTCATCTCATGAAGTGATACCAAAATTTCCCACTTGTGACACATCGAAGAGTGTAATTGTACCTTATCAGCAGATGATTACAAAGATGACTTCCTTCTCAGAGCATTCACCACCACATTCACCTTCCCTAGATGGTAATCTATAATGCAATCATAGTCCTTGATCAACCCCATCCATCTTCTCTGTCGCATGTTAAGCTCCAACTTTGAGAAGATATATTAAAGGTTCTTGTGGTTGGTGAAGATCTAGCACTTATCTCCATATAGATAGTGCCTCCAAATCTTCAAGGAATGAATCACAGTTGCAAACTCCAAATCATGTATTGGGTAGTTCTCCTCGTTTGTACTAAGTTGTCACGAAGCAAAGGAAATCACGTTCTTGTCCTACATCAGAACACATCCCAAGTCATTCTTTAAAGCATCACAAAAGATGATATAACCTTTACCTTGCTATGGAAGCAATTCCTCAAAACCCACTTCTTGTTTCCCACTTCAAGGCGGGAAATCTGCATGCTTCGTGCTTTGTGCTTTCCAAAACCTAGGGCAGCACTAAAACTGGAGCACTGGTAAACTTTTCCTTCAATAATTGGAAAGAATGTTGAGACTTGTCATCCCAGATAAAAGGAACACCTTTCCTAGTCAACTTGGTTAGGGGTAATGTTACAACACTAAAATTCTTAATGAATCTCATGTAGTAACTAGCTAAACCTAGGAAACTTCAAACCTCAGTTGGTATCTTGAATTTATGCCACTCCAAAACTGATTATACCTTCTTTGGGTCTACACAAACACATTTTGCAGACATGATATCACTAAGAAAAGACACAGGGGTCAACTGAAACTCACACTTATTGAACTTGGCATACACCTGGTGTTGCCTTAACAACGCCAATGCCTAGAGAAGATGTTTCTCATGTTGTTGATTGTCCATGGATTATATCAAGATATCATCAATAAACATGACTACAAACTTATCTAGATACGGTCTAAACACTCTATTCATCAGATCCATGAAAGCTACTGGCACATTGGTGTCCTAAATGGCATAACCACATACTTGTAGTGGCCTTACCTTGTCCTAAAAGCATTCTTAGGTATGCCATCTACTTTGATCCTCAGTTGGTGATATCAAGACCTTAGGTCTATCTTCAAGAACACTCAAGCGCCACTCAACTGATCAAACTATTCATCTATCCTCTACAATGGGTACTTGTTCTTCATTGTAACCTTGTTCAACTGCTGGTAATTTATCCAAAGAGTCATGGAACCATCCTTCTTCTTCACAAACAACACAGGAGCACCCAAGGGGAAGTGCTCGGTCTAATGAAACCCTTATCCAGCAATTCCTGCAATTATTTTTTCAATTCCTTCATCTTTGCTGGTGCCATCCTATAAGGTGATTGTGCTATGGGTTGCATTTTGGGAAATATATTAATTTCAAAATCAATTTCTTTAGGAGGGGGAACATCGGGAAACTCCTCAGGGAAGACATCCTCAAACTCATGCACTATAAGTACCTTCTAGATACTAGGACCTCTCACATTGGTATCCACAATATGTACCGAGAAAGCCCCACATCCTTGTCTCATCAACCTCTCCGCTATCATATCTGACACCAAACACATAGGAAGAATCTTATCTCCTTGAAAGTTCCATTAAACATCTCCATCATGGAACGTCGCCACCTTAAAACTACAGTCCAAAACAACCTTGTACTTCTCCACTGTATCTTCTAGATGTAGAGTTATTAGTGTATCCTCCACCAGATGGTATGGTTGAACCTGAATATGCTTCACTTTCATCTGTAGGTAGAGGGCCAAAGATATCACCTGGTTCATATGAATCTTTCTTAAGTCAGTTGATTGCAGAGTTTGCTTGAAATCACTCTTCTTGATTATATTGGTCTACATTAATACCCATCTGGCTTGCAATTGTAGGATCATGGTTACCACCTGATATTCCTACAACTAAAATAGGAGTATTAGTTTCAATATTCAGCCAAGACTGCATTGGGGCATCATCATGTCAATCAAATGGATCTTCAGTCATGAAGTCTTTAATTGACTTGCTGAATCTTTCACGAAGATATTTTTCCTTCAGCCTTATGTTGTAATCCTCATATACCAAAGTGTGTGATCATTTTTCCCCTAGTTTGTTTCTTCATATTGTATGAATTAAGTTGAAGGTGCTCCAATTTCTCATGCACCCCCTACAATAGCCATTTGGGAAATCACTTTAATAGTTATACTTCTTAACTCTTCATAGTTAGTTTTGTATTCGACCCACCATTCAGATGCATGTGAAATAATATATAAAGTTAATAACCATGTCTAATATTTCATGGGTCTGTAATATGAAACAGTATAGCAATGTAAATATGTGACTTAGAATACCAGGTCCCATCTTGTCCCTTGCATATACATTACATTTCATCCCAAAGAAACTTTGTGCTTCCCTAAGTTTCTTTATATGTTCAAGGGAAGATAACATAATTTTATAGGTCAAGAATCAAGATATGCTACATGATCAAGTTGTTCTTGTTCGTAATTCATAGTAATTAATAAGTAATAACTTACTTGTGCCACATCTAATAATGTCTTGTCGTTGCCATTGTTGTTGTACTTCTCAATCATTGCATGTACAACCATTTGTAGGTCTGATTTCAACCCTATATCAAGACTATATTGGAACTTGGGATTGATGTAATAGGTTGGGTATGGAAAATAATTGAAGTGAGTAAAAATTAGAAAAAGATAAAACAACATAGTTGGTAATGTTATTTGCAACCTGAAAATTATTTAGAAAGCTTAACCAATTTTATGAACGTGATGACTAATCATTTTTCTCCATCTCTTATCAATTATTTATAGGAATTGTTTACAACATCTTGGTCCCGCCTCCTATACACGTTCTCTCATCATGAACATAGCCTCATAGACATAAGGCAAGGTGGCTTTTTTGTATTCATCCACCATTCACCTACAAGTGCCCATTAGATGTGTGTCTTTTTGTTTAAAGCTTTTTCTTTGACATTGGAATGTCCTTAGTATGAGAGACAAGGGTTTTGTGGGGAATGAATGGTTTTTTTTTCTAGAAAGGGTTTCCCATCTCATGACTCCCATGCTAGCTCGCTCAGAGCTTGGTCTCACCTTTTTTTGCAATGAAACAAGAGTAAGTGTAAGGGGTTTTCAACCTCCGTCCTTCTCCCGATGGTCCTTTCTTTTTAGGTTAACTTTGTCACATGAAAAGGTTATGGCATCTCCCTGGGTAGGGATTCCAAGATATTCTATTGTACGGATCAGATATGACTTGCCTCATGGGACTCATATCCTATAATATCCTCTTGTTCGATCACATGGCTTCTCCTTGCTTTAGCCACAATAATGAATGTTTTGTTAGGTTGGTCTTTTTCTGGAGTTTTTTTTGGGTTGGCGAACTGATGGGGCCTTAGGATAATGGCCGTTCTCCTTCCATCCTAGGCCCTAGGATCTACTTTGACCTTCCCATTCTAGGGTACATGGGGGTACATGGAAAGTAGATTTTAAATTTTTGGAAGGATAGGAGCATTTGACTCCTTTACATTATTTTTTTCTTATCATGTCAGTCTGATTGGCAGTAGTAGCATTTTATGATGCTAGCATTGGTGTGATGAAGATGAGCATCTCCATCCATGTCTTTTAGAAGTAGGCTGCCTCAGTCATAGATGTCATGAAATTGCACTCTCTATTAACTTGGAAATATATTTTTGGTCTTTTATATGTGCATATGCTTCAACATATTTTATAAAGTAGTATAATCCCACATTAAATGCCATAATATTTACAATATATGTTATGTGCCACTCATCCAACCATCACACATTAGATTAACACCAAAGATAGGCCAAGTCTTGTTTCTCTACTCATTTATCCACTTGTCTATTTCCTTCTTCTCAATTGGTAAGTACTTATTCATCTACTCATATGGAGTTGGGGCCTTTCTCCCCTTTCCATGTTGTGCACATGCATTAATCATTCTGTATACAACCCAGATGCCACATTGGGAGCAATACCATGTGAAAAAATTAATTTTACATTAGCTTGACCTACAATATCTTTGGAAAATTTCTAAATACCAGTTATTGTTTTCTTCTTTGCATCCTTCCTATGGAAAGTAGGCTCAAAAGATGTGGTTTTCATTCTATTGGATCTAAGATTCTCCATTGTAGGGATCATAAATTGATTTCTTGATCCATGACATACACTAGATCCACCATATGTTTCCTAAGTAGAAGAACCAAGCCCTTCCCGAGTTTCCATGAATTGTCTAATGTCCTCTCTCTTATGCCTTTCCATCACAGATTCATTCATTATTGCCCTTCGTGCTTTACTTTTGGTTGGTGTATCAATATCACTAGGGTAGACAATGTCATCATCATCATAATCATCATCATCACTATCGTCTATAAGGATGATACTAGGACCAAATAATACTCCTTTGAGCCTGTTATCTCTAATTGTGTCATCAACTTTCTTCATATTCTTTTGACTTGCCAAAGCTTTAAAGTATTTCTTCACTTAATGGGGAAATTTTCCATAGAATTTCACATTCTTGTTCCCTCCTATCAGGTGCTTTCTAAACTTAGAAATACATCTTCTACCAATCACCTTCTTGCAATAGTTGCATTTTGTCTTTTACTTAGTGCCATCAACCATTTGGCAATGCTCCCATTATGGATCAGTTTTCCCCTAGTTTTAGATCCACCACCACATTGATCCTCCGTCCCACTCCCATCATGGCTCATCCTACCACCCTTAGATTTAGAACCAGGGAATGAAGTAGACATCTTAAATCACACTCTTGTTTCCAAAAACTAAAAGACATATACAAGCATTAATACTTTACAAACACATGTAAAAAACCATTAAATAAAAAAAATGTTTATCTTTAATTTCAGAACTATACAAGTGCATTAATTATTAATTTAAATGACTAATATACTAAATATGAAGTTATGAACATAGTATGAGTATTTGATATCAAGATTAGAATTCTATGTTTAAAAGATTTCACATTTACTAAACAAACAAAACCTTAAATTAAACTAATATGTATTACAATAATTATACTAAATGTTTTATTACATATTAGAATAAATCATATGATTTATATTTTTTCATAAAATTTCAGCTTATTATTGAATATTTAATACGTAAAATTCATAATACATTGTAGATGATAATCAACTTTAAGTACATTTGTCCTTTTTTGTAGTATAGAAGTGTAGATCTATATAAATTAAACTTATATTATATGTGAGATCTCAAAAAACATGAGTATATTAAAGAAACGAGTTTAGGAGGGATAAGAGAGGAAAATGTGGTAGATCTATAAAAAAATTGTAAATATATGTTAGATCTAGTAGAGAGGGAGTAGATCTACCAATTTTAGACATTAAGTACTAAGAATAGGGAATAGATCATAAAAAATAAGAATTTGGGATGGACACTAGAAGAAAAATATGTTAGATGAGTAGATCTACATAAATCTATGGTAGATCTAGTAGAGAAGGAGTAGATCTAGTATAGAAAGGGTAGATCTACTGTTATTATCTAAGATTAAGTAAAAAAATCAAAATTGTCTTCCACCAAGATCCAACACCTTCTTTCCTCTTCCTCACGACAACTCGTCAAAACTCTAGGAAGTATTGGGTGAAATGTCGATGTGTCGATTGGTCGACGACTAAATAGAATTTTTGCACTGGGTTGGGCCTGTTTCTGCAACATTTAGGCCCACTTTGTCAAGTCAGCCCAATATATCAACGCCACTGTAGAATAAAGATGTTTGCATGGATTTGAAGTCGCCCAGCGTCGATACCAACACTTTGGGCAACACATTGCCCAATGTCGATGACATTTAGTGCCATGCTCGTAGCACCTTCGTTCCATATGGAGGTTTTGGAGATATTTTGTGTCGACTAAAAGCTTGATACTCTTTGCTACCTGGGCCACCTTTCCAATTGATAGTCTCCCAAGTCTTTTCAAATACACATAGAATTGTGTTGTTTCTTTGAGAAATAGATGTGTCTCACACTTGACAATGTAGGAGGATACAATATTACAATTATGTCACAAGGCAGATTTTCCAAGTTGTATCTTCGTCATGGGAATGGCTTGATGGCTATCAGGGGTTATCAACGACTATTAATGACAAGACTTGATGCCCTTTCATAAGGTGATATGAGCTCTAAATATTTGGCTTTAGGATTTGCTAGTCCCGTGTGAACACGGAGTAGCCTACTCACCTTATTAGAATAAGTCCACGTGTCACAATTATTTAATCTGAATCAACAGATTGAACTATATTTACAAACATCTAAGATAATAAAAGTTATAGTGTACACTCGTGTTCACACTAGAAGTAGAAAATCTGAACTCAATATTTGAGGGGACGCCCAGTATTTAAAAGCGCCTATTTCTGAGAGCTATTAGGGAAAGCACTTGTTATATATAAACTTGGGCAAGAGGAGCCTCCCATTCCCACTCCCATCCCCGTGACAATATCAGCAGTTTAATGTTGCATGATTCATTTTCTTTTATGCAAACATGATTTTATAATAGCTAGTATAATATCTTTTTGTGACTATGAGTATTAATTTCATAAGAAAAAAAAAACGATACTAACCTAACTTACATTATCTAATACGGTAGTTACAATCTATTCAAAAAGTAGATACATCGATTCTAACTATCTATGTCTTGTAAGTTATAAATAAGTAAAATCAAGCTACGATTCTTCAATCCTTATCAGATGATAAAGACATACTTTTGAAATCATCAAGATGAATCCACGGTAATTGTATACCCAAGCCAGACATCTGATCTAATCCCACAAGTACTTTTTGGAGCCAGGTTTCATTCTTTCATATAAAAAAGTAGCATTTATGTACCATGTTTAGGGTCTTATTTGACAATAGTAGGAAATTCTCACTGTGTGGTGATTTTTAATATAAAAATATATAAATTGCACGCTCATGTTTTGCAGTTGCATTACACTCGGTTGAACTACCCCTGAAGTATATTGAGTTCAGTAGAGGGACTCCAAGGGTGCTCAACGGCCAGGTGAATTGCGGATTTGCCCAAGGCACAACCGTCATCGTCCTCTTATTGATTTTAATATTAATTAATATCCTTTTACATATATTCTCCCCTTTTCTTCTCTGTAATGTTTGTTAATATTGATCAACATCTTTTCATACATTTACCCCATTTCTTTTCCTGTAACGGATGTTAATATTAATTAGTATCCTTTCATATATCTTTTCATGTTTGCTTCCCCGCAGCATCTTTTCTTTTTTTATACACGTACATCTTATCGGTGCTTTCCTTGTATCTTCATGCACCATCTAATTACGTACTTCGATTTAAAGTAGACATGTCAATCATATACGTATAAGATTCACGCATTATAGCATAGTATTAGAGACAAATTAGGTATAGATTTCTTTCCCATTTGTGGTTTTCATATAGTTTTCGGCCACCACCCTTTCCATGTTGCTTGCCGCAGACAGCCTGCTCCTGGTCGTTGCATGCAGCTTTTTTTTTCTTCTTATAATTGAGACCAACAACCTCGTCTCGCATCACACACAACCTATATTCTTCTACACGTGGCTAAATATTGAAAACCATGACATGAAACTATTAGTGGCAACCTCATTGGGCACCGTCTTCTCTCTCATCAAAATAAATTCAAAACTCCTACAAAATACCTTACATAAGGTGAAAAGTTGATATAATAAATCCCAATTTTGCAAAATGGTAGATTCCTGATGAACGAAACATGGCTTACCTTATTTATTTTGTTGACATCGACCTCCACGATGGAATCATTGAAGAACACACAACTCTCAATTCTATATAGGTCACCCTTGAGACTTAGTTCACCCAATAAAACAATGCTTATAAATTTCAACTTGCGATGGAGACAACACAATGTTAACTCTCAATCTCTAAATTCTATGACCACATGTGTGGTCTTCGTAGTTTCAACAACATCGATAGACCTTTTTGCTCCACATGTGCGCCATATAATAGGGAGTTCTAGATATATCAATTTCTTATGGAACTCCATCAAGAATTTCAATTGTGTGTGACACATCAGTGAGTTGGACTTTTTCTAGAATATATATCCCTGAACTTGTGACAAATGAGATGTGTCGATTGGTCAAGGCTAAAAAACCAATACAAAACACACCTCCTCCCACATCTGGGGTGGATATGACTCTTGTGACTACTGCAACTACAAGGAAAAAATTGTATGACCACCTTTGTGTACACATTGTAACAAAATGGGCAATCTGTAACATGATGTTCCAAACTTTATCCATAATCTTATCACAAACACAAGGAACGAGCCAAGCATACTATTGTGCCAATGACAATAGACATCACTACCATAGAAAGTAGGAGTGACTAATGAAATCTCTCTCTCCCACAGGGATCACAACCATATTGCATCGAATCATGGAGATGGAGAGTGTTGGCACCTCCACATATCCAAGTCTTGGAGGGACATCTTCACCTTCATCTTCCTCAGTTGCGGGTATATCCTCTAACACATTGATCATGGATTCATGTACCATTCATCATACAACTCCTAATTTTTCTATTTTAAGGAACTATTATTCTCTGCAACAGTCACAAAAAAATGGTTCACTTATTGATATATCTCATATTGGATAAATTTCATTTGAATCCTAAATTAGTTGAAATCTCACATTCCTAAAAGTTTTGCATGCTCCTAACTTATATTTCAATCTTGTATCTGTTGGGAAAATTTGTGATTCTAGATTTTGAGTCATTCTTGCATAATCTTTTTATTTATTACAGGATGCATGTTTAAGCTAGGAGATTGGCACTACAACTAGAATTGGGGATCTATATCATGTGTCAAGTCTTCACATCCCAAACACCTCCTACACTATAGTTGTTGGAGTAGTGGTCTCACCTAATTTATGGAATTATAGCTTATGACATATATCTCTGAGTTGTCTTAGTAGCCTTTCGAATTCAGGTTATCTTGGTTTACTTTGTACTTCCACTTAATTACAAGACTGCACAAGTTGTAAACTTGTAAAAGCAGTAGCTCTTCCTTTCTCAAACTCGATAAATAAAAATAGCATCTTTTCTATCTTATTCACTATGATATTTGGGGACCTGCGATATTACCCATGGAAGAGGAATTTAATATTAGGTAACCTTTATCGATAATTTCACAAGATATACTTGAATCTACCTTAAGCGCAATATATCTAAAATTATGCACATATATCAATCCTTAACTAATAGAATTAAAACCTAGCACAAAAAAGTCATCTGCGCACTTTGTGGAGATGGTGCAAAGGAATACATATTCATTACCATGTGCGAGAACTGCAATTCCCAAGGAACCATGTTCCAACAATGTTGCACTTACACTCACGTATAGAACGATGTTGTAGAGCGCAATCACAGACATATTCCTAAAATCACTCATGACCTGCTCATTATATATGGAGTTCCCCAACAATTCTGGACAGAAGCCATCGTCACATTCACTTATCTAATAAATCTTATCCAACACAAAGTTTAGGGGGTCTCACTATACAAAAAAACTCTACAAGAATTCACCGTCCTACACCCACTTGTGGGTCTTTGGTTGTACTTGCTTTGTTCTTCTTCCTCAACATGAGCAAAAAAAACTTGATGCATATTCTACATGTTGTGTCTTTATGGGATATAGAGATGAACATAAATGTTATCATTGTTTGACCCTGATGTTCATCGCTTGTGTATGGAAAGACATGTTAAATTCTTCGAAGATACACTTTATTACATTTTACCAACATGTATGACACTATACTTCACAAATTCATCACCATTCCTCATGAAGCATCTAATACCACAACAACTTTCACCATAAAATCCATAATGGAAGTTACGCAAGTTTAGCTTCCAATTGGGATTGAGGTTACCCTTTTTGAGCCTTCTACATTGACTGACGGTACCTTTCTAGAGCCTCCTACCACACCATCACCGATAGGGATTAAGGCTTCCCATGTTGAGCCTCCTATATCATCAAATGACAGGACATATGATACTAAACCCAACAATGTTGAAAGCCTTTCTTCTACTAGCACAAAAGTGGGTCCAATAAGATCACAATGCAGATATCAACCAAATACACGCTATACTAATGCAACAGTCACTTGTTACACTCTAGAATATGCAACTTTCCTCACTACTCTTCATGCAGATTCTATTCTGTCTACACATTAGGAAGTTGTGTATTCTATGTGCATAGGAAAAAGGTGATGCATAAAGAGATGTAGGCCTTCGAGTGCACTCACACTTGGGATTGTGTTCCTCTACCAAAAGATATTTCACCTATAAGTTATAAGTGTCTTTATAATATCAATCACAAGGATGGTGAAACCATTGGATACAAAGAATGTCTAGCTACAAGGGGCTTCACTCAAGAATATGCAGACTATGAATAAACATTTTCTCCAATTGCTCATTTGACCACTATCAGAACTCTTCTAGTTGTTACAGTAGCTCAACAATGTACTTCATACCAAATGGATGTTCTAAATGCATTTCTACATGGAGAACTTTCAAAAATAGTATACATGACTCTTCTATCCAGATTGGTAGTATCGGAATCTCATGTTTCTCTTCTACACAAAGCCATTTATTGTAACATCCCTGACCTGAGTTATGAATTAAGCCTAGGTGTTTTGCTTAATAAAAGTGATTATATGCATGCTCTTATCTTTTGAAAAGTAATTAAGTCTCAAGAGGAACTTATATTACAATTTTAGTCCTTTTTTAATACTGTTGAAATCAATATTTTGCCTGTTTTGGACTAAAGTGTAAATTACCCAAGATGAGAGGTCTATTTGCAAATTGTGCATGATAATATGTTCCTCATGTGTTAAAGAATCACGAGAGTGAAGATGATGCAGAGGTATGGCTTGTGATAGCCTGAATTCCAAGAAAGAGCTGATAAAGCAATGTTTGTGCATGAAAACCTAGTTTTGGTGTAATGTGCAATTTACCCAAAACCTAGGGTGCATTATGTAAATTACCACTTCAATAAGGTCCCTATTATTTCTTGTCATCATTTGGAGCAAATAAAATGAGAGGGGCGCCTCATTTGATTTAAGTTGAAGGAGAGAGAATCTTGATATTAAAATAATCAAGATATAAGCATAATGGAAACATTAATGCAAAAATAAATAAAATAATTGAAGGGCCTTCAACCAAAATTAAAATGGTGAAATTCAGATGTGTGTGGACTCTCTTGAGCTTTACAAGGACCACAAAATATCCTAAGCAGGTGAAATTCCACTCACCTTATTATAAGGAAAAGAATTCCCACTCAAAAATATATATTAATATTATAAGGGATTAAGGTGCTTAATTTATTTTCCCTTAATCCATGGATAATGGAAGGGATCTCGGTGGGATTGAGTTGCATTTGCATGTAAGAAACCAAGGAGGAAGAGGTGGCAACAATTTTGGAACGAAATGATTTTTATAAAACAATTTCTCTCTCATTGATTTTTCTTATAAAAGAGCCTTTTCCAACCCACCTAAGGATCTTTTTCGGATTCCTTTCTTCTCCTTGCTTGCAAAATCGACCAAGAGATATAACAACAGCAGGAAGGACTCCCCCAACCTTTTGGTAAGTCCTTGACCTTCGTTCTTCTTGATTTCATGGTGGAAATCATAAAACAATGCATGATTCCTTCATTTCTTCACTCCATCTTCAACCCTAGCCGATCCTTCACTCCAAAAGCTTGAGAAATGACCTTGGGAGGTTGCTAGAGCTTCAAACACCATTGGATCTGTGAATCTTTGAGCTTGGGATCAGATTTGAAGGCGGGTTATATAACTTGAACCCTTAATCTTTGTCATTGAATTCGATTTCTCCATACAATTGATTTAATTGTTATTATTGCAATAGCTTTGCTTGATTGATGGAGTTTCCATGGAAATAGCAGTATCTTTCGTGAGTCTAAAGGTTGAATATAATAACCTATTCACAAGCACATGTCTCAACCAAGAACATGAGCAAATGGTCTTGGACCTTTGGTCCAAACGGTTTCTCCAAACCGTTTGAGACCAAACGGTTTGCAAACAGTTTGGTGAATTAGACTCCAAACCAAATGAAGGGGTTGACCGTTTGGTTTAGTTGACCGTTTGAGGTCTGAACTTATTTACATGTTGGATGATGATCCAATGGACTCAATTGGTTGATTCAATGTGTGTACCATCCTTCAATTGGAAACCCTAATCAAGTTGATTGAAGAATCTTTGATTGGTCCTAACGATTTCAAGACAACTTGGGTCAAACGGTCTTGAGACCGTTTGACCCCAAACGGTCTTGAAACCATTTGGGACCAAACGGTTTCAAAAACCGTTTGGTGGGTTAGTGGTTGATCCTTGACCCATGGATGATGATCTAATGGTTTTGATTGATGAATCCTTCAATTAAACAACCAATAGTCAATTCAATGGTGCAATTGGAAATCGATTGGATTGATGAATGACCTAGTGAGCCCTTACGGTTTTGGGACTGATTTGGCCCAAATGGTCTTGAGACCATTTGAGACCAAACGGTCTTGAAACCGTTTGGAGGAAAATAGTTTCAAAACGATTTGGGGTCAAACGGTTTTAAAACCATTTGGTGGCAAACGGTTTCAAAACCGTTTGGTGGTGAAACCTTCAAAACTGAATGGAGTTCTATGTGGTTCAATCACTTGGATATTGAAGGTAATGATTGTTCCAATGATCCAATGATTGTTAGTAATAGTAATAAATGAAGGTACAAAGGTTGAAACCCTAATAGTACCTAAGTGATTAGTGCCAATTAAGGGATGAACCCTAATTGCTTATAAAAATAATGACTTGGTACACTATGTCAATCATAGTTGTATGTACTTGACTAAAGGGGTTGATGTAACCTAATTAAGTTGAGGGGGTGATAATAGGGAATTCTTACATGAGTATGATTCATGTGGTGATTAAGGGTATGATCCTTAAGTAAAGAGATCATGAAACCCTAATCATGAACATAAACCCTAATTGACAAGAATGTTGAACCTTAACCCTAATTCAGGACAATTATAGTTGAAACCCTAATCTAAGGTATGGATGTAACCCTAATCCAGGGTGATGATACAGTTGAATCTAATTTAGGGTAATGCGATGCAAAACCCTAATTGGGATGAATACTAAACCCTAATTATGGGTAATGGGACATGAAACCCTAATTGGGATGAATAGTAAACCCTAGTTGTGGATTATTGAATATAGTTCCTATCATAGGGTGAATTTGATGTGAAACCCTAACTAAGGATGGTTTCATGAGAAACCCTGATGTTTAATGTGTTGTGAAGCTCAAATCCAGGGTAATTCTATGTAATGCTTAACGAACCCTAATCTTGGGCAATATAGTGATAAACCATATCTTTGATGTGATAATGGGATGATTATCCTCATATGACATGAAATGGGAAACCCTAACCCTGGTAAGGGAATAGTGGTGTTACCCATGAATAGTGAATTCATATTTGTTATACATGGTTCTGATAAGCAATTGATATCACTGTTATCATCTGTGCTAACCATGCAGGTATGTTGAAATGGTGATCATGGCCAGGTATGAGCTATGATGTTTAATTCACTATTGTGATTGTGCCTTGAGTTCCATAATATACCTTGTTGCCTGGTAAGAGGTAACAAGAGAGTTAATGGGCCTCAAGTACCATGTGTGATGCTTGTAATAGCAAGTATCATCTTTGCCTTGGTCAATTGACCTGAAGGTGATGGTTACCTGGAAAAGTGGTAACAATGCTTAATGATGAATCAAGGATTTAATTACCCAGGGCCATATGATTATGGTGATGAAATTGTGAAGGGATGAGAATTCCCAGCTTTGAAATAAGGGACTGAGTTCCCAATATCTTTTAAAGATAGTCGAGTATTTGATGAAAATAGTACATGTTTCTTTATAGCATTGTCATAATAAGTTTTGTTTGAGAACTTACCTGATGCTAAAAGAATATGAAAATGTACTTAATTAATCAAGTGAAATCTATTCATGTAGTGCTCTGACCATAGATCCATCATCATCAGAAATTGGTGATGGTGAAATAGGTTTTCCTAAAGAATTCCTGGAGTTCACATATTCTGAATATGTTGGGGTAAATGGGCAAAAATATTCGTACGTCCTTGTGAAGAGATTGAGGGAGGGTAAACATTAAACCTCTCAATCCTTCATGTGTCGGGATAGATGTATCATAAATCTCCCGATGGTTTGGATGGATGTATCATTAATCTCCCAATGATATTTTATTTCGGGTCGATGGAGATAAGCATTAATGTTCTTGATTGTCGATGAGAGTGCAGTTGATGTTGTAACTCTATAGAGAAGTTCCAGTATACCCTGGAAAGCTATTTGAGCAGTCGACATAGTCCTGCTTGTGGTCCCATACTGACCGGGATGTGGGAGGTCATGGGAATCTGGCTCTTCCATTGACCTAATTATGGTACCGATTTTGATTCTAGAAATGGTCGGTTGGAGTATGAGCGGTATACCTCATCTCCTTAGAGCTTAAATCTGTTTATAAAATATAATCAGCCGTGTAGTATATTTGCATAAGATTGAAATGTGAGAACCACTGGTTGATGTTATACTGCTTAGCATGTCCTTGATACATAAATATTACTTATGTTCCTTTAATTCATATTGAATATGAGACATGCTACTTTATCAGTTTATAACTAAAATACTTGCATAAGAATGTTGCTCTAATCTGCATAGATGTTGATTCATCTGATTCTGATTTATATTATCTCACTGCTCAGTTTATTTCTATTAAACTGCAATGATAATATTTTGGTGGAGAGTTATATCTCCCGCTGGGGCAATTTTTATAATTATCTCACCCACATGGGATTCAACGTTTTTAGGTAGACACAGACGACAAGGCAGAAACTCTTCTACAGGAGAAGAGCAGCAGCAACAGCCACAGGGACTGCAGTGATCCATCAGGTGGAGACATTGGCTGTCTAGTTTTGTATAGTTAGTCCTATGAGTCGTCTATGTACTCTTGGGTCCTAGGAGTTAGTGCTTTGACAATTCAATCTGAGATTTTGGTTTGATGCCTCGAGATTTTTATACTGCTGATGTACAGTTTAACATGGCAGTTAATGTTGTAACTCTCAAGAGGAAATAGTACGAGAGATGTACTAGTGAACCAATATGTACTTGAAATACTTTGGTTCTGAATGAAAGAGTTTTCCTATGAATGGATCTCTTGATAAATGGTTTTAATTTTTAGTGATTTTCAGTAATTCCGCTGCTAATAAAACACTTCCGCATTAGTTAATCTAGTTTTTATGAGTTCTATGCCACAAATTAAGTGGTATCAGAGCCCTAGGTTCGCTGAGTCTACAGAGACATAGGATTAAGGTTGTTGAGTCTGTTCTAGTGTCTTCCAGTTATCTGATAGTGTCTTCTGCTCATATAGGAGGAGAAGAAGAACTAAAGATGTATGGATCACACGATGAACACGCTGTTGAGAGCAGTGTTGTTGCACCAGGAGGAGGTGCAAGAGACCAGGACAGGGAGGAACCTATACCTGAACAGCCCCAGTTCAACCCAGCTGATATGGGGAACCCAGCCTTGCAGACTATGTTCGTGCATTTTATGGCAGCTATGACCCATATGACGGATAGAATGCCATTACCTACACCTAGGGTGCCAGCTCATGATGAAAGACATGGTGCCGGCAAGACCTTTGAAAGGGTTAAGAGGGTAGGAGCCTTAGAGTATGTTGGTACAGCCGATCCAGTAGATGATGATATATGGTTGACTGACTTGGAGAAAGCCTTTAGAATCCTCATGATTCCTGATGATGAGAGGGTCAGGCATGTTGTATATCTCTTAAAAGGGAGTGTTGGCCACTGGTGGACCATTGAGGAAGGCAAAAGACCTGGAGTTGTGATTGGATGGGATGAATTCAGGTGTGAATTCATCGCTAGATACTTTCCCAAGACGTATCTAGATGAGAAGATCTCTCAGTTTGAGAGGATTAAACAATGACCAATGAACATTAGCGAGTATGAGGCCAGGTTCATGGAGTTGTTGTGGTTCTGTCCGCACATGGCATATAATCATGAGGAGAGAATTTGGAGGTTCGAGAAGGGGTTGAACATTGAATTAACCACTCTGGTGTCTGCCTTGGAGAACTGGGAGAGGTTTTCCACTTTCATGGAGTCTGTAAGACGCATAGAGAGGTCTGTAGTTGAGAAGCGATAGACCAAGGGTAAGAAGGAATACCCACAGTTTCAAGGACAGAGTGCTGGAAGTTTCAAGAAACCAAGGTATTTTGTGCCTACACCACCACCAAGGTTCAATACCCAGACGCAATGGATGTTAAGTAAGGGTACATACCATAGTATACCACTGAGGGGAGCTCACAGCTCAGCCTCAATGTCAGTAATAGGACCACCCAGACCACTGAGGGGGAATGTAACATGTTATAGATGCAGGGGAGAAGGCCATGTGGTGAGGGACTGTCCTGAGAAAGTTAGGAATGTGACCAAGCAATCGAGGCAGAGTCAGCAGGGCTCTCAGAGGCAACAACCTGACAGTGGTTCTAGAGGATGTGGACAAGCATCCCAAGCCAGTTCTTCAACATCCAATAATCGAGCACAGGGTCAAAAGCAACCAACGGCTAGATTCTATGCCATGAATCAGTCTGAAGTAGTAGTAAACCCTCGGGTTGTGACAGGTCAGATGGAACTGTTTTATTATGATATGTCTTCATCCTGCTTCGTATCTGTGTTAATTGATCTGGGTGCTACACACTCTTTTATCACTCGAGAAGTGATTGATGGTTGCAATATGATTGTCAGTCGTAGAGCAGATAGCTTGTTTTTAGAGACACCTTTGATGGGATCTGCAATGTTGCGGGAAGTGTGTTCTCCCTGAAATCATTTTTTTCTGATCAACACACTCAAGTGGATCTTATACCACTTGAGATGCAGAGTTTTGATATAATCCTTGGGATGGACACCTTAGAGAAGTATGAGGTTGTCTTGGATTGTAGTTCCAAGAAAGTTGTGTTCACAGATAATGGTGACACATGGATCTTTCAGGGAAATAGAAAGATTCTTCCAACATGTCTTGTGTCAGCTATGGTAGCTGAGAGGTTGATGAGACAAGGATGCCTTGCATTCTTAGCCCATGTAGTTGATACCACAATAGAGAGTCATCATCCTTCTGAAGTTTCGATAGTCAGGGAATTTGAAGATGTATTTCCTGAAGAACTTCCAGGTGTTCTGCCGCTCCGAGAGATTGATTTTGAAATAAATCTAATCTCGGGCACGCAACCAATAGCACAAACGCCGTATAGGATGGTGCCTGCTGAAATGGCAGAGCTCAAGAAACAACTGTAAGAGTTGCTTGAGAAGGGTTTTATCCGAGCGAGTACTTCACCTTGGGGTGCTCCGGTCCTTTTTGTTAATAAAAAGGATGGGTCTATGCGATTATGCATCGACTATAGACAGTTAAATAAAGTAACTATAAAGAACAAGTATCCTCTACCAAGGATTGATGACTTGTTTGACCAGTTGCATGGTGCGACTGTCTTTTCAAAGATAGATCTGAGGTCAGGATACCATCAGTTGCATATCAAGGAGGGTGACATACCTAAGTCTGCCTTTAGGACAAGGTATGGTCACTATGAGTTCAAAGTTATGTCGTTTGGACTAACTAATGCACCAGCTACATTTATGGAACTCATGAATAGAATCTTTCGACCTTTTCTTGATCTGTGTGTTGTCGTCTTTATAGATGACATCCTGATCTACAGTAGGGATGCTCAACAACATGAACAACATCTTCTCCAAGCTTTGACTTTGCTAAGAGAGCATAAGCTGTATGCTAAGTTTAGCAAATGTGAATTCTGGTTACCTGAATTTTCTTTTCTTAGACACGTAATATCTGCCTTAGGTATTCGTGTTGATCCTAAGAAGGTAGAATCTATCCTGTAATGGGAACAGCCGAAGACACCGACAGAGATAAGAAGTTTCCTAGGACTGGCAGGCTATTACAAGAGGTTCATTAAGAACTTCAGTTCAATAGCCTTGCCCCTGACCAAGTTGACCAGGAAGGAGATTCCTTTTGTCTGGAATGAAAAATGTCAACAATCTTTCCAGTTGTTGAAGGAAAGGTTAACAAGTGCATCTGTGTTGGTGCTACCTGAGCAAGGAAAGGGGTACATAGTCTTTTGTGATGCATCTAAGAATGGCTTAGGATGTGTGTTGATGCAGGATAAGCAAGTGATTTCTTTTGCTTCTCGACAGCTTGAGAAACACAAGGAGAATTATCTGACACGCGATCTGGAGTTAGCTGTTGTGGTCCATGCCTTGAAGATCTGGAGACATTATCTCTATGGAGAAACATTTTAGATTTTCACAGACCATAAAAACCTAAAGTATATGTTTTCTCTGCATGAGCTAAATATGAGGCAACGTCGCTGGATGGAGTTAATCAAGGACTACAATTGTACAATTGATTATCATCCAGGGAAAGACAATGTGGTTGCTGATGCACTAAGTAGAAAATCAGCAACACCAGCCCTAGATAAAGCACAGCTAAACTCCTTAGTGTGCTCTAAGAGATATATGTTTATCTCCTTAAGGCAAGACAATGTAAAACTTAAAGTGTTATTGTTAGCCGAGTTGTTAGCTGAGATGCACATAAAACCAACTCTGAGACACCAGATTAAAGAAGCACAACAGACTGATTCTATGATTCAGCAGATCAGGTCAGAATATGGCAGTGAGAAACGGGATGGTTTCCATGATTCTGATGATCAGGTAGCCTGTTACCATGGTGGGATGGTAGTACCTAATGTTGACAACTTGAGAAAGTTAGTTCTTGCATCCAGGGAGCACCAAGATGTATCATAATTTAAAAGATATGTATTTGTGGCCTGGATTGAAGAGAGATGTATCTGAGTTCGTTATGCGGTGTCCGGTGTGTCAGCAGGTTAAAGATGAACATCAAAAGTTTGCAGGAACAATGCAACCTCTGCATATACCACAGTGGAAGTGGGATCATGTAACTATGGACTTTGTGGTTGGTTTTCCGAGAACAGCCAAAAGTCATGATTCCATTTGGGTGATAGATGATAGGTTGACAAATATAGCACATTTCTTACCTGTCAAAACAACCTATACAGCTAAGAAGTTGGCATAGCTATATGTAGATGAGATAGTACGGCTGCACGAGGTCCCAGTTACCATAGTTTCTGATAGAGGTCCTCAATTTACGAGTCATTTTTTGGAACGACTTCATAAAGCTTTGGGCACTCAGCTGAGGTTTAGTATAGCCTTTCATCCTCATACAGATGGACCATCTGAGAGGATGATACAAACCTTGGAGGACTTGATTAGGGCATGTGTCCTTCAGTTTGTGGGGAGTTGGGATCTACATCTGAGTTTGATAGAGTTTGCTTATAATAACAGCTATCGGCACAGTATTGAGATGGCACCATATGAGGCTTTGTATGGTAGACGTTGTAGATCTCCCCTATGTTGGTATGAAACTGGTGAATACCAACTTTTGGGTCCTGAGCTGGTTCAACAAACAACTGAGAAGATAAAGTTCATACAACAACAGTTGAAAATAGCCCAGGATAGACAGAAATCATATGCTGACAAGCGTCGTAGACCCTTAGAATTCCAAGTCGGAGACTGGGTATACCTTAAGGTTTCACCTTGGAAAGGTATCCTGATATTTGGAAAGAAAGGGAAGTTAGCTCCTAGATTTATGGGGCCCTATCCGATCATTGAAAGGATGGGAAAGGTAACCTATAAGCTGGAGTTACCACCTGAGTTGCATAGATTGCACCCAATGATTCATATCTCTATGTTCAAGAAGTGTCATCCTGACACGAAGTTAGTTATACAACCTGTGGAGGTAGAACTAAATGATGACATATCTTATGTGGAAGGGCCAGTGTTGATTCTTGACAGAAGAATCAAGAAGTTGAAAAAGAAAGACATTAGTATTGTAAAAGTTCTCTAGAATCACCGTGGCATTGAAGAAGCTACGTGGGAACTAGAGGATGAGATGAGGAGGAAATATCCTACTCTTTTCTCTTAATGTTTTGTTGATGATTTCGGGGACGAAATCATTGTAAGGGGTGGATAAACTTGTAACATCCCTAACCTGGGTTATGAATTAACCCTAGGTGTTTTGCTTAATAAAAGTGATTATATGCATGCTCTTATCTTTTGAAAAGTAATTAAGGCTCAAGAGGAACTTATATTACAATTTTAGTCCTTTTTGAATATTGTTGAAATCAATATTTTGCCTGTTTTGGACTAAAGTGAAAATTACCCAAGTTGAGGGGTCTATTTGCAAATTGTGCATGATAATATGTTCCTCATGTGTTAAGGAATCACGAGAGTGAAGATAATGCAGAGATATGGCTTGTGATAGCCTGAATTCCAAGAAAGAGCTGATAAAGCAATGTTTGTGCATAAAAAACCTAGTTTTGGCATAATGTCCAATTTACCCAAAACCTAGGGTGCATTATGTAAATTACCACTTCAATAAGGTCCCTAATGTTTCTTGGCATCATGTGGAGAAAATAAAATGAGAGGGGCGCCTCATTTGATTTAAGTTGAAGGAGAGAGAATCTTGATATTAAAATAATCAAGATATAAGCATAATGGAAACATTAATGCAAAAATAAATAAAATAATTGAAGGGCCTTCAACCAAAATTAAAATGGTGAAATTCATATGTGTGTGGACGTCCTTGATATTTACAAGGACCACAAATATCCTAAGGAGGTGAAATTCCACTCACCTTATTATAAGGAAAAGAATTCCCACTCAAAAATATATATTAATATTATAAGGGATTAAGGTGCTTAATTTTCCCCCTTAATCTATGGATAATGGAAGGGAGCTCGGTGGGATTGAGTTTCCTTTGCATGTAAGAAACCAAGGAGTAAGAGGTGTCAACAATTTTGGAACTAAATGGTTTTTATAAAACAATTTCTCTCTCATTGATTTTTCTTATAAAAGGGCCTTTTCCAACCCACCTAAGGATCTTTTTCGGATTCCGTTCTTCTCCTTTCTTGCAAAATCGACCAAGAGAGCTAAGAACAGCAGGAAGGACGCCCCCAACCTGTTGGTAAGTCCTTGACCTTCGTTCTTCTTGATTTCATGGTGGAAATCATAAAACAATGCATGATTCCTTCATTTCTTCACTCCATCTTCAACCCTAGCCGATCCTTTCACTCCAAAATCTTGAGAAATGACCTTGGGAGGTTGCTATATCTTCTACCACCATTGGACCCATGAAGCTTGGAGCTTGGGATCAGATTTGAAGGCGGGTTATATAACTTGAACCCTTAATCTTTGCCATTGAATTTGATTTCTCCATACAATTGATTTAATTGTTATTATTGCAATAGCTTTGCTTGATTGATGGAGTTGCCCTGGAAATGGCAGTAGCTTTCGTGAGTCTAAAGGTTGAAGATAATAACATGTTCACAAGCACACGCCTCAACTAAGAACATGAGCAAACGGTCTTGGACCTTTGGTCCAAATGGTTTCCCCAAACCGTTTGAGACCAAATAGTTTGCAAATTGTTTGGTGAATTAGACTCCAAACCAAATGAAGGGGTTGACCATTTGGTTTAGTTGACCGTTTGAGGTCTGAACTTATTTACATGTTGGATGATGATCCAATGGACTCAATTGTTTGATTCAATGTGTGTACCATCCTTCAATTGGAAACCCTAATCAAGCTGATTGAAGAATCCTTGATTGGTCCTAATGATTTCAAGACAACTTGGGTCAAACGGTCTTAAGACTGTTTGAGCCCAAACGGTCTTGAAACTGTTTGGGACCAAACGGTTTCAAAAACCATTTGGTGGGTTAGTGTTTGATCCTTGACCCATGGATGATGATCTAATGGTTTTGATTGATGAATCCTTCAATTAAACAACCAATAGTCAATTCAATGGTGCAATTGGAAATCGATTGGATTGATGAATGACCTAGTGAGCCCTTGTGGTTTCGGGATTGATTTGGCCCAAACGGTCTTGAAACCGTTTGGTGGCAAACGGTTTCAAAACCGTTTGGTGGAGAAAACTTCAAAACTGAATGGAGTTCAATGTGGTTCAATCACTTGGATATTGAAGGTAATGATTGTTCCAATGATCCAATGATTGTAAGTAATAGTAATCAATGAAGGTACAAAGGTTGAAACCCTAATAGTACCTAAGTGATTAGTGCCAATTAAGGGATGAACCCTAATTGCTTATAAAAACAATGACTTGGTACACTATTTCAATCATAGTTGTATGTACTTGACTAAAGGAGTTGATGTAACCTAATTAAGTTGAGGGGGTGATAATAGGGAATTCTTACATGAGTATGATTCATGTGGTGATTAAGGGTATGATCCTTAAGTAAAGAGATCATGAAACCCTAATCATGAACATAAACCCTATTTGACAAGAATGTTGAACCTTAACCCTAATTCAGGGCAATTATAGTTGAAACCCTAATGCAGGGTATGGATGTAACCCTAATCCAGGGTGATGATACAGGTGAATCTAATTTAGGGTAATGTGATGCAAACCCCTAATTGGGATGAATAGTAAACCCTAATTATGGGTAATGGGACACGAAATCCTAATTGGGATGAATAGTAAACCCTACTTGTGGATTATTGAATATAGTTCCTATCATAGAGTGAATTTGATGTGAAACCCTAACTTAGGATGGTTTCATGAGAAACCCTGATGTTTAATGTGATGTGAAGCTCAAATCCAGGGTAATTCTATGTAATGCTTAACGAACCCTAATCTTGGGCAATATAGTGATAAACCATATCTTTGATGTGATAATGGGATGGTTATCCTCATATGACATGAAATGGGAAACCCTAACCCTGGTAAGGGAATAGTGGTGTTACCCATGAATAGTGAATTCATATTTGTTGTACATGGTTCTGATAAGCAATTGATATCATTGTTATCATGTGTGCTAACCATGCAGGTATGTTGAAATGATGATCATGGCCAGGTATGAGCTATGATGTTTAATTCACTATTGTGATTGTGCCTTGAGTGCCATAATATACCTTGTTGTCTGGTAAGAGGTAACAAGAGAGTTAATGGGCCTCAAGTACCATGTGTGATGCTTGTAATAGCAAGTATCATCTTTGCCTTGGTCAATTGACCTGAAGGTGATGGTTACCAGGAAAAGTAGTAACAATGCTTAATGATGAATCAAGGGTTTAATTACCCAGGGCCATATGATTATGGTGATGAAATTGTGAAGGGATGAGAATTCCCACTTTTGAAATAAGGGACTGAGTTCCCAATATCTTTTAAAGACATTCGAGTATTTGATGAAAATAGTACATGTTTCTTTATAGCATTGTCATAATAAGTTTTGTTTGAACTCTTGCCTGATTCTAAAAGAATATGAAAATGTACTTAATTAATCAAGTGAAATCTATTCATGTAGTGCTCTGACCATAGATCCATCATCGTCAGAAATTGGTGATGGTGAAACAGGTTTTCCTATAGAATTCCAGGAGTTCACATATTCTGAATATGTGGGGGTAAATGGGCGAAAATATCCTTGCGTCCTTGTGAAGAGATTGAGGGAGGGTAAACATTAAACCCTCAATCCTTCATGTGTCGGGATAGATGTAACATAAATCTCCCGATGGTTGGGATGGATGTATCATTAATCTCCCAATGATATTTTATGTCGGGTTGATGGAGATAAGAATTAATGCTCTCAATTGCCGATGAGAGTGCAATTGACGCTGTAACTCTATAGCGAAGTTCCAGTATATCCTGGAAAGCTATTTGAGAAGTTGGCATAGTCCTTCTTGTGGTCCCGTACTGATCGGGATGTGGGAGGTCATGGGAATCTGGCTCTTCCATTGACCTAATTATGGTACCGATTTTGATTCTAGAAATGGTCGGTTGGAGTATGAGCGGTATACCTCATCTCCTCAGAGCTTAAATCTGTTTGTAAAATATAATCAGCTGTGTAGTGTATTTGCATAAGATTGAAATGCGAGAACCACTGGTTGATGTTATACTGCTTAGCATGTCCTTGATACATAAATGTTACTTATGTTCCTTTAATTCATATTGAATATGAGACATGCTACTTTATCCGTTTATAACTGAAATACTTGCATAAGATTGTTGCCCTAATCTGCATAGTTGTTGATTCATCTGCTTCTGATTTATATTATCTCACTGCTCAGTTTATTTCTATTAAACTGCAATGATAATGTTTTGGCGGAGAGTTATATCTCTCGCTGGGGCAATTTTTATAATTGTCTCACTCCCGTGGGATTCAACATTTTTAGGTAGACACAGATGACAAGGCAGAAACTCTTCTGCAGGAGAAGAGCAGCAGCAGTAGCCACAGGGACAGTAGTGATCCATCAGGTGGAGACATTGGCTATCTGGTTTTGTATAGTTAGTCCTATGAGTCGTCTCTGTACTCTCGGGTCCTAGGAGTTAGTGCTTTGACAATTCGATCTGAGATTTTGGCTTGATGCCTTGAGATTTTTATACTGTTGATGTACAATTCAACAGGGCAGTTAATGTTGTAACTCTCGAGAGGAAATAGTATGAGAGATGTACTAGTGAACCAGTATGTACTTGAAATACTTTGGTTCTGAATGAAAGAGTTTTCCTGTGAATGGATCTCTTGATAAATGGTTTTATTTTTTAGTGATTTTCAGTAATTCCACTGCTAATACTTTGGTTCTGCATTAGTTAATCTAGTTTTTATGAGTTGTATGCCACATTTATGGACTCGAACAGGTGTCCAAGGTATGGTTTGAATCCTTCAGGCAATCCATCACCTGCACAAGTTACACCCAAAGCACATATGATTGTTCTAAATTTTTGTTTGATAGTCCTTTGGGATGGGTCATTCTACTCTTGTATGTGGATGACATGATCATGACAGCAGACAATGTAGCATGAATCAAGGAATCACAACATTGTCTTGTCAAGCAATTTCAGATGAAGGATCTTGGGAAACTTCACTACTTTCTAGACATGGAGATCGGCCATGGCTATAAGGGAATTCTAATCTCTCAGTAAAAATATGCAACAGATCTCATTGAGCGCGCCAATATATCTTATGTACGCGATGTAGACACAACTTTTGAACTTAATGAGAAATTATGCCCAACTGATGGTGAACCAGTATCAGATCCCACTAGGTAATGTCTACTAGTGGGATAACTACTATACTTATGCATCATTAAGCCTGGCACTCAACATGTGATTAGCATTATGCATCACAATTCTTATTTGTCCCTCGAAGTGTCCACTATGATGATGTCCTTCATATCATACACTATATATAGGGAACAATCACATGGTCCTTGTTGACGAGCTCTTCTTGTAATCTTATCATGCAGGCACATACTGATGCAGAATGGGCTGGATGCCCACCAATAGACGCTCTGCCACTGATTTTGTCTTTTCTTTGTAGATTCATCGATCTCATGGAGGAGTGAGAAACAAGATGTGGTGTTTCTTTCTTCCACTGAGGCAAAGTACAAAGCAATGATACCACTCAAGAAATAGTGCAGACGTTGTCTTCTAAGTGATATGGAAGTTATCATTTCTAACTCTACACCTTTGTTTTTTTACAACAAAAGTACAATAAGGATTTCTTGTGATCCATTTTTTCATGACATGACTAGGAACATCAAACTAGAGTTTTCACTTTGTGTGGGGAAAAGCACCTAGCAGGCATGACCACACTACCATTCATAGATTTCTACAGATCAATTTGCAGATATCTTCACAAAGACACACATTGCATTAAATCACAACAAGTTGATTCCCAAACTGTCCGCTTTGATGCACCTTGAGTTTGAGAGGGGGTGTTAATATTAATTAATGTCATTCCATATATTTTCTCCCCTTTCTTTCCATGCGACACATGTTAATATTAATTAGCACCCTTTCATATATCTTCTCTCCATTCCTCTCTATAACGTCTGTTAGTATTAGTTAGGGTCCTTTCATATATTTTCTTCCCTTTTGTTCTATATAACGTATTTTCTTTCTTTATACATGTACATCTCAATTCGTATTTTCGAAGTATCCACTTACACCTTGCAAACATATTTCTATTTAAAAGAGACTCGTCAATAATATACAGATGGGATTCACACATCAAACCAGTTGCAATCAACCCTGTGATTAACAACTTTGCTTTGTCGTTTTGTGAAACAAATAAAAAAGGGTTGTGATTGGATTTTTCTAAAGGGTACCGTTAGATCATTCAATGAGGAAGAAAACTCATATTTGAAAGAGTGATTTATGGAGACTTTGATAACGTCAATGTATAATATTATTAATGTTCCATAAAAGTATGAGCACAAAATATGTGACATGTTAACATTAGTCTAAAATAGGATGGATTGTAGAGTGGTAGTTAAATGATAGATTAGGAGGAAGGGGTGAAGGAAAGAAAGAACATAATTTAAGTAGAAATGAATCAAATGATATACTAGCGGGAGATAATTGAATTGAAGAAGAAGCATTTGTTTAAGGACTGGTTCATCTTAGATTTAGGAATGGGATACAAAATGGAGCCATTGGCTGCCTACTTACATTGTTGTAGTAGAGGGTATTTATAGGACATATAAATGTATAGGGCAGTGGGAGAATTATGACATAGTGTCATTTATAAGAAAGTAAAGACAGTCCATACTTACAATACAAGAGTCGAGGAGGTTGTTGCTCAATCTTTGTGTAGTTTCAATTGAATACTCTTACAGCCCCCAGCAAGTTGAGCCGAAGAGAAACGAAGGCCCAACTTGAGAAGAGTGAGCCGGAGTGAAGCATTTGTGAGGTGCCTTGTGGCAAGTTGTCCGTTGCGTTGACATAGCAGGTGCTCTTGTCTTGTTGTACCTTGTTGTACCTTGTGTACCTTGTTGTACCTTGTTGTACAGAGCCATGAAGACAGGTCGCTTGTTGTACCTTGTGGATGTTCTTGGTATTCTTTCATTGTAGGTGGTGTGTGGCCACCAATGGATTATTTCGCGTGACAGTAGTTGTTGGACAATTGGAAAGAATAATTTTGATTTGTTATGTTGGAGAGGATGGGTAATCTTTGGGGGAAGTAAAAGAGAAGAAACGAGAGAAGAATGTGCTTTGAGTAGGATGCATCAAGAGGACGTCAGGGTGAGGAAGGTTATTTTGTAGATATGTGAAAGGTTATAAGAGAAGAATGAGGACTTGTCTTTTGATTGTTCGGAATGGTTTTATACCATGTTTGAGGTTGACATACATGTTGGTGTCAGGACAAGGTTATTTTGTAGGAGTGATTAGTTGGAGTGAGTATTTTTGGGTTGTTAAACTCGGACATGTGATTATTGAATAGAGAAAGACAAGGGTAGGGAAGTTTTATTTTGCTAGCACATTGGGGGTGGTGCCGGTAGCCGTGGAAAGAAGGGTACAGTGGCTCACGGGGTGGAAGAGGGAAGAAAAATTAGAAGATGGTCATCTCAATTGGAAAGGGGGTTTTCTTTTTGTCGCTTGGTGGGAAATATAAACGGACAGAGAGTAAGGGAAATAAATAAAGTGGGACTTTGGGATATAGAGCTGCTTCGATGGAGAAACGGCGGGGTGCCATGCCATCAGGATCTGGCAGCGGTACGGTAGTTGGTAGACAAAGCTTGCGGCAGGCATTACTGGTGGATGGGAACTAAGAACCTGCTCCAAGGCTTGAGCACTTACGGAGTATCTATTGCAGAGCAGAGGGCTTGCTGGACTTCCTAATGGCCATGGTGGTAGACTTGTTTTTGGTAGAAAGAGTGAGCAACAAACAGCAAGAGTGCAGACGCACCCAAGTGCGATGGCGATGGCATGGATGAGTACGACAGTGATGGAAGCGGAGAGCACAACAAAGATTGCAGCGACGATGCGGAGGCCATGGCGAGGTAACGCCTGACAGGGTTGACGAAGGGAAGTGCAGATCGGAGAAGGGAGAGGGTATTCGGCGAGGCGCCGAGTAGGTGGAGCCCATGGCGTCTGGCGGTTTTGCAGGTCTTTTGGATAAGGACATGGTAGTGCCCTGTTGATGTAGGTCTGTGGGTTGCCAAGGAACGACAACACCCGATTTGAGTGGTGGCGACGGATCCGGGATAGAGCAGGGCAGCAGATGAAAGCTCAACCCCTTTTAATGACTAGCGAGGAGCCAAAAGCGAACGTTGGACCGGATCCGCCAGCCATGAGTAAAGCATCGACTGTCGGGCTGTTTTTGTTGATGAGAATGGGTGTCTTCCAGTAGGTGTCTGGGCGTGCCGTTGCTGTCACCGCCTTGGTGGTGGTGGATAGAAAGAAAGATAGGAAGAGGAATTGGTACAGGAGGATTCAGCTCAATTGAATGGGAATAGACGGATGGGGGGGGGGTCGAGAGAATTTGGGGTAGAGGATGCGGAGAGTGGATGAGGAAATTAAGAAAGAGGAGGGCATGGTATAGAGGATTGGGTAAAACACGAGATAGAAGCCGGAAAATTAAGAAATGGTCAGGATTCGCCGGCTGCGTCCAGTACGACGACAGGATGATGCCCGACGGGTGCTGACGGTGGAAGAACGACATAAGGTTTTGCCTTTCTCTTTTTTTTTCTTTAGAAGGCGGCAGTAGGGGCTGGGGCTGACGAGAGCAGCCGTCAAGAGAAAAGGCTTTGGGGTCGGATTGGAGATGCCGGTTAAGGCTTTATCAAGCTCAGAAACCATCTTAGATTTAGGAATGAGATACAAAATAGAGTCATTGGCTGCCTACTTCAAATGCATACGGCAGTTGAAGAATAAGATAAGAAACCAAAGACTTTGTTGGGACTGCAGGCTACAATGAATTCGCTTTTCGGGCCCATTACATTACCCCCACGCTCTCAAGGTGGAAACTAAACCGCATACAAAAAGGGTCATTGATATTAATATATCTAGACAACAAAGAAGCTTGTTCTACTCCCTTGTTTTTTACTTGGTAATTTCCAAAAGATTGTCGTTGCACCATTCAATAAGAGAAGAAACACAAAGATTTGGAAATTAACTTGATCATATCACATTAACTATATCACAGTCTGAAATGGCACAATATATAAAAAAGCTAACATGTGTCTAGAAAAGGATGGAGGGGAGCGTAGTCAAGGGGGAAGCAAAGGAAGTTAACCAATAATTTAAGTACAAATGATATATCTGGAAGTAAATAAAATCCTTGATCACAGCTGCATCTTCTTCTCCTTCAACTCACTCCCATTGGAAGCACCCCCGACATGAATATCTGCATCGGCGATAAACTTCTTCCAGAACCAGTGCTTCTTCCATATAAGCACCATCTCCTCAATGGGCACGTTCTTGGTCTCGGGTAGGAAGAAGAAGATGAACGTGGTCATGATAACAACCCACCCTCCAAAGAAGTAGAACAATCCAAACTTCATATGACAAAGCATGGTGAGGAACGCCTGTGCAATGATGAAGGTGAAGAGCATGTTGACGGAGACATTGATACTCTGTCCCGCGGACCTGATCTCAAGCGGGAAGATCTCTGAAGGCACCAGCCACCCCAACGGACCCCATGACCAGGCGAACCCAGCGACGTAGATGCAGATGAACGCAACCACAAACCCAGCATACGTCTTCGACAGGTGCCCTACCCCGCTCGTTCCAAACTTGATCCCGAGGAGTGTACCGACAACAATCTGGCACACGAGCATCTGGAACCCGCCTTCAAGGAACAGGAACCTCCTCCCGACCCTATCGACGGACAGTATGGACGCGAACGTGGCGACGACATTGACAACGCCGGTGATGACGGCAGACATGAGCGACGCGTCGGACTCGAACCCGATGGTCTTGAACAGCACGGGGGCGTAGAACATGATGACGTTGATCCCGGTGAGCTGCTGGAAGAACGGGATGAGGATGGCCATGACGAGCTGCGGGCGGTATTTGGGTTTGATGATGTTGGACCACGGGTGCTGCACGAGCTTGGACTGCTCGCTGGCGGCGACGAGGTCGCTGTATTCCTCGTCCACGTCGTCGGTGCCTCGGATGCGGCACAGCATCCTGCGTGCCTTTTCGGGCTGCTTGCGGTCGATGAGGGAGTTGGGTGTGTCGGGGAGGAACAGGGAGCCGATGGTGATGATAGCTGCTGGGATTGCTGCGCCGGCCAAACTGATGCGCCATCCCCAACCTCCCTTGATCTTGGCGGTCCCGTAGTTGATGAGGTTGGCGGCTAGGATGCCGATGGTGATCATGAGCTGGAAGCCGATGTTGAGCATTCCACGAAGACGGGCTGGGGCCATCTCCGAGAGGTAGACTGGGACCGACTGCAGAGCAGAAGCAACAGTAACGGCAGTGAGTAAATTTCAATCGTGCCAAGTAATGTAATAATATGGTAATGACGATGTAAATTGAAATCCAGGCGCAGACGAAATAATGAGAGAGCAGTAAACAAACCAACTGATCAACAGCAGAAACAGAGAGAGTGGGCCAAGTAAGCAATAATTTAACTACAAATGACAGTAAGAGCCATGAATGATCCCCCCATACCAACAAGTTGGGTGTCCTGCTCGTGAAATTGCCAGGTCGATATGCAAACACAGCCACACATACGGATCCGCAGTGGGCCTAAACAAGGTAGGGCAATTACTAAGTCTACCATACGTCAACGCCTACCTCGACCATCCATCCATCCCCCCATGTCCAAATTCAAACTAAACCAACGCACGCCACCGACAGTATACAGGCATCTGCTGCCATGTGCAAAGACCCATGTTCCTTTGCGTGCAATCAGAGAGACAGTGAGCCTCAAAACATTGAAGCAACTAACCGGTCCATTCAAATCATGCCAGCGCAAGAACATGATCATAAGCGCGTGTATAAATATAGCTAAGACCGATTTGTGCAAACAAGACCAAGTCGGATTGGCAGCTGGTGCTGCTACTGCTTTGGATCTTTCTTGTAAAGTGAGAGGAAAGCTTGGGGTCCGGGAAAAGGCCATGCGACCAACCCCACTCATGACAAACGCTCTATATTCTCATCGGTGGGTGGCACGGACAGATTCGACAGCGGTTTGTCCCCAAGGCTTGCTTTCTCAGTTGAAGTTGCATGAAGAAATGGAACTCTTTTTCTTTCAGTGCAGTAATTACTTACTAACAAGGCCAATTATTGACACTGTTACTCCTTGGGGTTGGTCCTGTTATTGACACTATCATTACTAAGCCTTCACACGGGATGAAAACAGTGGTTTTTCACTACTGAAAAGTGTTTATTGTCGCTCCATTCTAATCATTGTTAAAAAAAGAAAGCCTGTTTCTCCTTGGGTTGGTCTCTTCCTAGTTCTTTCCCTCAGGTCACTATCACGGGGCAAACACTAGCAACACACACATACAGCCAGAAAACATAGCGTGTGAAACGAGTAGATGGAGTCAAGCCTCGGGTTGCTTGTCACTCCAGCAAGAGCTTGACATCGACGGGCATCACTATCGAGAGCATCGGCGGACGACGGACTTCAAGCCAGTAGGAAGGAAATTTTTGAAAAAGCGGATCGGATAATGTAATTAATTAATTTCATAAGACAACCAAGTCGCACATGGATGAAACGGTAGATCGCTTTCTAAGACTTTTGCGGGCGAGGTAAGACCATTAATTGTTACAAATACAAATTCAGTCAAGGGGTCCTATATCCGCAACGGCTACCGAGGAATCGTAGAAAATCAATACAAGCAGTTGAAATAATGAAAACGAACCCCGACTTTTTTAAAGTTAAGTACGTACTGTGCTTATTATTTCCCCATCTCCTACACCAAACAAAAATAAACGAAACAGCAACAGTTTTGAAAAGAAAAAAAAAAGATAATTGCGGATAAGAGGGAATTTAACCACCGTACCTGATTAGCGAATCCCACGCCGATACCGAGCAGAATCCTTCCAATGATGAGCATCGCAACGTCCTTTGCGGCGCCGTTGATGGCGGCGCCTACAAGGAAGGTGAGACCTCCGCCGAACATGGACCACTTGCGCCCAAACACCCTGGTCACCGTGGAGGCGAAGAAGGACGCGATGAGCGCGGCGAGGTACAGCGACGACGTGAACGTCGTCAGGAGCTGGCTGTCGAACTTGCAGTACTGGTTCGTGTCCTTGTCGGCCTGCATCTTGCGGTACACGGACGGGAAGAACTTGCGGAGGAAAGGCTCCATGGAAGTGACACCGCCTGTGACCGGGGTAACAAAATAATCAGCGGGGTAAAAATCATAAAATTGTAGTCAACACAGGAGGTAGGACGATAGAAAGGGGCGTGTGTGTGGATTCAGAGCGACTGCTGCCGCTCCAACAAGTAACAGATCTGGCGGCGGTTGGAGTAGATAGAAAAGCAACAAAGGCGGAAATCACAGTGCTGCAAACTTACCGGATATTCCAATATCATATCCGAAGATGAGTCCTCCCGTCGCCGCCACGAGACAAGTGAGGAAGACGAACAACGTCATCTTCCCCGGGTAGTCCTTTTTCAGACTCCCTGTATCGGCAACGTATCCGCCCGCCATGGCAGAGGTGTATTCTCAGGGACCCAAGCGAGCTGCACGGCGGTGGGCGACGAGGATTCTGCGGCGCGGCAACACCAGGGCCAGTACCGAGGGGTTGACGCAGAACAGAACGGGAGACAACAGTGAGGGGTGAAGTGGGGGAGAGAGAGCGGGGTGTATTGATATAAGCAATGGATGAAGGCGGTAGAGGTGCGAATTTATAGCAATAATACAAAGAGTGAAAAGAGGTTGAGATGAACAAGAAGAGCGTGGCAGGCAGGCTAGTGGCTGTGTGTGTGTAAGTCTTGACTTCCCCGTGTGGGCGCGGCGCTGGACTTTTTTTTTTTTTTTTTTTTGCTTCGGCACCGCAACGGCGTGGTTATGAATGAGGAATTAAAGTCGGAGGTAGCAACGAGCGTCCGGCGACTAGTCAAACACCGGATATATTTTTCATGTTGAAGGCGAAGGTAGAGAGACGCTCCTAAAATTTTAAATAAAATAACGTAGAATCCCGGGACTCCCCATTCCGTGCGTATAAAAATTGGGTGCGTGCGATTCTGTGGTCCTGCGTGGCAGTAATATCCTTATAACGGTTTCGTAACGTTGCCCATGTCGCCCATTTTGGTATTAATTAATTTTTATAATTTTACAATATCTTGATTTTATCGTTTTTTTCTTTGATTTTTCGTTTTACCAATTGAATCTTATTTTGTATTGGTAGTTGATGGCGAGTCAAATTGATATTTGTCAATCCGGAATCTCAACCATTTTTAACAAGATTATTGTTAAATGATTCTACAATTTTTTTTATGGACCTGTTTGGATGGGAATAAAATCAGGTTTCGGTTTGACCTATCACAACTCAATCTGATTTATCAAGATTTAGTAGAGTGAAATCGGGATAAAAACGAGGGTTGTTACCATCATTATAATCTTGGTAGTGACTTCTCTTAGTCTCTGCATTGTATCACATTGTCCTTTTGCAAATGCTAAGGTGGGAAGGGGTACAAAATGTGGTCACTATAAATGAAAAATTCTATAACTGAACTCTATAAAAGATATTTCTTTCGTATAAATCTCATTGTGTTTGATACTACATAAGACTTTGGGATTATGTAGATAATTGTAAGCAATGTTAACTCACTTTTTTTTCCCTTATACTTATTCTCCTTGTGCGTGTACTTTGGGACTGGTCTCTGATGAGTTTGTGCGTAGCTAGGAATCACTAACTATTGCATTCCTCACAGAGGTAATGACGGAATTGACACTAGCTCAAACTCTTTTTATTTGGATTTGTAGTCTTTAAAATAATATAATGTCTTTAAAATTTTGAATGGCGTGGAATTCTTGTCTAACAATTCGTTAAATATCAGGATTTGTATAGAATTTGAATTTTAGACTTTTTTCCTCTTACAAGTTGGCAACGAGGACAACTGAAAGTTTCATGGTTTATCGGGAAACCTTTACCTAAAACCACGTGGTGCTTGATACAGCATTTTGTCTTTTAATTTCTGTTTGATTATTTTGTATCAAAAGTACTTTTTTTTTCTGGTAATTGTTGAATTAAACCAGCCAGAAAGTAAACAAAGCTTATCCGTTTTCTGATTAACTACGAGTTCGAAAGCCCCTAGTAAGATCTGAAACTCAAAAAGATAAGATAATCTTTCAATCCGTCCATCTGAGCTACAACTTTATGGTTTAGCTAGTCATAGGATCGGGCCGGCAACAAACTCCCCGAAGATTTTGGAGAGAACCAGGTCAGTGTTGCGTCTTATCTACTCACGCTACTTGATGTGCTTTACAGTATGCATGAAATGTGAATCCCAATCTCATTACATGATCGCATCATCATTCCCGTTTTTGACTTTGCATCCCATATTGTGCCGATTCAGAACTCAACTGCCAAAAGTGCACAATCGACAAAAGTTACGCCTCTAGTCGCCTTCCTCGACAATCCACAAAGCACAATCATTGATTGGTTCATTGGCACCAACTCAACGCAACAAACGAGCTCACCAACAACAATGGAATATGCTAGGTGAACAAGAAATGAGACCAAAAATGAAATTTTTTTTGTTCTACATATGTATAAAAATAGAAGAAGAAGAAGAAGAAGAAAGTAACTCACTTCCCTCTTCTATTTTATTGTTATGCATATGTGGAGACAAAGGATCTCATTTTCGATCTCATTACTTGTTCCTATAACAAACCCCAACAACAATACCCCAGTTCAGGCATAGTCTTGCGCGTCGTCTATCTCTAACCATTAAACCTCGATTTGTATAAAGGATAAAAGAATATTAAGTTATGGAAGTCAGGTGAAGGGGCCGTGCAGGTTGCTCCTTATTCTTCCCTAATATAATATGAAGCAACTTCAACCTGATTTTCTATTATATTAAAAATCTTACTAGTATGTTTTCTTAATCAACTCATCTTGATTTTATGTAATAGTTAAAAATCTTACTAGTATGTTTTCTTATTCAACGTGCCCGTTACACAATATTATGGTTATCTATTATAATAGTTTAGCTTCCCTGTAATCTGCGTTGTCACTCTCGTCAGTTAGGCTGAATTTCAACGCCAGTATATGTAGGAGATACTCCACAAGTCAGCCGCAAGCCTGGCACCACCGGGGCGTCCGTTCTCACCCCAAGTTGATGCATTTCTTAATTTATAACGCCATCTCCCAACCATTTCTTCCGGAGACAGCGTTCCCGCCAGTGGGACAACCTGGCTAATCAAATGTTAGAACTATATACAGTTGCTACAGCTAGTTGTACACTGCAGCAAGGATTATGTTACGACACTTACCAAGTTAAAAAAGATGTTGGTTGTTTATAATACTTGTTCGTTCCATCCACCTGGTAGGGCAAAGCTTCAAAGTATATATGAACTAGCACTTTTATGATGGAAACACATGAGAGGAATTTTGATTGTTTGCAACCAGAGAAGAAAACTGGGACAATGATGTATACCGATGAAATGGAAGGATGAGGGGATGAACATGAAAACAGCTATCACTTTTTATATTGACGGTAGTAATTGTCATGAAATACATGTGGAAACAAGCATGCTAATCGTAAAGTCTCCGATAGACTATCGAATACAACAAAACTATCTAGGACATCACTTGTAATATCCTCAAATTCGATGAACTTGAATTCCATAAATATAAAGTTTGATTGGATAAGTGAATTCATAATTTTATTCAAAGGTAGAATAATATTGTTGTTATCCATTTTGTAGCATAGTGCAATCGATTGCCCATGTGAGGCCCATGAGACTATTTGTTTTACAAATAGGTCCTCATGGCATAAGTTTAAGAAATAAAAAAGAATTGATGCATAAATAAAAGATAACAACTTTATGATTTGTTAGAAACTGGAAATATAGAATAATAGACAAGTTTTCAACAGATTCTAAGATAAATTATAATTTATATAATTAATAGAAGAAATTAGCTAACTATATCTTGTAACACAAATTTGAGGCATCAAACAAGGATAAATCACTCTGGTTTTTTAAACAAGGATAATTCACTCTGGTTTTTGAAACATGTAAAAAAAGACTTTTCATATGATGTGGGTAATTGTTTAAAAAAAAGAAATAAAGGGCAAGCTTTGTCTGCAAAAGTTATCCCAATAAATCTAAAAAATAGATATAGATTTAGAAAGATATTTATGAGTTTTCCTCTAAGTTTTATATTGAAAGAACGCCCCTAGCAGGATATAAAAATCAAGAAAGAAGATGGACTTGCTTGTAATAATTAAATGTTGTTTTCTTTGTTTGAAGAAAGAGAAAAAGATATCTAGAAACACCCCTTTGTTACCAAATTTGGCTAAATACGAGATTCTAGAAAAATAAAGAAAGTATCCAATTTTGAGACTAATTAGAGTAAAGATGAGAGAGAAATATCAATTACTTAATTTCTACAATCAAGGTTTGCAAAGGGGTCCCTGGAATACCAAATAGGAAAATAAGTATTTTTGTTCTCATTAAAATACTTGAGATAATTTATGAGATAGATAATCTAAATACTAGATTATAAAAGAAAATTCAAGGAGTTCCACGATATTTAGTTGCCAAGATAATTTAGTTGGTAATTATGTAGATTTGTCTTTGAAATCAAGTTTCAGTTAAATTAGGGAATATTGAAGGATTTCTCCTTTTTTCCAATGGAAGGTAGTCATATGAATAGAGTTTTTACAAAATAATAGTATGAGGGGTGGTTTCCTTTATGCAACTTTTGAGCCTATAAAGTAAAAGATATAATATTGTTATTACAAGGACAGAAGGTTGGAATATAGTTATTACTTTCGTAACATGATGCCTTGCCAATTGCATACGGAAACTTTATAGAAACTAAATTTAAATGTATCCAACCTTTGTGTTATATAAGAAGTGGTACGAAGAGAAGATGGACTATCCCAAGCCTCTCCTTCCTTGATGTGCATCCTCCCACAAAAGTGTGGTAGCAAATCTCTCTCCCTTCATCATGGCAATGCTCTTCCTCATCCATGATGGTCTCATTGTATCTCGTAACGTGGTTCTTGTCACAATGACATAGAAGTCCATGATCTTCCAAAGTACTTCGCCCCTCATCCCTTTCCTTCTGATTCTCCATGGATGAGGCTTCCATGTCATCCCATGTTTGAGGTATAGATCTTATCTTGTTTAATTTGTAGAAATTGCTAGGATTATCCAAATATGGAAAAACAATATTCCAAACTAATTGGGAGAATGAGTAGAATCCAAATAAAATAGTTTCATGACCTATATCTGATCCTAATTCCAAAAGTAGGGTTAATATGATTAATTACTTGTAGAGGTAAAAGACTCTAGATCAAAGGATAGGAAAGTCCTTGGTTGGTTTATTGGATCCTTTTGGTCCTTAAAAAGGAGGTTGGGTATCCTTGGCCCAGAAAAACAAGGTCATCTTGTATGTCTTATAATGGAATATAAGTATACATTGGTTGCAAAATCCTAGATCTTGACCTCTTTAGGTAGTGGACTGACTTTCTCCTAGTTAGAAGATTGAAACCATTCTACATAGCTTATTCTTATGTTTGTTCAAACTCTCTCATCCTTGCTATGTATGCTTAGTTTCACTACAAATTCAATATTTTCAATCCCATATCTTGTATCTTGAAGGTCTAACAAATCTTATTTAAGTGCTTTTTAGCTCTATTCACCCCCTCTAGAGCTGTTTGATCCAACAAGTGGTATCAGATCTATGTTCTTATTCTATAAATCTCCCACGAGATGAGAAGATGGGTGACAACCTCTTAGGTTCTCTAAACATGGAGGGTGGATTCTCCATGAGGCCTCCAATCTTCAACGACACAAACATCCTTCATTGGAAGTGATGGATGTAGTTCTATTTGTAAGGGATGAGATACAACATGTGGAAAGTAGTCATCCTTCCCTACATAGAGCCGGCCAGAGATATTTCCACTTGGGATGAAGAGACTCTAAATAAGGCACAACTGAATGAAAAGGCCATAAGCATCATTGACGCAACCCTCACCTGATCAAGTTCAACAGGGTGTCGTATTGGGATACAACCCATGAGATATGGAACAAGCTTTGCATCACCTATGAAGAGACCAAGAAAGTCAATGATTCTAAGATCTACATGCTCAAGGGTCTCCTTGAAAACTTCAAGATGGGGAAGAAGGAGAGGGTTTCCAAGATGTACTCAAGGCTCAACACCATCATCAATGGACTTACTTTCGTGGGCCATCCCATGGATAGAGTGACCATCAACTCCAAGATTATATGTTCTCTCCCAAAGAGATAGGAATCCAAGGTGACTTCTATTGAAGAAGTTAGAAGCCTAGGTGACATCATCACCAAAAAGATCATTGGAAATCTTCAATTTCGTGAGCCAAGGCTTGACATGCAAGAGGAAAATGAGAAGCAAGAAGAAAAAGAATCAAAGAAGATCAAAGATAGTGCATTCAAAGCTCAAGTGGAGGCACTTGTTCTTCAACAAAAACTTGCTTTCCAGTCTTCTCCTCCTCCTTCAGGTGAAGATGAATCCCCTAGTGATTATGAAGCGAACTACTCCAAGGAGAAGCACTTTAAAGGAAAGCCATCCTCCTCCTCTACTCCAAGGTGCTACGAATGTGGCCAAAAGGGACACTACAAGAATGATTGCCCCAAGGCAAAGAGATCGTACCACAAGAGCAACCCCAAGAAAAGGGAGGACTACAAGAAGGATGGAAAGTACAAGAAGAAGGAAAAGAAAGAAGGAAGAAGAAAGGATGCAGTCCATGTTGCATGGGAAGAATCTTCTTCTAGTAATTGTAGCTCCAATGAGGGAGAATGCCATCTTTCTCTCATGGACTCTACAAGTGATGACATTGATGAGGTAAGTGAGGCTATCTTAGATGAGTTATCCAAAGAAAACTCTCATTGATATGCTTAATGCTTCCCACTCTTCTTATTATCATGGCAAGTCTAAATACAAGAGGTTAGGGAAGATCATAGATGTTTTGTATGCTAAGATTGATTTGTTGAGAAAAATGAGAAATCACATCTTGTTCTTTGCAAGGCCAATTTCTTGATCTTGAGCTCCAATAAAATAGAGTTGAAGTAGAGAAATGTATCTACCTTAAGAACATCAATAGTCTTAAGGAGGAAGACCAAACCCGCCTGGATGAGCTTGTCTTACTTATACTTGAAAATGATGATATTTGACATGCTTGTGATGTTATTAAGCATAAAAATATGATTTATCTTGATGATCTTATCTTGTTTAGAACAGAAAAATTCTAGATTGCTTTCTCAAATCAATGATCTTTCTTCTGGACCTTTATTGCCAAGTAATGAAGTACCCAATCTTTCTTTAAAAATAGATTATTATCTTACTAAAGGCCTCTGTTTGGAGGTCGACTTACTTCATGCAAAAGATGATCTTGCTATCTTATGTTCTACTGTCATTACTCATAGTGATGATAATCACAAACCCATGGCTTCTTTGTATAAATTCCTAAAAGGGAAAAAGTCCTTCAATGAAGTTCTAGATCACTCTACCAAACAAGTTGCTACTAGTGGTTTGGGATATGTAGGGGGACCTCTAAAGAGAAAGAGTAAGGGAAAGGGTAAGAAAAAGAGCAAGGAACCTCCTTTCTTCCATGGTGAGTCATCCGGCCTAAGGAACCTATGATTTTTTTGCATTTCCAGAGTGATGACCATTACTCTACTTATTGTCCTTATAGAGAGAAGGGCACCAACCCAAATATGAAATGGGTCCCCAAGCTAACTCAAGATCCCAAGGTTTAAATTGGACACTAATATCTTTCTTTCTTGTAAGTAAAAGGAAAATAGATTGTTGATAGTGGTTGCTCAAAGCATATGACAGGTGAAAGCATCCACTTCAACAAGGTCACTAAAAAGAAAGGAGAATAAATGACATTTGGTGACAACAACGAAGATAAAGTGATAGATGAGGGTGATGTAGGTGATTCCCTATGCATCAAGAATGTTCTTCTTGTGGATGGCCTACATCACAATTTAATTATTGTTATCTAATTATGTGATAATGGTTATCTTGTTCTTTTTACCTCACTTGAATGCTTGATTCTAGATTCCCTCTCCTAAAATGTTATATACATGGGAGCTAGAAATGGAAATATCTATATTATTGTTCTTGATTCTATTAAGTCTATCGTCGGTATATTCCTTGTTGTAAATTCAAATGATATATCTTTCACTACAAAAAATACATGAATTGGCTACAATTTATTTAATTACATATATACTATATGTAGTCAAAGCCAATTTTAGCTACATTTCTTAAAAATATAAATAAAATAAATGAAGGAAATAAGATTGATCAACTTCAACTACATTTGTCCTCTTTATTTTAGATGTAAACACTACTTTGTAGCTAAATTTACTAAACAATACCCCCTCTCCCACGCGCATGTATTCGATCCAATTAAACCCGCGCATCCCAGTTTCCCATTCTCTCTATTCCTCGCTATCTCCTTCTCTCCCACACACTCAATCGGCCGCCGATCACGCTCCTCTCCCGTGGGGGCATGTATTGGATCCAATCAAACCTGAGCATCCCAGTTTCCCGTTCTCTCTATTCCCCACTATCTCCTTCTCTCCCACACACTCAATCGGCCGCCGATCACACTATCTGACTAACTGTCACGCCCGATCACGCGAGCCTCTCACAGTCCACGCGCTTGAGTGCTTCCGCACATCCCAATCCTTGCATTGGCAGGATGAAGACCTAAAACCGTCGTGGATCCTGAACTTGTCGTCCAACTTCGCCCGCTGAATAGTTCACATCTTCAAGCGATCATTGCCCCCATCCAGTGCTCGCCTCTTCTGCAAGATCATCAGCCCTTCCCAAAGTCGCCACCTCCTCCCAAGGTTACTGCCGGTTACTGCCTCTCCATTGTCGCAGACAATCCCCAAGGTCTTCAGACCTCTATTTCTGTAAGTCTGAGATGACTGCAGTTCCTTTTCTTCTATTTCTGAGATCATATTGTCTTTTATTTGCTGATCGATCATGGAGTCAATTTTTAATATTTCTATACAGGAGTGAATACGTGTATCTTGTTTAGGGAAGACACGACCAATTGGTAGCAAACTTGCATTATTCACTATTACATGACACAAAACTCATTTCACTACAATACTCGGTCACCACCATGTGCATTACAATCTGACATAGTAACCCCATTGGCTTATTTGCCTCTGACAACATTTTCTCTAGGTCAACAGGGGCCAAGCATATAAATCGTGATATTTTTGTTTTCTGAAACATACCAATTCATATCCCTCTAATGAAAGCAGTTCTAGCATCTTGTAGTTGGATAAGGACATCTCCTATTGTCATTCTCTCACTTGGTAACTCATTGGAGCAGATAAGAGCAATATTGGTGATTGATAATTTGCATTCCTGTGTTCTAGGGGTTATGCTTGTTGCGTGTGGGAGAAGAGTTGGATCCAGTATGTCTATGATTTGTGTTAAAACGTTTTTCTCCACATAATTGTGAAGGTTTGTTTCATCTATAAAAGAATCATCATTCGGCCTCTTTCCTGTCAACATTTCCAACAGAAGAACTCCGAAGCTATAAACATCCCATGATTTACTGATCGGGCTTCCCATTCCACTCTCTACATTTCATAAGTGGATGTCAGTGAAAAGAGGACGTTATTTTAAATACCAAACATGATAAGTGTTAGTTGAGAAATATAAAGTAACATGAAAAGCGAACAACATATTATTGTCTATAAATGATGACTTACCAGGAGCAATGTAACCAAGAGATCCTTTTACACCAATCGATACTGCTTTCACATACGGAGATAGTGATTTGGATATTCCGAAGTCGCTAACACATGCTGTCATGTCTTTCTTTAGCAGAATGTTGCTAGGCTTTAGATCTCGGTGCACTATGGGTGTTACAAAATGATTATGAACTACTTTTAGTTAGACATCTAGGAGGCCACCAATACCTTCCTATAGTAGTGTGAGACCTTCATTATCCATCCTCTTCCCATGTGGATTCATTAGACCCAAAGTAGTATTGGGGTGGAACAATCAATCTGGATATTATGGCCCTCCCTATTCAACTATAACAAGCTATTATAAGCTTCAACCTAAGTAATTCTACTTCCATTCCCCTGTAAGGTAGTAACATTAATTTACCATGTAATAAGTATGCTTACCTAGTCTATTTCCATATCTAGAGAAGGATCTCCTCCTAACACTTCCATGTTTTCTTGCTTCTATTGCCATGCATAGAGATGGTTCATGCCCAAAGTAGCCAAAACTTGAGCATTTTAGGATACTACGCATATTGGAAAATAATAGATACTTTATCATTCTTGTGTTCATCACTTCACAACCTATCTCCTTTGAAGACTCAAGATAAGGAATGACAACTTGGATTCTTGCAAACTCTAGCCGCTTATTGATTTTCATAAAATAGTCAGATTGTATAAGCCTTCCCACGAAGCTTCTAATCATACTAAGCATCTCCTCATCCCAAACTCCCAAGGTAGGTTGGGAAACTTGATCCAGACTAGAATTTCCATTATCTTTGCCTTTTCAAGAGGCTCTCCCATCTCCCACTTCTTAAGGATTAGTAGGTTGGTGCCCTTGGAGTGGTTGTTGGCCATGGGGGTGGGGACCTATAGGTTGGTGCCCCTGGAGTGGTTACCCTATCAGTTTCTACTCCCTTAGGTGGAAACGACCATTGTCACACTACGATCAAATTCAATCCCAATGAACCAAGAACCAAGAGAATCACTCCATGGAGTATTCATATGCATGCAAGTTTCTTTTTAAAATTTAGAGTTAAGAATTTACTATGTCTAGGCACTCTCCTGTTCTGACCTTTGGCAAGTATAACTAATGTCATAGTAGTTTTAGAGCCACAAAAACATGAACATTGTGTCTAGGGACTTTTTTGTTCAGGCACTTGGAATGTAAACCTAATGTCAGACACATTTCAAGATGAAAATGATGTATGACATTGTCACTAGGCAAGTAAACCTAATGTCAGACGCATGATATGTTTACTAGTTGTAAGTAACTCAAAAGAAAGAACTAAAAAATCTACCTGAGCTTGCTATCAATATATATTAATAAGTGTAAATAGAAAACTACCTGAGTTTGTTCTCCATGCAATCATTCTACATTCCATGTACTTTCTAGCGAGCTAGCAGAATATCACTAATGGTCCTATAAGAAATATGTGGATTCAGAATGGTAGTAGCATTAGGTTGAAAATATTTAAGTAATTCAAACAAAAAAGCAATCAGGTTTGACTGGTAACCACCAACATTTGAAACCACCTTATCTCATTTGGTAGAGAGATATGTTTACCAAGAGGAAGCTTTCTTAAAGCAACAAATAGTTGGCACTATCATTCTGCCCTAGAAAAATTGCATACTCATCAGTAAGAAATGGAGGACGAATGCAGACAAGAACTTATCTCACCTCATACCTCCTCACTGGTATCACAATATTGAGATTCTTTCTTAAGATACTAGTCTTCAGAAGTGATAGTGTATACAACACTTAGTATCCCACATAGTTGCATAGACACAACAACCCCATCGACTTTGCTACCACAACAATCCATGGTGGCTAGTTATACAGGATAATGCAACAACTAATAACGAGGAACCTTCAGAACACCATATGCAGAGAATTAACTGACGACCTACCAACTGTCATCATGGAGCACAAACAGTACTACAACTTCAGCAAAAGGATGACCAAACAAGATAAAGGAAAAGGTCCAAACCACATCAGACCATTATAGGAGCCAAAAGTTCAAATCTGAGCTAGATTAATGTTGAAATATTTCCTATTAATATTTGTTTGCTTTTGTTTCTTTATTCCTAATTAGTAAGGTTGTGCCTCATAATTTTCCCCTCACATTATATAAGTGAGTGTTATTGTTCATTTACAATTATTAAGGAAAAACAATTACTTCTTCAATAATAAAGAGAAAAATCATGGATATTACCAAGTAAATAGGCGCAAGGCATTAACCTAATTAATAATTCCACTAAAATAGGAGAAAAGTTTGTCAATCACCCAGATCAAAGAAGAGAATCCTGGAACAAATCACATCAGCCAATATAGTTTTCAGGTGGAGTATGCAAAGAGTCAATTTTTCAGTTTTATTCACTATAATTGTCTGCAAATGTAATATCGTTTGATATAAAGACATTGTAGTAAGAATGTAATTGTATTTATGATAAATTAAAGACTTTTTCTTTTAGCCAACATGTAGCACTTTTTAAGTATTAAGCCCTGGAAAGCTTATCTATGGCTCGTCTGAAATTTTAGTGTAGCTTATGAAAAAACAAAGACCAATAACATGTTAGTTACAAATCACAGTCTACACAATCATTTCCAGATTTCTTTCATAAATTATTGGTCTGGTAGAGATTGTCCCATGATTCCACCTCCTATCTTACTTCATATTGTAAATTTATGAGTTAACTTCTTTTCCTTGACTGTTTCCTAGTGGTTTCTTGCCGACAGGTTACAGAAACTGAATCTAGGAGTTGCTAAACAATCCTTAGATATGTGGCTTTTTGTTTTTAGTCACTATTACTGTCCGTACTCAATTCCAGACATTTCTGACTTATTTTGGTATTTAATTGGAATAGTGGTCGATAATTGGAATTTATTGTGGGTCATAAAATGGTATGTATGGCTCATATATATATATATATATATATATATAGTAGTTTACAAAACAATGGAGATCTACTTCAGGTTTACTTTATAAAATTACTCAGTTGATAAATGATTTGTCATTTTTCAGGGTTTCATTCCTTCTGCCTTGGTTCTCATTCGGAATATTTCCTTTTCTCACCACATTCCCTGCTTCTAGTGGTTCCTCACATCTGGATGTATATCAAACATGGAATCTGCTAAATAAGTGTGATTGGTAGCAATATCCCATTTATTAACTGGTGTGCTGTAACACCACAATTCAGTTTCTAGTTGGGCCTTTTTCTGCCATTTTATGGGTTAGTGGCAGGAGGAAGAATTGTATTTCAAACCTCAGTGCCTTCCTAGTTCCTATATAGGCATAAATCTACCCTGCTGACTCTGTTGATATTTTTAAATGAGTTCTAGGGCAATTCAGTGTTACAAATTTGAACATATGTCATATGACAATATATTATTCTTTAAACATGTTAACTTATCTTAAGGTATGCATCAAATAATAGTTCACTTTAGGACCAAGAGAAACTGTTGCCAATTTGACTAGTCATTTTATTAATGAATTTTTTTCACTGCATAAATCCACTGATTATTCCTTCAAAGGTATATTTCTATTATTTTTTGCAAACATTTGCGTTGTGGGTATGGAATCAGGATAATTAACGATCAGTTTGTTCTGCTGGGTTCTCTCTAAATGGTGAATATCTTAATATGTACTGTATGTTCTTTGTTGTTCATATATATATCCGAACATGTATGTTGTCTGCAGAGCATAAGGTAATGGTATGGTACTTTATGCAGTATAGGAAAAAATTAGGCATGCCTTATGTTTTTTATATCTAATGACATGCACATCTCTCTCTATCTCTCTCTCCCCTATAAGCCCTCAGGGAAATTTTCTAAATACTTGTACATGATCTTAATTTTTTTTCATTTTTCAATTTTATGATATTGTAATTAAGGATACTAGAAAGATTGATATAATACTTCTTTTTATACAATTCTTATTTTCTTGGATCAATGCCTCTTTTTATGCAGCTTTATAGGTAAAAGCTACCTTACTCTGCTTTATAAGTATATAGCCAATCAATTCACATAATGATATCTAACCTAGTCATTTCTAACACAACCAAAATGGATGAAAAGAGCAAAAAAATGGTCACACATGACTTGTTGAATATATATACTTCCAATTTATATCCAATGCTAGATAAAAAACAAGGATAGGTTTCTAGCATTAAAATTAGATGTCTAGGATTGTGTGGCTTCATAAACATGAAGTGTTTCTTTAAGAAATTGCAGAATAGAAAGCAATACCTTGTTGACATGATGCTGCAACATTTTTTTATAAAATGCTAATTATTCACTGGGGTCTTGCCTTTATTCTATCTAGAAGGTGCTTCAGGTTAGGCTTTTTTGCTTGTTCCAGATATTTAATTGAATATATTTAGTCAAAATAGCATAACCCACCACTACATGAAAATCCATCTTTCCAGGGAATACTTCTTAGCGCTTTGTGAGCAGTTGCTGTGAAAAAATGACTTCTTGCCTCTACCTCCTTTGGCTATCCCGAAACTTTAAATCAACTCTATTATTTGGAAAGGTTCACGCCTTCCCCACAAGACCCACACTTCATCAAATGAGTGAAAGCCAACAATTATCCATCTCCTTCCCAGATTGTGTTGCTGAGAGGAGCATGATCTATCACTAGACTCCTGTAAGACTGCTTGTGCCATTAACAAGAGGAGCTGCTGATGTGCCTCATTGATCTGACAAAACCATTTCTCAAATTCATTAGGATTGACAAGACCCTATGTTTATCTAAACCAATGGTATGAAAGATCACTCGTAAGAAGACGAATTTTGCAAAGTTCGGATCAAATCCAATATTCATAAGCAGTATTATTATCTGAGGCCTATATGCAATGTGATTTTTTCCAAATAAGGAATTGCAGAAGGACGAATATCACTCCAATCACACTGTTGTGATATTCGGGAGATCATTTATTCTTCAGGCCAAAGATAGTCCATATGTGGTAGCATTAAGGCGTCCACATAGAAAACCTAATATTAGTATTTGAATCTCGCACTCATGATATTGAGAAACCTAATAAAAACATGCAATGATGATGGCCAATCAAGAAGTAAGACAATAAACATTAATTCTATAGTAATTAGTCATTGATACAATTCTTTAGATGTAGATACAAGAAAAGAACATTTGGGTAACAAGGCTACTCCCTGTGCTCCAGTAGCAAAGTACTTGCTACCCATGAAGAGTGAACAACAAGCAAAGGGATAGAGAGAGAGAGAGTGGATGTCATTGTCACTGTGGAGTGGAGAGATAATTAACATAAGCAATTTATTGTGGATTACCCACCAAATATTATAATTGTTTGAAAAATGTATAGATATAAATGATATTCACCATAAGTAGATATTTGTCAAGAATTTTGACACTTATCTTGATCTGATTCTATGTAACCACCTAGTTTGTGACGTCAGAGAATACAATAGAAACTCAAATAAAACATAGCAATATTAAGCTTACCAAAAACATTCTAGCTAGATAACTATACAATTGTGTTTTACTCAAGCATGGTTATTATACACAAGAAGGCATGATTCTGAAATCTTATTCTAAATAATATACATAAACTCCTTATGGAAGAACCAAAAAGAATTTATGTAAGCCGAGAGAGCCAGAGTACAAAGATGTTTGGCAGGCAAATGGAAAATGCATAAAATTGACCTACATATAACTGCTCATTCCATTCATGAGATGACTCTTCACATAATAGACTACCACTCCCCTAAAAGAGATGAGTCTCTACATAACCATTGAACTCAGGTTTTTCATGTGCTTGTATAACAACCTATATGTATATGTTATACATGCATGGCTTACGTTCTTACATGCTAACTCAATTGTATTCTGTACAAGATAAAACTATTTTGATATTTATTGCCAATACGTCATAGATAAATAGATATATACATGGCTTGTCAAAGTATTATGTAGTATATAATGTATAATATGATCGGTATTATACTTTATTGATTTTCTACTTATTTATATATTTAATTTTTCATTGTGTTAAATTTATGTATACTTTTTTACCTTCTTTATTATTTTTTTTTTTAAATCTTTCCGTTTGATTAATAATTTCTACGTATATATTGATTATATTGATGTGTTTACTTACATTTATCTAGGGAAGTATGATCGACAAAAGCTGGATAATTGAGGAAGACATGACCAGTACAAAGTACTTAACTGGGGTAGTCAAATTCATAGAGGTCACTTTCAAAAAATGTAGTAGGAATGAGAGTATCTTATGCCCTTGTAAAAAGTGTCTAAATACACAAAGTCACAACCGTCAAGCGACAACCGAGCACCTGTTATGGAATGGTTTTTTCAGTAGCTACACTGATTGGATTTTTCATGGTGAGACTTCTTCTGATGCCACAGAAGATTCTTCTATGCAAGACAACATGCCGTTTGATGATATGAGAGACATGTTGCACGATGCATATGGAGTCCAAAACTATCGAGAAACTATGGACAATGACGACGATGATTCATTTGTATTTGTTGATGACGAAGAAGCTGAGAAATTCTACAAATTATTAGTGATTGCTGCACAAGAGTTGTATCCTGGAAATAAGAAATATTCCAAGCTGTATACCGTCGTGAGGTTGTTCCATATAAAATGTAGCAATCATTGGAGCAATAAATCATTTACTGAGATGCTCGAACTTTTGAAGGATTTGCTTCCTGAGGGTGACACGTTGCCTGACTCATACTATGAAGTAAGGAAAATAATTAGATACCTTGGTCTTGACAACGAGAAAATTGATGCATGTATAAATGATTGCATTTTGTATCGCAAGGAGTTTGCAAATAATACTTCATGCCTGCGTTGTCATGTTTCTAGATATATAGAGACTGAAACTGATGTAGACAGTGCAAAAAGTATGGAAATTAAAAAGAAAAGAGTTCCTTGTAAAGTTATGCGCTACTTTCCCTTGACTCCTAGGTTGAAGAGATTATTTATGTCCTCTAGAGTCGCACCACTAATGTTGTGGCACGATGAAAGTTGCACCAAGGACGGAGTTTTAAGACATCCAACAGATTCACCTGCATGAAATACATTTGATAACATGCATGCGGATTTTGCATCTGATTCTCGTAATGTGCGTCTTGGTTTAGCATCTGACGGATTTAATCCATTTGGCATGATGAGTAACTCATATAGTATTTGGCCAGTCATATTGATTTCGTACAATTTGCCACCATGGTTATGCATGAAGACACCTAATTTTATCCTTTCTATGATTATTTCTGGTCCAACTCAACCAGGAATGAAGATAGATATCTACTTACAACCTCTGATTGAAGAGTTGAAAGAACTGTGGGAAGTTGGTGTTGATACCTACGATGTTGATTGTAAAGCTGTATTCAAATTGTGTGTCGCCTTACTATGGACGATAAATGACTTCCCTGCCTATGGTTATTTATCTGGTTGGCAAAGTAGTGGGTATGATGCATGACCTGTTTGCAATAAGGACACATGGTCTATTAGACTACCACATAGTAGGAAACACTATTTCATGGGCCACAGGAGGTTCCTTCCGATGGATCATAAATTTCGTAGGGATATGTCCTCATTTGATGGAAAAGAAGAATTAAGACCTGCTCCAAAGATGTTGTCTGGAAATCAAGTTTTAGTTCAAACCAGAGATGTAGACAATATGCCTTACAATTGGAAAAAAACAAAGCATTTTCTTTGAGTTGCCATACTGGAAGTACAGCCTTATTCGTCATAATCTTGACGTAATGCATATTGAAAAGAATGTACGTGAGAGTTTGATTCACACGTTACTTGGGATGGACAAGTCATAGGATAATGAAAAATCACGTTATGACCTTTTAGAGATGGGAATAAGACATAGACTGCACATTATCAAGAACGGAAGTAAGAATATTATTCCACCTTCTTGTTTTACTTTGAAAAAAGAGGAAAACGAATTATTCTGTAAGTTTTTGAAGTCTATACGGGTTCCAGATGGTTATTCCTCCAATATCTCACGAAATGCATGCATCAAAGAAAGAAAATTGTTGGCATTAAAGAGTCACGACTACCATATATTAATGCAACAATTTCTGCCATTGGCTTTACGGGTAGCGTTGACGAGTAAGAACGTCATAACTGTGATAACCGAGTTGTTGAGATTTTTCAAAGACATATGCTCAAGAGAGATAAATCCGTATGCTATTGAGAAGTTAGAATCTAGAATTGTGGTTACTCTGTGCAACATGGAGAAGATTTTCCCGCCCTCATTTTTTGGCATAATGGAGCACGTGGTCATTCATCTTCCACGAGAAGCTAAGATAGCTGGACCACCATTTTATCGTTGGATGTATCCAGTAGAAAGGTAGTATGTTTTTACTATTTGTTTCACTAAAATTTTATCAAATATATTTTTGATTTTAAACAAATTCTATTTATCATTATAGATACTTGAAAACTTTGAAAGAATATGTGAGGAATAAAGCTGCTCCAGAAGCTTCCATAGCAGAAGGTTACCTGGCAGACGAATGTGTAACATTTTGTTCAAGGTATCTCTCTGGGGTAGAGACAAGGTTCACAAAATTGGCTAGAAATGATGTTGAAGATGACGATATTGTTACTGATGATGATTGGTCTATATTTTCACACAAAGGGCGTCAAATAGGAAAGAGTATTCCTGTTTATCTTGAAGATGTGATGCTGAAAACTGCACATCAATATATTTTATCTAATTGTGTTACAGTTGAACCGTTCATGGAGTGAGTTCATTAAATTATTAATAAATATGCATGCTCATCGTTAGATGTTTGTACACACGACTTATGTACTTGTTAGCATGGAACACATTCGCCTCGTGAAGAAATTGAATCCGCGTGCAAGCATTGGGAAATCAGTAATATTCATATGAACACTTTTAGTGATTGCTTTAAGAAGCATGTAAGTCTATAACATTAATTTCATTTAATATTGTTAGAGCATTGTATTAATAACTCAATTCATAATGTATATAGATTGAAGAGAAGGCCAAGTCAGAAAATTTTCCATCAAATCTACTAACTCTAGCTCGGGGACCACAAAATATGGCGAACAAATACAATGGATATGTAACAAATGGATATAGATTTCGAACCAAGGAGGGGGAACATGGTAAAAAAACCCAGAATAGTGGGATAATGGTGAATGCCCAGACAGAAAGTTTTTCCAGTTCCAAGGACAAAAATCCTAAATTGGGTCCAGTTACATACTATGGGGTACTCCGAGAGATTTTTGAGATTAGTTACTATGAGCAACTGAAAGTTGTACTGTTCAAAGGTGATTGGGTCAATGCAAACAAGGGCGTCAAAAAAGATGAAAATGAATTTACAATGGTCAAATTAAAACTCATTGACTTAATTGAAAATCCATTTGTATTTGCCTCTCAAGTACAACAAGTCTTTTATCTGGCTGACATCAATCACCGTGGGTGGAGCTTTGTCATGCAGATGACACCACATGATACTTATGACATGGATGAGAAGCTTACTGAAAATTTCATGGATGGGACATGCGTACCCGAAGATTCTCATGCAGATGATTGGGAATCTATTTTTAGCGATGTTTTTAATGGATCTGATTTGGTTAGAAAAGATATGGAGGGTGTAACTTTTTACAATGGCAAAAATGATGAGCAACTTGATTGAGATCGTTGTGATCTATCATATGTAGTTTTTAATATTTTGTATCTTGATGTAGCGTTATAAGAATTTAGTTTTATTCATTTATTATTAATTATCAATACCATTATTCTTCCTTTAATATGCATTCTATTTCTCTTAAAATTTGAAAACATTTTTTTTTCTCAATAATTGAATCAACAACTGTTTTATAATGTTTATATCAGGTAGCCCCTACAACCATTATTATTTAACTATATTTTTATGGTTATAGTTTTGTTTTATTAATATTTGTTATGCATTATATTTTCAGGATGTTGAAAAGACGTTCACAATTGTTGTCTGCATGAGAAACTGATGATGCAAACAATGGAGTAATTAAACGAAAATTGGCGGGTACGGTGACATATAATTTATCTATTATAATTTTGTACTTATAGTTGTAAGATTCTGTCGTAATATTTATATTTGTAGGAATGTCTAAACGATTGCAAATGAATAGATTCTATCTTGGTTCAGTTAATGCTGATTTGGGAATGAATGGAGGTTATCTTGGTTCTGTTAATGCTGATTTGGGAGTGAAAGGAGGATATCTTGGTTCGGTTAATGCTGATCTTGGAAGTTCTAAAGCTGATTTAAGTAATAAAACTAATAAAAAGGTCGGTGCATCATATGTTTTCAGCAGCAAAAATGTTGAAGTACACATCAGAAAAGAGAAGCATCCGCACGTATCAATGATAAATCAGGATGTTCCAATTGGTGGAAGGATGTCTCTGTTAAACAACCGTACAAGAACTGCTCATTGTGTTGATAATGCCAATATAAATCATGAGGTTGGAGCTGATCATAGAAATTCTTTGACAAACAATAGCATTAGAGCTGGTCATTCTATTCATAAGGCTAATTCTTTGGCAAGCAATGGTACCGGAGTTGGTCATTCAGTTGATACAACCAATATCAATCATGAGGTTGGAGCTGGTCATAGGGATTCTTTGGCAAATAATGACATGAGAGCTGATCATTCTGTTGATAATGACAATATAGATCATGAGGTCGAAACCAATCATGTAAATGATGAGGACTTTGAATTGGTTGATCAAGAAACTACTGCTAATCATGATGAAGGTACATAAGTTTCTAATCAACTATTTACACCAATTAGCTATTACCTAATATTTTAGCATTTATATGTATATTTTAAAAATAATTGCCTCATATTGTTTTAAATTTTTAGGTGGTGCTGTGTATAATAAAAAATGAAGCTATTCTAAGTGTCTTCGATTATGGAGTAAGACAAGGGATGCAAAATTACCAATCACATTGGATGAGAATGGAGAACCAATTGGACCTCATCAAAATGACTTGTCTTCTTTTTTGGGAACAATTGCTAGAAATTTACAACTGGCACCCTTGGATTACTTGGATCGGCGACAAGTACCAGCTGGAAAGAAAACTGAAATATGGAATTATGTCTTGGTAATATATTTTCGTAAAGTGTTATTGAAGTGTATATTTGTTATATTCATTCTATTTTTCATTTAACAGAAGAAATTTACTATCGACTCAAATGGAAAGCAATCGGTTCTACGCGCAGTTAGGTATTGTTGGAGAAAATTCAAATCTGAAATCAAAAGAAAAAATTATATGCACCACAAAGACAAAATAGACTGACTTAATGATTGTCCTTCCCGTGTCGACCCATTGCAGTGGGCTTTTCTTGTGAATTTCTGGGACTCTAATGACGGAAAGGTAAGATAATTAGTTATATACAATGTCTTCTCTTAGTTTTTATTGGTGATAAGGTTAATGTTCATGTACTGCAGTTACGGAGTGCAAAGAATAGTATGAGTAGAAAGTTTGTTACCACACGACATACATCGGGGTCGATGCCCTATGCTTGTGTGAGAGAGAATGTGAGTGATTTGCCACATACTTATAATAATATCATAACACATTCACACTCTACTTATACTTTATTTGTGTGTTAATAACAATTGCAACAAAAGAATAAAGGGGGTCCCGTTAGTCGATTGCAGTTGTTTGTTGCTACCCATTAGAAGAAGGACGGTACTCCTGTAGATGCAAAATCAGCTGAACTAATTGTAAGTATAAAATTATTCATGACATATTTGACTTTATTTGCTCAATTTTTTATCATCATTATGGTTAATGTTGTAGGACAAGTTACAATCAGCAGTTGAAAACAATGATGCAAATCTTGATGAAGATGAAATTGCTGATCAAATATTGGGTGCAAAGAAGGCTCGTGTGAACCATGAGAGTAATGAGTTTAGTCAGGCATATGTTGAGGGTTTTGAAGGAACAGTCAAAGACCTACCACACATATGTGAGTCACAAAAAATAGAGTTGTCAGATCTGAAAAAAAGACAAGAACATCTCGAAGCAATAATTTTGGGAAATTCAAGCAGGAGTGTTCCATTTCAAGCAAATCAAGTAATTATTCAAAATTTTAGTAATAATTATAAGTTATGATTTTATTAATTTCATAAGTGTTTTATATTGTAGAATATGGAAACTGAAAACTACTAGAGGGGGGTGAATAGAGTTTTATAAATATTTTAATAAGTATTGAACTCAAACAACCACAATTAAGATTGAAAGAAGAAGACAGGCGTTTAGAGTGGTTCCAACTATAGCAAATACTATAGTTGTCAGTCCACTACCCGGTTGCTTACCCAACCGGGATTTGAAAGTATTTATTTTATTACCTCTCGAGGATTTATACAAAATACAATACTTTCAAATAACACCCTTTGAACAGCCTTCACTTGAAGTAGGTGCACCAACTTTGAGGTAGCCTTCTTGAAGTAACTCCAAGCTCCCCCTTGAAGTAGCCTTCCTCTCTAGAAGTAACCTCCCGTTGCACCAGCCTTATGAAGTAGCTCAAAGTCTTCTTCTTCGCCAAGAAGATCTTCACCCTCTCCAATCCGCAGCCTCCAACCTAGGAGTAGCAAGGAGAATACAAATAATAAAAGGGAATAAGAAAGAAAAGGGAAATTACAACTTATCCTTTAAGCCCAAGGCTTGATATGCCTAGATCAAGCGTATAGATCTCCTAACCAAGTGTGTGAACTTGTGATTGCTGTGGGTAGGAGATTCTAGCCTATAGGACACGAGATTGAGCTAAGGAGAAAGTAGGCCAATGATCACAGTGCTCAGTTTGCTTGCAATAGATTGCTCAAGTGTGCTCAAGTATTTCTCAAGTGTAACAAGTGAGTTTTAGTGTCTAATGGCTTGTCCTATTTATAGGAATGGCCTAAGTATGCTTAAGGACGTTCTAGACAACTTCTGGGGGTTTCTAAGTGCTTAACTAGCTGTTAGGTACAAGTTTGTTGCTTTTGCAACAGCTAATTACTTTACTCTGCAGTTTCTGTCAGAGATCGTCTCGGTCGAGAAATGGTCGACCGAGACACCTACTCGGTCGAAGTTTTGTCGACCGACAGGCTCTCTGGATCAAGTGATTTGCAACGTCTATCTCCAACTGCCAACTAACTTGTCAGTTGTGTCTAACGGCTACTTTGGATCTTTCTCGGTCGAGAAGATTGTCGACCGAGAGTGTCTCGGTCGAGGAGTTTGTCGACCGAGAATGATCCTGTTTCAAGGTTTCAATTTAGGCACTAATTATATGTGTGAGTGTGCAAAAGTGATCCTATTTAAATGGGATGACATGTCTAACTATGGTGTTTAGCTAGGGAAAATCTAACGCTTGATTTACATGCAATCTAAGTACTTGTACATTATATTTTTGTACAAGTTTTTACAACATTGATTACATTGCATGAAAAATATAAATATGTGAGCTTGTGGATTTTCCCTAGTTTCTTTGTCATCCACCTTAATCCTGCACACTCAAGTAGCTCGTTAGATTTATAAGAATGAAATGTTTGTCATAATCAAAACAAAGGGATTTATAGATGTTCATTTAGCCAACAATCTCCCCCTTTTTGAAGATGACAAACATTTCCAAAATATAGATAAGGAAATATAAAACATATGAATTTCATACCTTTAGATTGCCCTATGTAGCTTTTCCTCTTGTTTATAAAATGTGTGCTTATTATTCCCAATGAATTATGGAACATGAAATCCAGTTCATTAGGGAATATAGCAACTTTCAATGTAAAGCCAAGAGTATATTTATGAGACTCATTGATTGAGTTTTTCATAAATACTAAGTTATAGTTTTATATATATATTTCTCCCCTTTGTCATTTCAAAAAGATAACCGTTTAATAAAAACTCCCCCTTAATTAGATATCCCATCAAATCTAATGAAAAAGATGTCCATTGAAAAGCCAAAATGATGCAAGTAAACGTATTTGTTTAAGAACCGCAAATATCAAAGAAAACATCTTCCAAAGGAGTAATAAGCAGTTGCTTCCTAATGTTGTTGAATTGATCTAGTGGAAGCGGTTTTGTAAAAATATCAGCCAATTGATTTTCCGTATCAACATGATGAAGGGAAACATGATTCTTTGAGATATGATCCCTTAAGAAGTGATGACGGATTTCAATATGTTTAGCCCGGCTGTGTAAAATAGGATTGTGTGCTAAGTTTATGGCGCTCGTGTTGTCACAAAAAATAGGTGTAGATGAAAGATTAAAACCATAATCGCTTAATACCTGTTGCATATAAAGCACTTGAGCACAACAAGACCCGGCTGCCATATATTCAGCTTCAGTTGTAGATAGGGCAACCGTATTTTGTTTCTTGCTAAACCAAGATACTAAGGCTCTTCCTAACAAGAAACAACCACCACTAGTACTTTTGCGATCAAGTCGACAACCAGCATAATCTGCATCAGTATATGCTTTAAAATCCAAGGATTGTCCTTTTGGATACCATAAACCAAAACAAGTAGTGCCAGCTAGATAACGAAGAATTCGTTTAACCGCAAGAAAATGAGATTGCATAGGTTGGGATTGAAATCGAGCACAAAGACCAACGGAAAACATAATGTCCGGTCGAGAAGCAGTTAAATATAGCAAACTACCAATCATGGCTCTATATAGGGAATCATCAACAGGTTCCCCATTTTCATCCTTATCAATTTTGATAGAAGTAGCCATTGGAGTAGTAGCATGTTTGCATTGATCCATCCCAAAACGTTTTAAGAGTTCTTTAGTATATTTTTCTTGGCTTATGAAAATTCCTGCAAGTGTTTGCTTAATTTGAAAACCAAGAAAGAATGTTAGTTCACCCATGAGGCTCATTTCAAATTCTTTTTGCATAATGTCACTGAATTGTGTGCATAAGGAATCATTGGAAGCTCCAAAAATAATGTCATCAACATATATTTGCACAACTAGGAAATCAGATGCATATGTTTTGAAAAATAAAGTGGAATCTGAATTTCCAATAGAAAAGCCATTATCAAAAAGATATGTCTTGAGCCTTTCATACCAGTTTCTAGGTGCTTGTTTTAAACCACAAAAGTGCTTTCTTAAGTTTATAAACATAGTCACCTTTTTCCGGTATTTCAAAGCCAGGTGGTTGGGCAACATAAACTTCTTCTTGAATGATGCCATTGAGAAATGCACTTTTGACATCCATTTGATAGAACTTAATGTTTTTATGGGCAGCAATAGCTAGTAACATCCTAATAGCTTCAAGTCTAGCTACGGGTGCATATGTTTCATCAAAATCTATTCCTTCTTGTTGATTTATCCTTGTGCTACTAACCGAGCTTTATTCCTTATGACTTCTCCTGCCTCATTGAGCTTATTCCTAAAAACCCATTTAGTTCCTATGATAGTTTTATCTTGTGGTTTAGGAACTAAATCCCATACATCATTTTTAGTGAATTGATTCAACTCTTCTTGCATGGCTATTATCCAATAATCATCCTTAAGAGCTTCGGATATCTTTTTAGGTTCAATGATAGAAACAAAAGCCATGTTTGCAACATCTTTGAAGGAAGACCGAGTTTTGACTTTATCATTTGGATCTCCAATAATTAGTTCTTGGGGATGATCCTTGATAAGCCTAGGTGTAGGTTGTGTTTCTACTTGGGGATTGGATGTAGTAATTTTCTCACTATCATTTGGTATGGTTAAATTTTCGAATTGATTAGTGATATCAATGATTTCTAGATTTTCAGATTTTGACTCCTCATGAAAAGAAACATGAATGGATTCTTCAACTTTTCTAGAGACGGTGTTGTATACTCTAAAAGCTTTGCTAGAAGTGGAATATCCCAAAAAGAATGCTTTGTGTGATTTAGAATCAAACTTGTCTCTATCATCTTTGGTATTTAAAATGTAGCATGTGGAGCCAAAAGTATGGAAGTAGTCAACTCTAGGTTTCTTAGAGTGTACTATTTCATATGGAGTTTTCTTCAAATGAGAGTGAACAGTTACTCTATTAAGCACATAACAAGCAGTGTTTACAGCTTCAGCCCAAAAGGTTTTAGGTGTGTTGTGTTCAAGCATCATGGTTCTAGCCATTTCTTGTAGGGATCGATTTTTCCTTTCAACTATACCATTTTGTTGTGGGGTACGTGGAGCAGAAAAATTATGAGTATACCCTTGAGATGTACAAAAGGCCTCAAATGTATGATTCTCAAATTCACCACCATGATCACTTCTAATAGTACATATTTTATGTTATAAAAGATTTTCAATCTTGGAACAAAATTGCATAAAGACATGAATAGTATCATCTTTAGTAGCAATAAAATGTACCCATGTATATCTACTATAATCATCAACAATAACAAAACAGTATCGTTTACCACCAATAGATTTTGTCCTCATTGGTCCAAATAAGTCCATATGAATTAATTCTAAGGATCTACTGGTGCTAAGTATATGTTTTGATTTAAAAGATGTTTTGGTTTGCTTTCCCATTGTGCAAGGTTCACAGTTTTCAACTTGATCAAAAGACAAAGCAGGTAATCCACGAACAAGATCATATTTCACTAACTTTTTAATAACATGTGAACTAGCATGTCCCAACTTTTTATGCCATAGTTGTAAGGTATTTTCATTTGCAAGCAAGCATTTACCTACTACTGATTTCATAGAGTTTGGTTTAAGAATATAAAGATTTCCAACTCTATTTCCTTCATAAACAACATTTGTAGTGTTTTCTATCAATAACTTGCAGCAGGTTTTGTTAAATAACACATCATAACCACTATCACATAATTGACTTACACTTTTTAAATTATGATGTAAACCATCAACAAGTAGAACATTCTTAATTTCGAGGTTTGTTCCAACATTACCTATTCCAACGATTTTCCCTTTACCATTGTCTCCAAAAGTAACCGTTCCACTTTTCTTTTCTTCAAAAGTTTGAAATGCATCTTTGTTCCCGGTCATATGTTTGGATCATCCACTGTCAACTACCCATTCCTGCATTAGAATATAGATTTTGGTACCCATGTGATGGTCCGATATGGTTAGGAAATTTTTAAGTACATATTTGTATAAAAGTTTTAATACAGAAAACCAGTCGGTCGACAATTGTTCGACCGATATCTGTCTCGGTCGACAATTTGTCGATCGAGAAGGTTACTGTATTACAAGCAAAAGAAACGCAGAAATTTGCTCGGTTGACCAATGTTCGACCGAAATAGGTGCTGTAAATTTTGATTTGTTAAAGACATCTAGTTGGTTGACAATACTTCGACCGATCCAGAGCTCGGTCGACAATACTTCGACCGACAAAGTTTCTGTTTCAGTACAGCAATGCAGAAAAATAATAACAATAAGCATGACACCTTTTGTTTAGTTGAGATAAGACAATATAAAAAGAAAAATAAAGCATTTGGTCATATCTCAACTACATTCCATTCTACTAAGTGTGGGGTTTTGGGATCCAAACTAAGTCGGACTCCTTAGTCTTGTAGGGGCATGAAAAGAAATAATGTCCAAGACGTAAGCAGAAATGGCAAGTAATAGAGTCAACTTCATTTCTCTTTCTAGCCATTGTGTTCTTGGGTACAAACATAGTTTGGGTCTTTTTGGGTTGGTTTTTCTTTGGAACATATCCCAAACCTTTTCTTCCATTGAAGACAGTGCCAACTCTCAATATGTTATCAAGAATATCTTTTCTTCTTAACTCATAAAGTTCTCTTTGCAACTTAGCAATGTCATTCATCTTCTTGTGTATATCTTTTCTTGCTTGGTCTAAATCAGAAAACAATGAATCCTTTTCTTTTACAATATTATCATAGTCCGGATGGTTGCACAAGATAGGTTGAGTTTGAAAATCTTGTAGTTTGGCTAACAAATCAGTCTTTTCTTTAGAAAGAAGATCAACATTGGTTTCTAAAGTGAGTAGCTTTCTAGTGCAATCATCTAAAGATGTTTTTAAAGATACATTTTCAAGATCAATGTTGTTCTTTTCAGAAGAAAGTTTATCTAATTTGGCAATGAGCTCATCATTTGATTTTATAGCCTTCTTTAGTTTCTTCTTGGCATCAACATACTTATCATGAGTTTCTTGTAAACTAGTAACTAACTCCTCTTTAGGAAGATCAATTAGGCTTACCTCTTGAGAGTCTTCATTGTCTTCTCTTGCCATTAGACATTCCACCTTCTCTTCTCCACTTTCACTATCACTTGACTCATCCCATGCTGCTTTATAGGCTTTTTCTCCTTTCTTCTTATGTGAGCTTTTCTTTCCCTTCTTTGCTTTGGGACATTCATTTTTGAGATGCCCTTTCTTCCCACATTCAAAGCACATGGGAGTAGAAGAACTAGAAATTTTGTTAGATTTAAACCTTTTGTACTTCTTACCATTGACGATCAAGGCTTCTTCTTCTTCTTCACTTGACTCCTCACTTTCTTGTGTGACGGCTTTTGAGGCTTTGAGAGCCACATCCTTCTTCTTCCCACTTTGATGTTCACGTTCTCTTCTTTCTTCCTCTTCTAGATCTGCTTCATGAGCTTCTAAATTACCAATGAGTTGCTCCATTTTGAGTCGAGTGAGGTCGTTTGCTTCTTCAATGGCTGTCACCTTTGGCTTGTATTTTGGAGGAAGTGATCGAAGAATTTTTGATACCTGATCTTCCTCAAGGACAGGTTTTCCTAGGGCACTTAAACCATTAACAATAGTAGAGAATTTTGAAAACATTTCACTAATAGATTCATTAGGATCCATACGAAAATGTTCAAGCTTTGTTTTAAGCAAGCTAATTTTGGAATTTTTGACTTGGACTGTACCCTCATAAGTGATGGACAGTCTATGCCAAATATCATAAGCTGTATCACAATTAGATATTCTATTAAATTCTCCTACCGAAATAGAACAATATAAAATGCTTACAGCTTTTGCGTTCATTTGGGCATGTTTTACCGTGTTTGCATCCCATTCCGCAAAGTCATTTTGAGGGAACACATATGGAGTAGATACCATTCTCCATAGATCCCAGTTGACGCCTTGGAAGTAGAACTGCATCCTTCTCTTCCAGTATTGGTAGTTTGTTCCATCGAACGCCGGAGGCCTAGCAACAAGAGTCCCTTCAATGTTGAGGTTGTTGAGCATTCCATCACCCATTTCTTCAAGACCTTGTTAGGGTTCCTTGAAGCCTTGCTCTGATACCAATTGAAAACTACTAGAGGGGGCTGAATAGAGTTTTATAAATATTTTAATAAGTATTGAACTCAAACAACCACAATTAAGATTGAAAGAAGAAGACAGGCGTTTAGAGTGGTTCCAACTATAGCAAATACTATAGTTGTCAGTCCACTACCCGGTTTCTTACCCAACCGGGATTTGAAAGTATTTATTTTATTACCTCTCGAGGATTTATACAAAATACAATACTTTCAAATAACACCCTTTGAACAGCCTTCACTTGAAGTAGGTGCACCAACTTTGAGGTAGCCTTCTTGAAGTAACTCCAAGCTCCCCCTTGAAGTAGCCTTCCTCTCTAGAAGTAACCTCCCGTTGCACCAGCCTTCTGAAGTAGCTCAAAGTCTTCTTCTTCGCCAAGAAGATCTTCACCCTCTCCAATCCGCAGCCTCCAACCTAGGAGTAGCAAGGAGAGTACAAATAATAAAAAGGAACAAGAAAGAAAAAGGAAATTACAACTTATCCTTTAAGCCCAAGGCTTGATATGCCTAGATCAAGCGTATAGATCTCCTAACCAAGTGTGTGAACTTGTGATTGCTGTGGGTAGGAGATTCTAGCCTATAGGACACGAGATTGAGCTAAGGAGAAAGTAGGCCAATGATCACAGTGCTCAGTTTGCTTGCAATAGATTGCTCAAGTGTGCTCAAGTATTTCTCAAGTGTAACAAGTGAGTTTTAGTGTCCTATGGCTTGTCCTATTTATAGGAATGGCCTAAGTATGCTTAAGGACGTTCTAGACAACTTCTGGGGGTTTCTAAGTGCTTAACTAGCCGTTAGGTACAAGTTTGTTGCTTTTGCAACGGCTAATTACTTTACTCTGCAGTTTCTGTCAGAGATCGTCTCGGTCGAGAAATGGTCGACCGAGACACCTACTCGGTCGAAGTTTTGTCGACCGACAGGCTCTCTGGATCAAGTGATTTGCAACGTCTATCTCCAACTGCCAACTAACTTGTCAGTTGTGTCTAACGGCTACTTTGGATCTTTCTCGGTCGAGAAGATTGTCGACCGAGAGTGTCTCGGTCGAGGAGTTTGTCGACCGAGAATGATCCTGTTTCAAGGTTTCAATTTAGGCACTAATTATATGTGTGAGTGTGCAAAAGTGATCCTATTTAAATGGGATGACATGTCTAACTATGGTGTTTAGCTAGGGAAAATCTAACGCTTGATTTACATGCAATCTAAGTACTTGTACATTATATTTTTGTACAAGTTTTTATAACATTGATTACATTGCATGAAAAATATAAATATGTGAGCTTGTGGATTTTCCCTAGTTTCTTTGTCATCCACCTTAATCCTGCACACTCAAGTAGCTCGTTAGATTTATAAGAATGAAATGTTTGTCATAATCAAAACAAAGGGATTTATAGATGTTCATTTAGCCAACAGAAACAACTAGCAATGAAGGAACACCCATGCCACAAAAGTCATGTAGCGGAACCACCATTACAGAAAGACAGGTTATTAAACAAAAAAAACTCCTAATAACTTTGATTCTTTATATCTAAAATTTTACATTGTAATCCGTACAACTTATAGGTCGTGAGGTTGTTAAGTTTCGATGATGGAACGTCAATTGTAGCTCAAGGACAAGTGATAGGCGTGAATCCTGACCTTGTAATAGGAGGAGAAAAGATAGGGTCTGCATTTGCTGCTGTTTGCATTGGTGTGGCAATTAAACCTGAAGAGCAACTGGTTAGACCATTTGACAATTATCAAATCATTGAAGATGCAATCGGGTCAATAATAGCTTGGCCAAAGAAGCTACTCATTGTTCGGTAATTTTTTTCTTTCAATGTGCTATAAGTGTAACATGTCTATATAATGGTTTTAGATAATTATTTTTGTTATTATAGGTAAAATGCTTGGTGTGAGGCAATTGAGGCAAACAATAAAAGTTCCTTCAGAATTATGTAGATGCTATTTTTCCTCTTTTCTATAGGTTTAGAATAAAGTTTTTGTTTGATGTAAAGCTTCTCAATTCATTCGATATAGAAAGGATTGTCATCCGAACCACCATTACAACATTGTTTTCCATTTCTCTTGCTACATAAGACCGTGATATGAATATTCTATAGTATTGGTTAACATTTAGACCTCTTTTATGGCAAGGCTGCATTTCACACTTATGTATGTGATGTTCTCTAGTATGCAACGATGCATGTGATGTTTCTGTTGGCTCTTTCTATTATTTACAAGTAGTACATGATATTCTCTAGTGTAGGTCATGGTGGTGTTACAATAGTACATGATATTCTGCTTGAATCCAGGAGGCTTATAACCTGCTTGTTGCATATATTAAGCTTAAGCTTGTATACAAGTCTTCGGTCTGGTTATTATATTGTGCAGGATGCTTGATGGTGTTCTTACCTCATGTTATGAAATTCTCCTTATGTACTCTTTTGAAGAGGATATGGTTTTGCCTATCTGTATGAGTTTTTGATAGTAAGAGCAACAGGAATGCATGTTTTCTCCTTGGTTTCTTCAACTTTGAATTGCATATGTTCTGCTGATATAATGGAGTGATGGTTCTATCTATTTGTAGTGAGGTAATTATTTAAGGTCTTCTCATTTAAGGTATATTGTTTGAAAAAGAGACGTGGACGCTTTTGTTTTGTGGGAATTAGTCTCTCTCTCCTTGAATCACATTCTCCCTTCTTTGTATAAGTGTGGAAGGCAAACTTCTATAGTCTCCATATCTTCTTTTAATGCATGGCTAGATTAGAATTTAAGTTTTATCCAGTTAATGAAAATTCATTCTCTTGATTCATATTACATGTTCCTGTTCATTCTATATAGTTGTATGCCATCTACCACTTTCTCTTCCTGTAATATAGAGCATGATATTCAGTCTCCAATGTGTGAGCTAAACTTTTATAATTCTTTTCAATTCTTATTATTTGATTTGTCCTCAAATTCAGTCTCCAGTGGACATAAACTACTAGCTGAATTGAACCATTAGAATGATGGTTTATGATCAAATTCCAAACTAGCCTAGATTTTGTCTATAATTGCGTTGAACATTTCTGTTTGGCAGGGTTTTTACAGTTTCTTCCTTCGATACAATGCTGACAGATACAAAGACGATGCTTGAGGTGAAGATGACCTCTACAGTCGGGACCATTGGAAGCAAGCCACATGGGATACTGATGTATGCTTCTAATTTTATTGTGATTTGCAATAATTAGCTTTAAAACCTTATTGTCTCTTGTTAGCATCAAATCTTCATTATTATTATTTAATAGTGCTACAAACTCAAATGTTTACTTTCTTTTTGTTCTCATTTGAAGATAATACAGCACATGAGACCTTGATATTTAGCAGTGAAGCTATTTGATATTTATTAGGCGTATTTGACCTTGATGTAGGAAGTTATGGGTGTTTCGGCCGTTTGATTTCTTGTTCAACTCTTATAAATGAAACTTGAAGCTTTTTTACTATATGTTGGATCGAGACTGTCACATTCATTCATTCTTATCACATGAACATCTCCCACGGGTAATCAACACCTCTTTTTGCATATGGCAACACAAAATCCTTCACGCAAGTACCTCTGACGTCTTTAATCTTCCTTAGTTAATAAACCCTTTTCATTCTTGGATCATTTTTATCTAAACATTATCAGTTAATATGTTCTTCTCAGGAAAGAGTTCATTCCAAAATATATCTTTTGATCTATGTAGTTTTCTTTGCTCTAATTGCCATACCCATTATTCTCAATAATTATCTGGGCACACTATGTTAACTAACCAATTAAAAAACAAAAATTTATACATGGCCACTTGGTGGTACTACACTCATTAAAACTTTTGAACTTGATACTGCACTTGGTGGTTGTGTAGTCTAGTGCAAGGAGCTATAGGATTTTGAGATATGATATATTCCTTCTTACTTAAAACCTTGCATTATCCCTTTGGAGGGTGGTGTTACTTCTAGGCTTAAGTAGCTAGAGGAAGAAAATTTTAAAATACGACTTTATATGTGCAAAAGGAAAACAATTTTTTAGATTAAAACACTTTTTTTTGGCTTGTTCCTCACCAAATCATCATGGTGTATACATACTAGACACAGAGAAGAAGATCTGTAATTCAGTGGTGTGGATTCCAATATTCAAGAGACAACCAAGGATTTAGATGTTACCCACCATTTAAAGTATCTCCACCATGAAGGGACTTGTGAAGAGGCTATTGTAGATGATAATAAACATGTAGCAAAGTATGATTCTGATGAGTTTGGGTGCTGAATGGACGTTATGCAACACTTTTTTATCTATAATATGCTTTGCTTTTAGAAATTAGGACCATTCTTGGGCTTTAATGAATTCTTTAAACTGGATCATAGATCTATGGAATCCATACCAAATGAAGGTGATGATATTGGGAGCTCCATCTTTCGAAAAGAAGTATTAGTGTGACAACATCACAAAGAAGGTCAATATCTATCCTTGTATGTACTTTATCCCAGCTATAAAATCATATATTTCCTTACATGGTGAACTCTTTGAGGTCAATATACCAATTGGTTTCTTAGCTTTCCTTTTTGTGTAGACATGCCTATCATGGGCCACCAACAGTTTTTATTTATTTATTTCACAAACATTCTATCACATCTTACCTTCATGTGAAATTATCTTAAATTCCCTTTTAGTTTACACACTCTGTATGGTTCAGAACACTTGGATACTTGTGGCATACTGTCAATTTTTAAGTTGATCATTTGTTTTTATTCACACACATCAACTAATCCAAGAAGTTCTTTCTTTTTCTTTTGGGTTTCAACTATATATATCATGATTAAACTATGAGTTGGCTACTTTCATATATGTTGTATAGAGTGTTTAGATTGCAGCTGGAGATTACAGAGGACAAAAATCAAATTGTCACTCTATTTTTATCAGTCTCTATTTATAAGTTGATCATTTTTTTAGATTATTTGTCTATTTTTATTCCTCATGAAACAAATAATTCCAGTGAGATAACTGTGTATATTATCTTCCATATTTTTTCATTTTAATGCTCAACAATCTCTATAGACTGGATTGTAGCTTCAAAAAAGTCAGATCAGCTAAAGGTGATGATATTGGTGTTCTAGCTTCTAGAATTGGTTGTTCAATTAGTAAGGTCAGCATTTCAATCATTTCATGTAGTCGATTCTAGTTGTAAAATTGTATATTACCCTAGATGGTGAACTATGTGATGTCCATACACCTGTGAAATATTTAGGTGTCCTTTTTGTATGCACATGTATGATTTGTACTAATAGTTCTTTTGATTTGGTGTGTGGAAGATGGACAAACTCAGAACTCTCTTCATATCCTAGCAAGTTTCCACCATTCTAAAGATTCTAATTAAGATGTTGACAGACAAGTCTATCTAATGGTATCTTTCTTCAATTAGTTATAGTGTTTAAAGTGTTTAAACTGTGTACTAGCTTGGTCAGAATAGCCATATTTCTGATTGGATGAATAGGTTTGGGCAAATATAGTTTGGCCACGAATTTGGAAAGTTAACATTTTTCCAAGATGAAGAACTACACTTGGAGGTGATGTGCAAACCATGCCGACTAATGGTAACCCACTGCTAGGCATGTACAACCTGATAACACCTGTGAGGTATGTCACTCAGAACCAGAACCAACTTGTCATTCTCTCTTAACCATTGACGGTCAACATGGAGTAGTTCATGTTCTTTTCTTCATTTACTGTCTGATGCACCTACAAAGATCTTCTTGTCCTTTGTTAGTTGGCTTAAAACAAAGGCAGCAAGGATGATTTCCTAATGACCACGTTACTTCTTGCGTGGCATTGTAGGAACAAAATTTTTTTAATGTTTGCTCAAGTTACAAACCCACCAATTGACCCCATTCAGGAGAGAATAGTTACATCTATGAAATGTATGGTGGGACCAGAAGGCGATCTAACTAAAACAACAGAGAAATAGTGTAACCGCCTATCTCTTGAAGGGCCTCTACTTTCGACTAGTGAAATGGAATCGATTAAGAAAATGAATTATCGAGGTTGGCGTAGCAATATTTTAGATATTACCTACTCAAAGGATCGTGGGTTTGACGGCTTGGAGGAGACACTAGATAGAATCTGCTCTGAAGCACGGGAAGCCATCCAAGAAGGTTTCACCATATTGGTTTTGTCTGACAGAGGTAAGAATTTTTTGAAACATCCTCTATACAGTTCATTACTGAGTACTGCACTGTAATGCTAAATTTTCAATATAACCAATTTTGAAAACTACATTTCTCCTATGGATTGTCCTACTGTTGGAATGCTAGAAGTTATTCTCTGTTATGGCAATTGATCTATTTTAGGTCTTGACCTATTTTCCATTGCACAAAAATACAATGAATAGTACGATTTATTGTGGTGTATTTTGTGCTACAGAGATATGAATGGTTTTTGAAGAACTTATGGTTAGTGTTTCACTAATTGCTATAGGTGACGTTTCAACTCTTTTCTTGTGTTGATGGTGATGTTTCATCTTGTATAAATTATGTCTTGTTACTTGTGATATTCCAAGGCTTGACCACATATTAGGTCGCTAGGGCTTCAAACTTTTATGCTTTGGCATTCCATTGTGTGATGATCACCATCTGTGTTGTATCTCTGACATAGAGCAGAGAAAAATATCTCTCAAATTTTTCCTGATTTGTTTAATCAGCTGTTTTTCGTGTAAAATTTCTTCAGAAAGAAAGGACCTCAACTCATAGCTCACTTATGTTTCTTTTGTAGAGTTCGCATCGGAGCATGTTGCAGTAAGCTCTCTTTTAGCAGTTGGTGTTGTTCATCATCATCTCGTCTCAACACTAGAACACACACAAATTGGATTGATAGTAGAGTCCGCTGAGCCACGTGAAGTTCACCATTTTTTTACTTTGGTTGGATATGGAGCAGATGCCATATGTCCATATTTAGCAATTGAAGCTATATGGCGTTTACATATTGATGGGAAGATTGATCCTAAAGACGGTGGTGAATCTTATACCAGAGAGGAGCTCGTTCAAAGATACTTCAAAGTAAGCAACTACGGCATGATGAAAGTTTTGGCTAAAATGGGAACATCCACCTTGGCCTCTTATAAGGGCGCCCAGATATTTGAAGCCCTTGGCCTTTCCTTTGAAGTCATTAACAAGTGTTTTCTTAGTACTCCAAGCAGAGTGGAAGGTGCATATTTTAAGATACTAGCTAAAGATGCACTTCGCCTTCATGAATTAGCTTTCCCCAGCCGATGATTTCCTCCTGGAAGTGCTGAGGTGATGTCAATGCTGAATCCTGGAGACTATCACTGGAGAAATGATGGCGAACTGCACTTAAATGATCCAACAGCCATTATGAAGCTGTAAGAATCTACAAAGTTAAATACTGTGGCGGCATATAAAGAATATTCTGACCGCATTACTGAGCTGAACAAGGCCTCCAATTTGCATGGCTTATTGAAGTTTAAAGATATGGGACGTAAGATTAGTTTGGATAAAGTGGAGTTGGCTAAAGAGAGAGTGAAGGGATTTTGCACAGGGGCTATGAGCTATGGCTCTATATCTTTGGAAGCTCACACCACATTGGCCATTGCTATGAACAGATTGGGATGAAATCTAATACATGTATTATCTTCTTTCACACATCTGAAACTTTGAAAATGTATGTGATGCATGTTTTAACCATATACTCTTGAAGTTTCAATGGCACCATCCCTTTATTCTCCGATGCAGATGTAGACAGACACCCAGATTGTGTGCAACCACTTAAATGGCCTGATCTCTTAACATGACCTCTAAGTCCCAATTTGATCACTTATTAGTTATCATATCCTTTTTGGTCGATTTAATGTTGCCATACTTTTTTGAGTGCTGCCAATTAACAAAGAATTGAATAATATATCCTCTGTTTATTGGTATACTTATGTGACTTATATAGCTATGCGAAGTACCTTTTATGTTCAATGCAAACATATATAAGAAGAGTCATACTATTTCTAGCTGGCATCCCATATTCGTACATAGATGTGTCAGTGAACTATCTTGTCCATTTGCTTTATAATTTTGTTAGAAAACTACAATATCAGACACAAAGGTTTTTGACTATAAATTGCTATAGCTCTTGTTCCTAAATCCTGGATTCTATACTTATATCTGAAGGTCTCCAAGACAACCATCAGTGGTCTATTTGGCTGATAAATGAAGACAACTGAAAATTTGGATCACGGGCATGTTAAATTAGTTAATTCACATATCAATTATAGCCTATACTAGATAAGATATGTTAAAGGCCATTCAAATTACAATGCAAGTTTCAGATGAGCTTGTGAATTAATTAATTTATAACTTATTATCCCACATACATTTTGTTTCTTAGCATCCTCCTGAAATTTATAACTTATTATATACTATCACACTGAAAATATCTGATACATTTGTGGGTTGAATAAAAGTAACCTCCTTTTGCTCCACCATGATTTCTGCCATAATACTGTTGACTTATAAGTAAAAACCTATCCTTATATTTATCTGCTCCGGTGATATGTCAACTTTACTGTCCAGAATGGGCCATGCCCACATTGTTAAAAAGGTCTTTGGACCCTATTGTTGGGATCACTCCTCGGAGCCCCATATGTTTTTCCCTCCTAATTCGTACTAGTTACATTTCTTATCCTAATAAGTCTACCATTAGTGTAGTTGGACACACCCATCCATCTAAGATCCTCCTTAAGTTTGTCGTTAAAATTCTCACTTCCACTTTATTACATGTTTTATTTCTGTTGTAAGCCTTCTATTTCGACTTATCCACCTTACTCGTTTTCACTATGCCCATTTTTCAACACTTTCTTTCTCCATACTTCAATGCTTGTGACCCTACTCAACCAATGATGGATATACAATTGGTTTCAAAAACTTGCCTTTCATTCTGAGCTAAATCTCATGACCAAATAAAATCCTTAACTAAAAGCAGATACAACTCTTCTTATTTGAGAAACTGGACTCTTTACCATATGAAGTATAATAACAATAAAATAGTTATTCCCTCCTAATTCGTACTAGTTGTCTCAAGATGTCATCTTTGTAAGGCAGAGTACGAAGATACTTGTCATATCTCTTTTAACTGTAGTTATTCGAAGGAGGTTTGGAATGCCTGTGAGGATGGAGGCTTAATTAGTGCCATCCTTGTTGATCTGAATGACTTTAGAAATTTTAGTAAAAAAGAAGAACTCATTGCTGGGTTTGTTATTATCTTTTATCTCTGGAATGAGAGGTAAAAGATGGTGCATGAGGATCTTAATAGGGACTATGAAGTTCTTCTAGAAGTGATTACAAGGACTGTAAATGACATTATTATCTGATGTGTTTGTTTGTTCCCTCCTGTTATGGATGTCAGCTTTCCTTTGTTCTATTTTAGACGTTAGCTCTATTGTGTTTTGTTCTGTTTCTGGCCTTTTCTTCTGATTGGAACTGCTGGAGCTGGTTCCTTTATGTCTTCTCCGGTTTGCTTGATGTGGTGTAGAGCATGTTAAAGAGGCCTTTTCTGATCAGTGAAGGGGTTGTTTCTTTTTGTCTTGATCCTTTACCCTTTGTTTGGAGCTGCTTGGAGCTGGTTCTTGGGTTGGGCGTTTTCTTTTTCTTCAGTATACCTGATATGGCTGGATGTCTTCTGTCTTTGGCTGTATCTTTTGAAGTTTTGTTCCTCTAAACGTTGATTATAGATGTGAAGGCTGTTATAGAGTGAGGCTCTGGTGTTTTTTTTTCTGCAACACAGTCTCACGATGGAGGGATATGATCTTGATATGCTGATAATCAGAATATGCTTCTTTGAAAATAAGCAACTTTTTTCTTGAATTTAATTTAAAATAGAAGATACAAATGAATTAGTACTTGTTGTATCTTTATCTGTCTTTTGATAAATTGAATTTTATTCATGATCGTTGATTATAGCTCGTATATAACTCTTTTTTTGTCTAAATTCTCATATAAAACTTGGTTTTCTTCTTTATTATTCCAGATGCCCATATCATGGCGATAGTGTCCTCTATGTTGGCATCATACTTGTGTTGATACGACTGATTCAATAATGATGCATCAAACAACTTTAGGGTGACATCTGGGGTCTCGCATGAGCATGTCCCTGTAGGTTGATCAAGCCACAATTAACAAAACTCATCTTCTTTTTGCCAGGTTGTGGTAGCTGCAGTAGCACGCCTTCATCTGCACCTGTGTTTCCGATGAGGGGGTATTGGTCTAGCTGATAGCTTTTTGGAAGATGACCCAACTTGGTGTCCCACAAACCAACACAATTTGAATGCAGTTGTGTTGTTGATCGAATTTCATTGGCAAATGTGATGCTAGTACAATGCTTGTATATGTGTATCATTTTTCAAAACATTGTGTAATAGGGGCAAGGTATACGTCCTCCCCATGTACATTTGACACTTCAATATAAATGAAAGTAAGTTTGTTGGCATAATGAGCATAATTTGGTCTAACTACTACAAATTTGTTACTAAAAGAGCTTCTGGACTAATTACACAATACATGAATAATCAAACTATACATATATGTATATGTGGCACTACATATGTAGCTAGTGCATAATCCAACTACATATATATGTGTGCAGTAGATGCTGCCTTTCCCTACACATTAACTACATATAATTTGTATTAACTTCATGTTTTTGCTACATATTGACTATATATACAATTGTAGGCATACATTTAGCTATAATTATACCTATATTTAAATATATAAGGACAATATCTAGCTACGCTTCTGGATACATATGAATTTGTAGCGAATGGATTATCTAACTACATATTTGAAAAATATAGTTAAAGGCTTTAGCTATACGAGCATATACTACAATTTGTATGTGTACAGAAATATGTAGTCAAAGTCTTTCGCTACAAAATATGGGGTTTTCGCTATAATTTTTTTATAGTTAAAGACCTTTTTTTAGTAGTGTTTGTGGCACCGTAGGTTTGGTCATGTAGATATGCATCAGTTGAAGAAGTTGAGCAAAAAGGAATTTGTCAATGGACTTCCAAAAGTGGATTTTGAGAAGGATGAGGAATGCCAACCTTGTACCCAAGGAAAGTAAACCAAATCCTCCTTTAAACCCAAAGGATTCCTTAGTACCAAGAGAGCTCTTGAACTTCTTCACATTAATCTATTTGAACCAATGAGAACTCAATTGGTTAGTGGTATCAAGTATTTCCTCGTGATTGGCGATGCCTTTTCTCTCTATACTTGGACCTTCTTTGTTTTTTAAAAAAGTGAACACTCGATGTTTTCTCAACTTTTTGCAAACAGGTTGAAAATGAAGCCTCTTGTCAGATCATTTCTATCCATAGTGACCATGGGGGGGGATTTGAAAATTACTTGTTTGAATGGTTTTGTGAGGAATCCGGATATGCACATAACTATCCTTCACCTCGAGCACCTCAACAAAATGGGGTGGTAGAGAGAAAGAATAGGTTGCTATAGGAAATTGTAAGTCTATGCTTCTAGAGTATGATACTCCAAACAAGTTTTGGGCGAAAGCCATTATTACTTCATGTTTTGTGCAAAACTAGGTTTTCACTCATCCATTTAAAGAACCCCCCATGTATTATGGCATGGTAGAAAACCTTGTACCAATTACTTTCATGTTTTTGGTTGTCATTGTTTTGTTTTGAACATCAATGATTCCCTCAACAAGTTTGATGTGAAATTTTACAAGGCTTTCTTTTTTGGCTATAGAACTACTAGTAGAGCTTATAGAGTATTTAACATTAAATTGTCTAGAGTAGAAGAATCTATTAATGTTACAGTTGTTAAAACTAACCCCTCTATTTCCAAGAATATTGTGAATGATGATGTTATAGATGAGGTGATCCCTCACTTGAGAGAGATCAACATTATTGACAAAGGAAAAGAGGTGATAGTTGATGAAGAAGAGAAAGAAGAAGAAAAGAAGGATCCAACTCCCTACTTTACAAAACATCACCCTAAAGAGCTCATCATAGGTAATCCTTTTGAAAGGGTGAAGACATGAGCTGCATTTGAAAAATAACAAGCTTACAACTCCTCCATCTCACAACTTGAGCCAAAGAGCGTCAAAGAAGCTCTTAAATAAGATGAATGGATCCTAGACATGCACGAAGAGTTGAAATAGTTTGACAAGAACAAAGTATGAACCTTAGTGCCAAGACCAAATGATAGAAAGATCATTAGCACAAATTGGGTCTACCGCAACAAGCTAGATGAATCAGCTAGAGCTAGATGATGAAAAATTAGTTAATTGAATAATATGATTCATTTCTTAATTAATAAACAACATTATTTCAAAATATTTTAATATCCTATTTGGTAGTCCAAAAGTGATCCGTTTAAAATGCAGCCCTAGCCTTTCTTTCCTGGGGTTTTTAGGAAATCCTGCTTCTTTTCCTCTCCTATTTATAGGGACATGACAACTAAATTTTTAGACATACTCTTGTATGTGAACCCTAGTCATCATCGTCCCTAAGAGAGAGAGAGATGGAGGGAGAAGGAAAGAAATCATGATGCTAGTACGTCACAAAGTGAAGACTTCTCCTACCCATTAGATCAGATAACATGATGGCAAGTTCTAGTCCATCTGTATGGACTACGTAGAGATGCAAGCACTAAGTAATTGCATTCAGAGGATACAAATGAGGACCGTCTATGCATGCAAGGAACTATGCAAACCACCACACCAAGAGGATGTCACTGGACCTGCTCCACAATAAGGTATACCTTGAACACCCTCCTTTAGAATATGTTGTTATCAACTAGATCTACTTGTAGGATGTGTAGCTAACAAATTTATTGTTTCCGCTGCACTTGCTAACTTCATGAATCCTAATACTGGGTGGACAGAACAATCAATAGTAGGTAATATCGAGATTTCCAGTAAAAAAAGGCATATGTGTTCAATTGTTGTAGAATGGAGAATATTCATAATATTGTGTAGCTTGGAGAAGGCATTTGTACTCCATTTTGACAAAAAACATGTAAAGTTTGAGAATATGTATGTGGTGGAGGATATGCATGACTAGTTGATAGGAAAATGCTTGACTGATGTGGGTGGGTGATCAGGAAACATGGACATATACCTTGCCACATCCTCTCCTATAGTGTGGTGTATAGCCATGCTTCAAGTGGTATATATTTTTACTGTGGCCTAGCTTGCCATAATAAGTGTACTTTGGGCGTTGGCCTCTGGCTGTCGTAGCCATTTTTGATTGAAATTCAGATGCAGCAGTAGGAGAGATATGAGGCATCTTAGATTGAGCCAGGTATGCATATGCCTATTCATTAGATGGAACTAGTAGTAGTTATCAAACAATAACAAAACTAGGATGAAGCCCATTAAGGAAGCACTCATTGAGGAGAGTTTTTCTCTCTTTGTTACTCTCAATAGAGGTAATTAAAGAGGAAAAGTTCATCCAGTTGGATAGGACCTTTATTGCACAATAGTACTTGGACATGGGTCGATCCCCTTACTGCTTGAAGAAGATTTTATCCATGGCATTAAACATGCACAAGTAGTTGTCCTCTTGAGTGATGAACTATTTCATTTCATCCCACATTGTTTTGGCACACTTATGCCATATGTACTTGACTGTAATGTGATACCCATGCACGCCTAGTGTGACCGGCCTAAATCACACGTCCAAAAGGAGTGGATTAAAGTAGTCAGTCTTTTAAAGAGATAACCCGACTCTCAGGCCCCCGCAACAATAAATGGGGTCCGATGTAGAGATTGGGGTCGAACACATAGACAAGGTTGGTCATGTTAAGAATGCGCAAATCAAAACACTCTTATACTCCAGCCAAAAAGGGTGTAAAGATATGTTCCCTAAGAAATGGTAGCACAAGAACAAGAACGACAAACAAAAAGGGAACAAAAAGGTAACAAACTGTAAACAAGTATATGATGGAGAACTCGTGTTGGGGTTCACCAACTAAAGTACCTCGCCAAAATGTAAAACTATCTCTCTCTCTTTCATACTCATATCAAGATTACAAGCAACCAAGAAAACATCTATTCCACTCTCTCTCGAGATGAGGATTGATCTAGTCTAAGAGAAGCCTCTCTCTCGAGATGACAACTCAAAAAATTCCGTAGCAAAACATACGGTTTAAAGTTTTAGCATTCCAACACTCTCATGCATTCATACCACTCCATGACACGAGATTAAAGCGACATTACTCTCTCGAGATATCAACAATCAAACATCACAAGATGGTAGCTAAGTATACAAGTGAAGCATTAAAATAGGTGCATGGAGATAATCTTGATAAGAGTATGTATATATAAAAAAAAGAGACAATATACATGTCGGGAGAGCCTTAGCGGCTACTTCCAACCCAAGTTAAGGTATCTAGCCACTCATGCTTGCGGATAACATGACGGCGTTACATACAAATAGATACATAAGATACCACGAGGAGAAGTGGGAAGTATAACGGGAGGAAGTGATAAATCTAGAAGAGAAGAAACGTGATACTACACACTACTTCTTCGGATCTAGATCTACCGTGTGGCCGACCTTCTCTTCTCGAAGAAGGGGTGATGTTGTCTTCTCCCTTTTGGCTTTCGCCCTTGGAGATCCAAAAATGATGGATGGAAGCCACGGGAAAAATTTGAAACGTAGCAACACTTCGTGGCCTCGAGATCTAAACCTAAATCCCGTAATTTGACAAGACAGGTGGGGGTGCTATTTATAGGCACCTTCCACCGACTTAGAATCGCGGTCACAGTCTGGGTTGAGTGGAGGTGAGACCGCGGTCACAATCTGTGCCTTGTTCATTCTCGACCGCAGTTGAGTTTGGTCGCGGCTTCAGGGTGATTGCGGTCGAGGTCAACTCACATCCGGTCGGTCGAGGTCGAGGTCTTCCCAATTAGTCGCGGTTTACAAAGACTTATCAGTGATTGCAGTTCCTCAGCTAATCACGGTCTACTTGACTGAATTCCTTCTTGGTCGCGACCTCCATCAAAGCTGTGGTAGAGAAGAGACTGCGGTCTATGATCTAGTCGTAATCTCCTTGTCATCTGACAATCACGACTTCTTTTACAATTGCAATCGCGGTTGGGAAAGAAGTGGACCGCGGTCGCGGTCTTAATCCATGACCTATGTTGTGAATATCCCTCCAATCATGTGTGTGAAGCTTTAGTCACAAAGATAGAAAAATTATGTGAAAAGATAACAAAAGACATACTAAAAGTGGTGTAAAATATATACACAAAGTATGTAAAATGTAGTGTTATCATAGTGCCAGAGAGAACATGACTATTTCCTATAGTCCAGGCAGTGTTAGGAGCGCCAGGGGCATTTTTGGTGATAAAATTGAGTTTATACCGTGATTTGAGAAATGTTAAAATATCATTTATCCATACCATAAAATTGTCATCATTGAGTTTAACAAAAAAAATTATGAGGCTTATCATTGTATATAGTGGTGGATGTTGGATTGGCAACATCACATGTGATATGCAAATAACATCACCAGAATAAGGAGCATGGTACACATAAATAGTAAAGGTATCAGAATATAGCAAGGTATAAAAGAACAAAATAAAAATACTACCAGAATAGAAACTTGATAGAATGAGTATCACTACTAGAATGGAGCTCACTAGGACAAAAGTAGGAATATCATCATGAAACTAAATAGAAATAGGAATGATACGACCAGAACAAATATTGTTAGGGAAATAGAAAGAACTAGCGGGTTAATGGTATGATAGGAAATATAAATATAAAATCTCTAATTTTCAATAATAGCGCTCAATTGGATTAGGTAAACCACATGGATAAGAAGAAAGTAATAAATCTTTGCTTTTTATTTTTGTGCTTTAAAAATCAGCATAGTGTATTTCAAAACTTTTTTTTATATGTGTATTTCTACTGTCTGGATCTAGAACATTTAGAAGGAGAAAGGGAAAGAAGATAGGAGTTTTCTAGAATGTTGTGCAAATAGAGACCACGTCTAGTGGTTACCTGGACCTGTGGTGGAGATCCAAATGGATGTGCCTAGAAATGGCAGGCTGTCACGACTATGTGTGGCCACTAGCCACTAGTGGAGGCCGGCTTCTTGGGGGCATGTTGGCTGTCAGTTGTTGGGCTACCTGCCAGCCGCCGCTATGCTGGGTGTTGTTGGCGCTGCTAGGTGGCTTGGTCACTGGCTTCCTCCATGAGAGGTAGGAGGAGGGGAGAAGGGGGAGGTGGCAGAGGGTAGATGGGGGGTAGGAGGGGTGGCGGTCGTTGAGTGGCAGAAGGAGATGAGAGGAAAAGAATAGAGAGAAGAGGAAATGGTAGGGTTAAAACCTTGGATCTGATACCATGTAGAATCCATTTTTTAGTAAGTGAAATGAGAGTACTGGATCTCCAATATAAAAGAGCCAGAGAGTATACGGACTAAATAGAAACATGAAAAATACAATGGCCTAAGCTCTACTAATCAAATATACAAACAAGTGCAAACCTAAATGGCCAATTCACACCCAATTCCCATTCGTGGCTACAAATCAAGGTTGGCTCATTCTGCCATGGTGGATAGTCCTTTCCTCATTCTTGGATTGCATAGCTCAATATTGTAGTACCACATGTCCATGTGGGCCCCAAATATTGGCGGGGAATTAGCTTTTACACCATTTGAGATGTATGATCCCATCACCCAAGGCTCTAGAAACATTTTTGGAAGTGATGATTAGCCCCAAAGACCACCACAGACCTCAGTTGTATACATTTTGTGCACTCTTAGATAGTCAATATATAGTTTCCAGTATGTTACCCATCCTAGTACTACTCCTAGAAGAGCATATTTATCTACAAAGTACTTGTTGATGGGCTATATGAAAAGAGGTGTACCTAGGTGATATGTATAGCCAAGTCATTTCTTATAAGATCACTTTTTGGTCAATGAAATGGATACTTGAAGAAAAATCCTTGTGGAAATTTGGTGACCGAACAAGAGACATAGATGGGTCTACTTCAATGGGCCGATGGATGGGTGTTTTTGGGCTATTTTATCCTTTCAACCTCCCCTGCACACACATTTGTTTTCATATATATATATATATATATATATATATATATATATATATATATAGAGAGAGAGAGAGAGAGAGAGAGAGAGAGTCAGGCTAGAATACACTCGAGTGTATCCGGAGCGGAATACACTCAAGTAGTTTTTCATGATGCAATTTATTTTGAAAATCTAATCCGTTGATCTTATTAAACATCTCGTGAACAACTCATACGCAAAATTTGAGCACATTTGGATATGTATAGCTCATGTTATGAAGACCACAAAAATTATGCATTTCAAATTAGTTTCGCGCGTCAATTTTTTTGCCCTTGGATGAGTGACTTACACTCATCCAAATGGACTCAAAATTTGTATGTATCCTAGTTATAGTATGACGGTGAATATCAATGGTTTACATTTTGCAAAAAATAGTCTTGATATGAAAACACACTTGAGTGTATTCATGCGATCCGTACACTCGAGTGTATTCTAGCCTGACTCTCTCTCTCTCTATATATATATACATATATATACACACACACACACACACACATATATATATATATATATATATATATATATATATATATATATATATATATATATATATATATATATATATATATATATATATATATATATATATATATATATATATATATATATATACCCCAACCCCGTCGACCCTAGCCTCATTTGACATTCAAGATATCTCTAGAACATGTAAAAGAGCCAAGGATGTCGATGGCTTTCTAGGAAGGAGGTCTTGGAGATTGCATGTGCATGAAAGAAGGATATCAAGTGTGCATTTGTGGATCTAAAACTAGCTATATAGTCGTGTTTTGGTGTATATCATGTAGGATCTTCCCTCCTTCTTTTTTTTTATTGTTTTCTCTCTCTACACCTCTGGTTCAGATCCGTGACGAAAGACAATAAATCTTTTACCATATGGCTAAAGATCCCTCATTTTTTCTTTCTGTGAT